>OX451219.1:87603485-87812340 GCA_949628195.1 Phasia obesa | reverse complement strand
GGTAGGTAACTGCAATAGTGACCTTCTATATATTTGACATAAGCTTCTCTGAAAAAAACCCGCGTTTTCCGGTTAAAGCTTGGCGGTATTTTCCGTATAAAGTTTTATTGTATATATTGAGGATGGTAGTAGCGAAACGTACCGGGAAAAGCTAGTATATAATAATGAGTACTAGTTAAAAAAGAATAACATTGCGCTTAACTATGTGGAAAAATTTAATGGTGTACTCTTATTTTTGCACCATAAAAGGTACATTTGTTTTGTTTTTTGCCTTTAAACTTATACCATATATAACAAATATATAGTCAACTGAAACGTCAAAAACCTAAGTCTCTTGTTAAAAAATCTAAGTCAAAGAATGTATTGGTAGGCAAAATTGTATAAGTGTTGGTTTTTAAAAAAATTTCCCCACAGCACCTAACCTGAACATCTACTCGTATATACACGCAAAGAAAAAAACATGGTTATTGTATGGTCACGGCAAACACAATATGTTCTCTGTAACAATATATGTTTGCTGTGAACAAATTATAGTTATTTTAAACAATACTTTGGTCATGATAAACAAGTTTTTGTTAACAGTTAATCATTCAATGGTTATACGCAACAAAAAAGCAACATGGTTGATTTGACCATATTAAAATTCAAACCACAACCAAATTATTTTTAATATTTAAAAATAAAATTATATTTATAACCATAATATATTATTAGTATGTTAAGTATGACTAAAAATAAACAAATAATGTTTGGTTTCAAAAATACATTTTGTGGTTTTGGCCTTTTTTCAGTTCAGAAATATTATGTGTGTAGCTTACACATCGGTTCATCTAATATCGTAAAAACATTAAATACTCATTTGTTGTTAACAAATACATTTGTTTTTTATTACAAATGATAGTTTTAAATGGAAATATTTGTGTATTTGTTTTTTGTTTTTTATAAATATATTCATACGTTGTCACATGTAACCATTTACATGTTTCACATTATATAATATTATTTTTATATTATAAACATAATTATGGTTGCGTTTTACAATGTTATTTTTATGTATGACAATAATATGTTTAAAATATTATTATGGTTTAAAATAATATGGTTTGAATATAACCATATAATTCACCATAACATGTTGCTCTTAGATTATGGTTACCTCCACCATGTTTTTTCTTTGCGTGTATGTATATAAAAAGAAGTGTACACTTTGATGTCACCACTAACTGCGGAAACTGGTTGACCGATTTTAGCCAAAAATCAGTGTATGTTGGGGATGGTCTCTAGATGGTTTGTGTGAAGTTTGCACGAAATCAGTCTAATGGTTCCGGAGATATGGCGTTTAAATTTTCCTATATATTCCCATACAAATATCAACAAAATATACTCAATTTTCCATATTATAATTTTTTGTTGTCATTTGAAAAGTTACCAAGATGAATTTTTACAGTCGTTGCTTCGGTCGTCATGTTATTTGTGCGCTGACCATTCGATTTTTCACTTGCTATACACCTGCATTGTATCCTAGGTATGTGTTACTTTTTTCTGTGCGTTCCTTAATCACCTCCTCGATTGGTTGAACCCGATATGTGATGCTGTTGTTGAGATGTATGCAAATGCTTTGTCGCGAAACTATAATTGTTTCTCCTCTGTTGAGAGTGAACTCACAGGGTAAACCAAACCGAAAGAGGTTAACCATTTCGCAAACACTTAGAAGGGTAAAGGGTAAGTAAAATACACTAGTAGTTGTATAAAATGATTTGTAAAAATAAAAATATTTGTTTTACATTTAATTTTAGATATTAAAATAAATTATGTATTTCTTTTGCTTGTAAATAAAAATATAATTCTGAATTTTTGCTAATATATTTAAATAATTATTATTTTGTATTGAAAATGTTTATCCCCTAAAAGACAAAAAAATACAATACTGTGAAAAAATAAATTTCACCTAACAAATGTCAACAAAATAAAATTTATTTATTGTTAAGGTATATTTATATTACTAGTAGTGTCGTCCGCCCAGCTGATTTAGTAGTTCGACATGTCAAAAGTTGTATGTGTTCAGAAATTTTATAGTGTAGAAGTGAGAAAGCAATAAAACACATATACACCTTTTCAATTTTCTTCTATGTTTTTTGACATTTCGAACGAAGCAACAATAAAATGCCATGTTGTTCTTGTATTGTTGTATTTGTTGTACAGACGCCACTACCTAAATATAAAATAAATATACCTTGGTTAAAAACATGTATATCAGTTAATTATTCGACCTTTTTGGGTTACAAATAAGAGTAAATATTCTTCGAGCTCGAATAATATTTACTCTTATTGTTATAAACTTGAAAATACATAAAATCTGAATGAATATTAAGAGATAAATTTTTAAATAATTTACTTTTTTATTCTCTCTGAGAAAGAATTAATTAAATTACAAATTAGGTGATAATATTAAAGAAAAAAATTGGGAAATTTTAATTTTTAGACACCAGCAGGAGCGAAATGCACATTATCTAGACAGCCACGTCCGTCATCAGCACTCTTGTATCTAATCTACTTAGGGTACGCAAAGAAAAAACATGGTTATTGTATGGTCACGGCAGCCACACTATATTCTCTGTAACAATAGATGTTTGCTGTGAACAAATTATAGTTATTTAAAACAACACTTTGGTCACGATAAACAAGTTTTTTGTTAACAGTTAATCATTCAATGGTTATACGCACCAAAAAAGCATCATGGTTGATTTGAAACATATTAAAATTCAAACCACAACCAAATTATTTTTAATATTTAAAAATTATAACCATAATATATTATTATTAAACATAGTATGTTAAGTTTGACTAAAAATAAACAAATAATGTTTGGTTTTAAAAATACATATTTTGGTTTTGACATTTTTTCAGTTCAGAAATATGTGTGTCATCTAAAACCGTAAAAACATTAAATACATATTTGTTGTCAACAAATAAATTTGCTTTTTGTTATAAATGATAGTTTTAAATTAATAATATCAAACACATAAAAAGGTAAGCAGAAAATATCAAAATATGTATGTAAGTCTAAATGGAAATATTCGTGTATTTGTTTTTTGTTATTTATAAATATATTCATACGTTGTCACATATAACCATTTACATGTTTCAAATTATATTATAGTATGTTTATATTATAAACATAACTATGGTTGTATTTTACAATGTTATTTGTATGTAAGACAATAATATGTTCCAACGACAACAATATTATTTTTATATACAACCATATAATTCAACCATAACATGTTGCTCTTAGATTATGGTTACCTCAACCATGTTTTTTTCTTTGCGTGGGTAGTGTTTTCCAGATAAAGGAATGCGAGAGAAACTTATATTCAATTATCAATCGTCAGTTGGTGAGAAGAAGTCTACCACTACCTTAAGCTTCCCTCTTGTTGAATATTTTATATATATTTTATATCTTAACGGTTCAAATCTATGTGTAAGATAGTTTTTCTATTTTGTCTCAGGTAATATAAAAAAACCCGCTATGCTGAAGTTTTTCGCTTAAAAGCTGAAACTTTTATATTCACCAAATTAGTCATTGGTGTACCATTGTACTTTTCAAGATTAAAATGTACCAAAAAAGTACAATTGTACCAACTTTACCAAACCTGGTTCAGAATGCCATTTATTATAATAACCACTGTTTTTCATTGGTTTAAGTAAAAATTTTACCTTTCTCGTGTTCACTAATCATTTTAAATAAAAAAACAAAATTTGTGTAAATCTTGACGATTTTTTTTCTAGTTTTGGCGAATTTTAGCTATTTCGATTAAATTTATTATTTTTTTTTTTTATTTGTTAAAAATATTTTTAAAATTAAAAAGTATTGTATATATGTATTAGAGGAAAATTTTAACAACAAACAGTTTTGGCGATTTTGACGATTTTTCACATCGATTTTGGCGAAATAGGTGAAAATAAATCTGACAACCCTGACCCGCATGTGTGAAAACATTTATAGCCACGTTTTTGACATTTGGAGAGTTTTCCATCTATGTTATCTATGATTTATACAGAGTATGTAACATTGTATTAGTTATAATAAATATGTATAATTAAAAATAAATATGTATAATTAATAGATATAATTAATAGATTTGTGCATTTTAGTTCATTTTAGAGATCGCTCATTTTAGTTCAAAGTAAAAAAGTGAACTAGTTCAATCTTAGTTCACTCACTCTTTTTTCTTTGAACTATGATTTGTGTTCTGAACTACTTAGTAATTCAATCTGTTAGTTCAAACGCTCTTATTTCTTTTGAACTATGATTTGTGCTCTGAACTACTTTTTATTAATCTTATTATAATTTTATTACTAATAATTATCAAAAATAATAAATTCATAAAATGGTTATTAAATTGTATGGCAGTTCTTCATTGTTGTCAAAAAAAGGAAACAATTGCTTAATAGTTCAAATACAAAGCCTTAGTTCAAAAATTGAACTGGGTAGACATAAAAATTTGAACTAGTTCATTTAGTTCAATTGATAGAATAGTTCAATTGACCTAGTTCGTTCGTGAACTATCCAAGTCTAATAATTAAACTAAAAATCAAATTTCAAAAACTGGTGTATACATATGTATATTTAAAATTTAAAAAAAGTATATTTCAGGTATAGATATACATAGTAGATTGTTGGTTCAACTAAGAAAAGAAATCAAAATTAAAAAACAAATTTTCCCTTTAAGGTATGTAATACCCGAAAGATGAGCACAGTTTCCATAGCAAAAATACATGGTTTGAATTTCCGAATTTTATTCTCTTCAACCTAATTATGAAACATTGGTTCCCTCCCAGTAACATTTTTCTGTTTCTAAAAGTTGCAGAATCCTTGAATGAGGTGGTATATCGACGATATTAAATAAGAACTTAACACATTTTTTTTTTGCAAAGACCTGATAACTTTTCCTGGTTTTACACATATTGCTCTATATTCACAGGTTTCTTTCTGGGTTCAATTAGTTTATGGGTTTTGTGATATTATTTTATTTTTAAATTAAATAAAACCATGTAAAAATATTGTGATAAAAATTCTCGGCACACAATTGTGTCTGTGTATGTTGCTGTAAAATCGTTCATGTTTTTTTTTAATTTTGAAAATGTTCGAATGCGCAAAGGAAATCCTCAGAAAATAAATTTAGGTACGATTGCTGCTGCTGATTTGGATGCAGTTAAAAGATGAACAAATTAACAAGTTGCAACGAAGCATTTCATATGATCGTATAAATCAGAATGCTGTTGACATTCGGGGTGTCACCCTTGAGTCATTCATCTCCTTATAATTTTTCTTGTCTTTTCCCTACACCAACACATACTACCGCAAGAGCGAGTGCAAATGAGATCGGCTGTTTTTCTTCACAGATATTTTGTTCGTTCGTCTGTGAATTTATCCCCAATATGTTAAAATTTCTATGTTGGACAGACAGACAGATAGACAGACAGACTTGCATTTAAAGATATTTTTGTCTTACTGAATGTATCAGTCAGTCTCATTCGAATATTATTTACGAATTTATTTGTCAGACAATTTGATGTTGTAAAATTTGCCCAAGTGTGTCGAAAAGCAAATAAACACTATGGGCAGATTTTAAAAATTAAATTGATAAATTTATTTTAAGTGTTGTCATTTTAATGCTCCATCAATTCATATAATTTTATTCTCTGGTGCAGTGTTTAAGTAAGAAAAAAGAAAATCTTCATCACGTTATTTACTGACAAATTGTCTTACATTTTTTAAATAATTTTCATTTGGCAAACGAAAAATTGAGAAGAAAAAAAACATCATTACAAAAATTTTCTGATTTTCCTCTTTAAATATTTTGTCTTTTTAATTATATGTTTTTATTGTTTTGCCAGACGAAAATCATTTAAACGTTAAATCAACAATAAACTATATAATATGAAGTACTGTATTTGAAATGAGGTGAAATGATTGTAATATAATTAAACAAATAAGGCGTGGAATGATTTACTACATTAATGCATGTGGATACTTATGTATACTTAAGTATGTATATAGAAAATAACATGGATACTCACAGATTCCTTTTCTAAATTAAGATTGATTTAAAAGCAAGAGGTATTTAATAAAAAACAACAAATGATTGTTTATTTGGCTAACTTGAATATGAAGTAATTATTTATAGAAAAAACTTGAATTTGAAAAACAGAAATATTAAAAACTTACACTCGCAACGTTGTCAGCGTTCTAATAATATTATTTTTGGTTTATAGAGCTGAAGATAGGGGTTTATATACATATGTATTTACTTTATAGAGAGGTACCCATCTCTGGATAATTACCCAGGTGTTCGCATCACGTAAAAACTACTGGATGAATTTAAAACAAAAATATGTGAAGGTACCTTAGTATCTTGGTTCACAGATAGGATACGTTTTTGTCGTAAAATTATCTCATTTCCAAGAGAAAATAGCGAATGGTGCTGAAAACTTGGCAGCACTTTTTAATTTTGTATGCGAGAAATTTAAGACACAATTTAAAGAACTCTAAAATAATTTTAGAATTGCTTATAAAATTTAGAATTTTATACAAAGCCTATGTGGCAACATCCCGAGTAATTAGCCAGGGATGGGTAACTCTATTATATATACAACATATCTGCAATATCATAAAAGTAAGGGTCTTAAAATTTGGTTTGGTTTCCTTTCGAAGCAAAATCGACCAAAATTTTGTCAGGACGTTGACGACACACAGTGCTTTGCTCAATAGACAAAAATACAAAAAAGAAGTTTATCTTATATTGTAACAAAAGATAACACCAAACAGATAACACCATAAATCGAACAAATGTAAGGGAATTTTATTAAGATAAGTGTGTGTCTTAATTAAAAATCTGGAGTAGCCTACACTCAACTTTACCATACCTTATAGAAACAAATATAACATAAAGATAGAGAAAATTTTCTTTTGTAATAATTTTATTTGTAAATTTTTTTTTTAATTTAGAAAATTTTTTGTAAAAATTTTAGAGACTTTTTTGTAAAAATTTTATAAAGAAGTTTTTGTAAAAATTTTATAGAAAATTTTTTGTAAAAATTTTATATAAAATTTATTGAAAATATTTTATGGAAGGTTTTTTATAAAAATTTTATCGAACGTTTTTTGTAAAAATTTTACAAATTTTTTTTTGTAAAAGTTAGGACCTTACTGCAATCGATTGGAGGTCATATTGACCCCCCAATGTGCCTATTGACTGCTTCTGGTTCCCAGTGGGCAACCTGGGGGTCTATCGGCTATCTCTATTGTGTATTGCTTTCTATAAAGACCTTTAATACAAATCAAAGCAGAAAAGACGTACCAACCTAAAAAAAATAAAAAACGCCTCACGCAGGGGGTTATTGATTCTCAAATATCTGTAGATATAAACTTCATGCGATCTACTGGTTGCGGTCTTAAAATTATTTAATAGAAAAAAAAAACAAAAGCAAAACAACGTAAAAAAATATAGGTGGGCGTGGTTTTTTGGACGCAGTCTCGAATGGATGGATGATGTTACTGAAATGCATTAGCGAAATTTTCAAATCTAAGCCTGGCAGATTGGTTTTTTGGAAATAATCGGGAGGGGGCAAGATCTAGTTTACTTGACACCCCAAACCTATAATAATTACTTTTTAGAATCAATTATTTTTGAACTTTTATTTTTATTTAATACTAGTTCCGCCTTAAACTATGCTGCATGTCAGTTTATATATGTTTTACTTTATAAAAAATAAAGTATGCATATCCGGTTAGTTCAACTGCGTACTTTCACTGCCTTTTCTATACTTTCCCTTGGAAATACGTTATTTTTGCGTAAAACAGTAATCTATATTGGGATTAGAATACTTCGGTATCTCCTCACACAATTTTGTTAATAACCATAAAGTAGTTTTCACGTGATGCGAACGTAAAAGAAAAGCAGAAAGACAGGCGGATATGAGTTACTATTTTATTATATGTATAGATTAACTTTATAATTTTATTTTATTAATTTTATTATATTTTTAATATTTAATATAATTTATAATTTAATATATAATATATTTAATATATTCATAAAAATATCTGTTTCTATGAGGTATGGTAAAGTTGAGTGTAGGTCACTCCAGATTTTTTAATACTTTCTTACAAGTTTTTGCAAACATTTTGTTGAAGTGACTTTTATTGCCCCGGTAGGCTAGTGGGTAGTGTGCCAGTCTATCAGTCTGGGGGTTGTGGGTTCGATTCCCACCAAAGTCTCTGGGTATTTCACTACAATGTGTGAAGGCTTTCGTTGCTATGCTCGATACGATGCAACACGAAACGAAAATTGTATTTTTGGGCATATATATAAAGCACAAAATGTGTTTGTTTGTATGTTTGATTGTTTGTCGGAAAGCTATAGCCGCCTTTACCAGTGAACCGATCTTTCTGAAATTTTCACAGTTTAGTATTAGATATAAGGTTGGTAAAAGGTTGGTAGGTAAACACAGGCTCAGTTCGAAAAGTAGTCGTGGTACCTCCCATATAAAGTGAAAAATTATTATCGTGTACCTAGAAAACTGTAATAGATAGAGCCTTCAAGCTTTGCACGAGTAACCCCTATGCTAATGAGCATAGTCTACCAAAATACAAACTGGTTTGTAGCAGTGGCCATGGTATCCCTATACAAAGAGAAAAATTATTATCGTGTAACTGAAGAATTAGAGAGTCTTGAAACTTTGCACAAGTAACCCTCAGAGTAATGTGCATAGTCTAGCAAAATACAGACTGGATTGGGACAGTGGGCGTGTTACCTTCCATATTAAGTGAACAATTATTATCCTGTAAGAGAACTACAATAGGTAGAGTCTTGAAGCTTTGCACAAGTAACCCTCAGAGTAATGTGCATTGTCTAGCAAAATACAGACTGGATTAGGATAGTGGGAGTGGTACCTCCCATTAAAAGTAAAAAATTATTATCGTGTTAATACGTATAGTCTACCAAAAAACAGATTGGATGGGAACAGTACGCGTCGTACCTTGAATATAAATTAAAACATTTTTGACGTGAGAATAGCGTTCGTTTTCGAGTTAAGGTTCGCCATACTGTTCTTCCAAGTGTTTATTGTATTTTTTGTAATTTTTCCTATAAAATAGATATACATTTTAATAACAAAATTGCTTTATCATATTTTCTAATTGTTATAGAGATCGCATGCATTTTAATTGCAGCTTAAAATATGCTAAAATTTTATGGAATATTACAAAAAAAGGATAAAGCTTATAATGTCTTCTATTGAACGGCCAAAAATATAAAATTCGAACAAGAACTTGAAAAAAATCAATTAAAACAAGTAAAGTGCTATATTCGGCAATGTCGAATCTTATATACCCTTCACCATAGTAATGTTAAATATTCCCTTACTCTGTTATGTTTTCCAATTTCACAATAATATACTTTAGGTTTTTACTTTTATGATTTCCAACTTCATTATTGCAAATATAACATAAAGATATAGAATATAGATATAGAATATTTTATAGAAATTTTTTTGTAAAAATTGTTTTTTAATTTTTTTTTTAATTTTATAGAAAATTTTTTTAAAAAATTTTATTGAAAGTTTTTTGTAAAAATTTTCCATTTTTTTTTTTTTTTTGTAAAAGTTAGGACCTTGCTACAATCAATTGGGGGTCATACTGACCGCCCAATGTGCCTATTGACTGCTTCTGGTTCCCAGTGGGCACCGTGTGGGTACATCGGCTACCTCTATGTGTATTGCTTGCAATAAAGGCCTTTAATACAAATCAAAGCAGAAAAACCTAAAAACAAATAAAAAACGCCCCATGCAGGGGGTTATTGATCCTCCAAGATCTGTAAATATAAACTTCATGCGATCTACTGGTTGCGGTCTTAAAATTATTTAAGAGAAGAAAAAAAAGCAAAAGCAAAACAACGTAAAAAATATAGGTGGGCGTGGTTTTTTGCTCGCAGCCTCAAATGGATAGACGATGTTGCTGAATTGCATTAGCGAAATTTTCGAATCTAAGCGTGGCAGATTGGTGGGCTTAAATTTTCTGTATCTCTGACAAACAAACCGGAGTTTTAGCTTAAGAATCCATTTTCCTGAGTTTAGCATAAGAATTATCTGGTCCAAGGTTTTCTTTTCATTTTTAATATCTGTGATATTTTATTACATTACGTATCTATGTAGCTGCTGTTGATACGAAGTTCTACGTAATTATAAAAAACGTCGTAGTAATTGATAAACTTATAATTAACTGGCAATTGATATTGAAAATTGTATATAAACAATTGGCTTCCCAGCGCTTTAATTATAGACCTTTCAGTTAAACTTATTTAACAAGCATTTAAAGCATACCCTTAACGAACTTACATACATACATATATGGGATTCAATTGTGTGTGTGTGTGTGTTTGTACACATATATAAATGTTGGGCAAGGATGTCTCGGCATACACTCATATACGTTCATTTATACCATGGCAAACGAAATGCAATGGAACCTTTTTAGCATTGATGGACCTTATTGTTAAATATTTAGTTGCTCATAATCATAGACACCAATAAAGAATAATTTAAGAAATATTACAAGTTTTGTTTGGTTTATCCGTATTTTAGGAAAGCGAAAAATATTTCACAAGTAAAAAAACGTCTGAAACAGAATTAAATTATTTAAGTGGGATATGAAAATACTAGACTATCGATAGTTTTTTTCTTCGATAGCGATACTATCGTCGAAAATTCGATATACAATCACGTAAATTTACAGAACAACGCTAAAGGCGGTAAACATTATACTACAAGTAATACGACATGTCATATTTTTGTGTAGAAGAGTAAAAATAGTATCGTCTAAACATAATATGTAATGAAACTGTCCAACATTGAGAGAAAATACGGATGGAAATTTGACAGTCTTACGGCTCTCTTTATGTTTTAAAATTTTTCAAAAACTATTCTATTTCATTAGATCAGGGTTGCGTTTTTCTTATTAATGCTATCTTTTCAAAGGCAAGGGTCGTCAAAATAGCAGAAAACCGCTGAATATAGTGCAAAATAGATCTAGTTGTCATCACAAATAAGTTTGTAAACAATAAAAAACTTTTGGCAAAAGAACGTGAAAATTTTTTAATTTTGTTTTAGTTGTTGGTTTCCAGTTTTTTTTATTATGGCAATGGCTAGTACAACACCAAGAACCTTTTCCTTGTTTCTTTTTTTAAATTTGGCATGTGTTTCACAAGTACGCGCACTATTTATTTGTTTTCACTTTTTTTCTTGACTTTCACATAGTCTTTACTTTTTTCCGCTAATTTTGGCGCATACATACATATATTATTTGGTTTAAATCTAATTCTTACAGATTACTTCTAACATTTTTAGTTTAAAATTGGTGCCCTTCTATCTGTTTTGAAGTCGGTTTTTTTTTTGCAAAAAATATTGATTTCTCTTATCTATATTCATTTCTGCCAACTTTAGAATTTTGCTAAATGAATTCTTTTGTCTACTTTTGTATTTATTTTCACAGAGCCGAATGTAAAGGTTTTTAAAATAAATTAAACTTTAAATAAGCTAAGCATGTTTGGACATAACAGCGCTGCTTAAAGTTTTATCATGCAATAAAAACCTACTTTTTGTAATTATTTCATAAGTAAATATTTCTTTGTATTATATCATATTAACAATTTTAACTGCATAAAAAATATTTTTTCAATAGTTTTGAACTCAGTTAATAGTCGTCGTTGAAATTTTTCTTGACAGCCATTTTCGCCGTAAAACTTTTAAAGCTCGGGCTTATTTATCGTTTTGGCTGTGAAAAAGAAAACAGGTGTGTTAGTTGAAATGTTTGCTCTTGGAAATCTGCAATAGTTTTTAGTGTTGCATATTTGCTAAGGTGTAGCAAATCTCAGTTGTATGTATTTTGTTGTTGTGGTATTGCAAACCATAGCATAGATGCAGTTTGCTACGAAGCGTGAGTACCGCTAATGACAACACCGAACCAAAACATTAATATCGCAATTCAACAATGTATCACACTTTACCGTTTTGTTTTACCTGCTTTCTTCAAAAATTAATTATCATATTAATAAAAAAAAATTATTCTTTTAACTCAATGCAGTAGTTAATAATTAATTTTGAATTGCGCTTCCTTGATAATATTTTCCTCCAGCTTTTCCTGTTTCTTTAATCCTTTGGGTTGCGCTTTTTAATAAAACCATCTGGTCACGTTTATCATACACTTAGGGAATTTTTTTGCTCATGTGCAATATATTAAATGTATGACTACCAGTACACTTTTCGCAATAGTTTTGCTTGTTGGCTTAATAGGGCCCAATTGTACCATTTGTTCATCCCTGAAAAAACTGTAATTATTGCATGAACGTAACTACGTGCGATTACAATTACAAGTTACATTTACCATACACAACAGCAGGTACAAAATCGATCAACTTGTGCTCACAACTTAATGAGACAATTATTTAGTATAAGAAAAAAAAAGAGGAATGTAGTGGAAAGAAATGTATTACGAGCTTATTTAAATATTTATGGATATAGCAACAACAACTACTACTAGAAAAATTATAAAAAGAGGCGTATTATTTGTTGGTTAAACATTGGCCTCAACACGAACGAATCTCATGTTACTGATGGATGGATAGTTGTGGTTTTAATTTTTTAAGTTTTTTTATTCATTTTTGAAAATTTAATTAATATTGTCTTTTGATATAATTTGTACTCTTGGCTAATATACATTTGACCTAACTCTTTTTTTCGTCCACTTTGGCAACGTGTCTTTAGAAGGTCAGATGGTCGGGTTCACATGACACGAACTGAATGAATTCAATGAACATTCAATAAATAAGGAAGTGCTTGTTAGCACTGTATGTATATAAGAGTATGTACGTTTGTTTGTTTGTTGGTGTGTAATTTCCGTTTCAATAAATTAAACTTCGAAATTATTATTCAAAAATACGTAATTTTTATATAATAATTAATTTGAATTTTATGTATTGTTGTACCGGGGTAAAACAATAGTTATGTAGTTAGTGTTTATGTAAATACGCACACAATAACAATAAACCCTTATAAATGGCCCACCTGTATAATACTTACTTCTGTTAATTATATGCCGAATAAAGATGACAAGTGCAAGTTGCTGTTGAAATTATAATTAGGAGTAGGTATTTAAGTATTGTTGTCGTTATTAAATTTTATAAAACTTGGTTTTATATAGAAATAAATTAAGTTATCAATACCTATAGTCTTGAAAATAATTATATACCTATCTAAGAGAATTTTTAAAAATTTGTGGGAGGTGGCTACAGCAAGTCTGAAAAGCCCCCAGAATAGCCTTTTTGAGCCAAAATCAGTATTTAGATTTAGATATGGAATGCCAACAAAAACTTCTTGACTTTAAAAAATATCGTTTACACTATCAACTTGTTCGCAAAATAACATCGCGGAATTATCGTGTGGTGTTATATTTTTTGTTGTTGTTGTTGTTGTATATATTCTTTTGAAATATAATAAGGTGCGATATATAGGAATATTGTGCATTATTATATAGTCTGGGGACAGATTTTTCCTTGGGCGGATTTCATGTCTCAATTTGGACAACTTTCTTCAAATGACTTAAGTAACACCTCCTTAATAATTTGTATTATATACCTACATACCTATGTCATCCCTTTCTAAGCAGTTATAAATTGGATGCGCTAGTCTATTTTTCAGTGGGTTTCAAATATTTTTCCACTTATTCTTTAGAAGTTTATTCTATTAATTTGTGGCTGTGCTATCTTAAACAATAGATAGTGATAATCTGAGAAGGAGTGCTCGCGTGAGACTCTACATCTAATACCTCCACCCGAAAATTTTTTTTAAGTCTCCGATTATAAATGTTGTAAAGTGTTAGTATTACCCGTAGTTGTAGTTCCGACGTAGATGGCAGTGTCAGTAAGTCAAAGAGCGAGTAAACCGTGCCCATTTGCATCGGATGGTGAAAACTATTTTTTCTTAAAGAGATGTAATACTTAGGCAATTAATGTCTATATTAACTGTGTTACTTCCTTTGGAAAGGGATAGTAGTAGATAAGACAGATGGGTAGTGCGAAAGTAAAGATTCGCTTATGGCAACACTGCAATTGCACGCTGTGATTATTTTTAGAACAGTGTTTCAACTATGGCGAAAGGAGAAATAATAGTTTTAATGGCATTAGAATGAGTTTCTCGGACCAGTCGCTAAATTTGTTTTACAAAGCAATGTGAATCTAACTTTTATGTATGTTATATAGCAACGCTCTGGTGGGTGACTACTATCATTGGCTCTCTAGCAAGCGGTACTCTTGGGAGTGTGTAATGTTTTCAATCACTCCCTTCCTAGTACCTATAATTTTTAACTGACGTGCCAATTGCGGTATTACCGATTGACACGATGATAGCCATACACTTCTTCTTGACAAGAGAACCAATGGGTTCCTAGTCAATCTTCAACATTCTGATGATGGTCCGCTGGGATTCTGCTAGTAAGGGAAATGTCTCGTGAACATGAATTAAAAGATGAAGAACGTGGATTATCAAGCGAACGAATCAATCCGGCATAAAAGTTTGCAAAATTGCTGTTGCTGTAAAGAAAAAGCGTAACTCGAAAACAAATTTCTTGAATAATCCATGTGACTACGGTTATTTTTGAATGGATAATTCTTTAGTAATAGCATAGGTATAAAGAACAAAATCACTTTTAATTTATATTATACTAGCTGTGCCCGCCACGTCGTGGGCGTCCTGACAATATTTTACTCTATTTTGCTTTGAAAGTATTCCACACCAATTGTAAGAATCTTACTTTTTTAGTTTTTCAGTATTTCTTTATATAAAGGTACCCATCCTTGGATAAAATTTTAAAATTTATAAAAAATTCTAAAACTCTTAGAATGATTGTAAAGCTCTGTAAGAGGTGTTTAAAATATTACCGTGTTGAAAATATCCGTTTTAAACTAAAATTTTCAGTGCCTTTAAACCGGAAATTGCGTTTTTCACTTCTTTTTCTCTTGAAAATAAGATATTTTAGAAAAAGGTATCCTATATTGGGATGAAGATACTAAGGTACCTTCTCACAAAATTTTGCTAAAATCCATCCAATAGTTTTTACGTGATGCGACAACAAACGAAAAGCAGACAGACAGACAGACAGACGGATATGAGTTACTATTTTATTATATGTATAGATTAATTAAACGAGCCAAATGAAATAGTTAGTATTATTGTAAGAAACCATTGTACTATAAAAAATTTCTTTAGAGAATTTTCCACGTGGAGGACGACAAAAGCGTCTTGCAGATAAAGAAGTGCGGGCTATAGTTCGGCAAGTGAAAGCAAATCCAGCTTCCAGTGCAGTCAAAATATCTGAAAATTTATTCTGGGAAATCAGTAAGAAGATCCCTACACCACAATGTCTTATATAGTAGAGCAAATCAAATCAAATCAAATTAAACTGATGAATTTCGCAAAAAAACATAAAAATCAACCATTAACATTTTGGGAAAATTTTCTTTTTACTGGTGAGAGTAAATTAGAAATGTTTGGTTCAAATAATCTCCATGGATATGGCGAAGTGTAGATGAAGCATTTAACGATAAGTGTGTGATAACAACCGTAAAATATGGCGAAGGCTCTCTAATGGCCTGGGAATGCTTGGCGGCATCGGGGGTGGGCAATCTTGTGTTTATCCATTCAACAATAAAAATAAAAAAGATTACCTCAGAATTCTACAACACAATGTTGCCCCTAGCGTGGAGAAATTAAGCTTAGCATAATTTTGAACGTATGATTACTCTATTGCACCCCTAAAATCTGTGGCAATATCTAGACAAAAAAGTGAGGAAAAGAGAAATATTTCTTGGAAGGCTGACCGTAAGGCTGCATTAACGAAGGAGTGGAGTAAAATTACACCTGACTTTACCAAAAAACTTGTTGAATCAAGGCCAAGGAGGTTAGGGGCTGTCAAATTGGTCAGGATACACAAGGGTAACACAACCTCTTCTTAACATATACATACATACATATAAAACTTTTAATTTGTAACTAATATAATATGTACATACTCGTATGTATATTTATAAATAAAATTTTTGCACATATAAATATTTTATATGGAGATTTAAAGCTTTATTTATTTTTCCATGTTAAAAATTAGTATAATATAATTTTGTTATTGCATTTTTAATTCCTTTAAATAAAAATTCGTAAAAAAATAATTTTTTCAATTTTCATTGCTTCTTTAAATAATATTTGCAAAAAAACCGACTTCAAAACAGATAGAAGGGCATAATAAAAATGAAAGAAGTAAACTGTAAGAATTAGATTTAAACCAAATAAAAGATGCGCTAAAATTAGAGGGGAAAAAATAAAGACTATTTGAGTGTCAAGGCTCTCCTTATTACTGTTCAAAATTTAAGCTATTTTCACCAGCATCCGTCTTTTATGGGGACACCATTCAAGCCTCTGTCTATAACGGTTTCAAAGATAGGGTCACATAGATCAAATAACATCACCTATTCGGACACCCTTTAATATACAATTTTAAATTAGAGACCTTTTACATTATAATTCTAAATATTTATACTTGTTGTCATACCAGAGAAAGTAGTGGATATTCTGCCTAATTTTCAAGTGTTTGTGTTTAACGGTTCAAAAGATAGGGCCATATAGATTAAATTACATAATTTATGGGGACACCCTTTAGTTTCTAAATTCAAATTGTATACTTGCTATAGTGGACTTTGCAATACAGGTTCCATATAAATTTCAGCTGTCTGTCTATAACAGTTCAAAAGTTTGGCCACATACAAAAAATTACATTAGCTATTGGAACACCCTTTTATTTCCAAATTTAAATTGTTTATTTTTTTGTTATAGCGGACCTAGCAATACAGATTCTTTGTAAATTTCAGCGGTCTGTGTACAACTGTTCAAAAGTATGGCCATATACATCAAATTAAATGAACTAATGGAGCACCCTTTAAAATTTTGAATATTTCTACATTATATTATAACGGCCATAGTAATCGACATTCTGTCAAATTTTCAAGGTTTTGCCTATTTTAATTTTATTTTTTTTATTAATTTCTACTGTTGGCAGTTATAGCGACACGCAATTTTTTTAAATTTTAATTTGGTGCCCTTTACGGTTCTTAATACACGTAAAAAACATGTATGTTGTATGGGGACACCCTTTAATTTTAAATATTATGAACTGTTTTTAAAATGGGACCAACCAAATAAAGAAAAAAATTTTAAAATCGGTTCAGAAATGGCTGAGTTCTGCGGTTAAATACATAAAAAAGCAACATTCAGACGAATTGATAACCTCCTTCTTTTTTGAAGTCGGTTAAAAAGTTAAAGCATTGCTCATATAATTATTTGACTGGGGTGAGTCAAAATAATTTTTTAAGTTTTTACTTAACCATACGTAGTATAGGTAAAGTAAAAAAGTAGACGCCTGGATTTCAACGGATTTATACATTTTAAGGTCTTCTGAATTCATTTTTACTATTTTCGCAATAATGTCTATGGGTGGTTGGGTATATATGCCACTATTTTTGTAGAGTCTCTTGGTCACACCATTTGAAATATCAAAATTAAATTCAGTATGTGCCTTTGGTATATGGAGATGAAGAGCTGTATAGTTTTTGGACATAATTGGGTAGTTTCCCTACACCCCAAACCGAAAATAATTATTTTTCGATTTGAATATACTTTGAACTTTTATTATTTATGTAATAGGTACATCCATAAAAATATATGTATGTTTCCACGAGTTATTGTAAAGCGAAGTGTAGGCCACACCAGATTTTTTAAATTAAATTTTTTAAATTGCCGTTTACAATTCAAAAGACATGTAAAAATCATGTATGATGTAACGGGATACCCTTTAACCTAATTTAAATTATAGACTTTTTAAAGTGGGACCAATATGTAAACAAAAATTTCAAAATCAAATTTCAAATGAGTTCTGCGAGTTCTGCAAACATTAAAAGGCAACGAACAGAAGAATTGATTCCAGTATCCTTTTTTGAAATACAAAGAAGCCTCTCCTCATAGGTGACAGGTAGATGATTTAAATAAAATCTTCCGTTTTCTTTTATTTGAATTTGGTCGGTTAAATACCTAGGTGATGTTTCATGTATATAAGTAGGTATACCTATATACATATAAATAGGAGGAATGCTGAAGAAAGATGTAGCGATCTAGAAATTTCTTTACATTCAACAAATTTCTTCAAATTTTTCTTTAAAATTAAATGATAATTAACAATTCTTTCATATCTAAACTAGCTGTGCCCACACACGTTGTGTGAGTCCTGACCAAATTGTAAGACTCTTATGTATTTACTTGATATAAAGGTATCCAACCCTAGATGAAATTCTAAAACTAAAATTATTGTAAAGCTCTGTAAAAGGTTTTTAAAATATTTTAACAACAATGTAATTCCACAAAGCAAAAATGTAAATCAAATACAGATTTTATTCAATTGGCTATTTGGCAGTAAGTAATTCATATTTTGTCATTATTTTAAAGCAGCGGCATCTGTAGTGCAATCGTGTTTAAGATATTCCGCTTCCAAAAATCAAAGATGTAGTATCTTTAAATCGGTAAAATTGCGTACGTCTTTCACTGCTTTTTCCTCACTTTCTCTTGGAAATACATAAGATATTTCTGCGGAAAAAAAGTATTCTATGTTGGAATCAAGATACTGAGGTACCTGATCCTTATAATTGGAGCCATCAAGTCAACACCAACGAAGGCGCTTTTTGCAATACTTAACTGGTTACCGGTAGATCTACTGGCCAGGTATGTGGCTGTTAGACTAAATGTTGTAGGTGCATGGAACCATAGATCATGGGGACATGCCAATCTCCTGGGAACAACGGATGTTATTCCTGAGCTCTTAGACTACTGCACCGCGTCACCCTTCTTCACACGAAGATTCCACTTTGATTTGACGGAGGGATACTCTCTAACACCTCGAACTTTACTGGTTTACACAGATGGTTCCAAAAGGGGAACGAGAGTGGGAGGTGGTGTCTATATAGAGGAGTTTGGAATCAGAATATGTTTCAGACTTCCGAATGACTGCAATGTCAGACAAGCAGAAATATCTGCTATTAAAAAGGCGGCTAACTGGCTAAAGTACCACAGGATATTAGACAGAGATATCTGGATTTGTACTGATAGTAAATCCGCTATCATCTTATCGGTGTGTATAGCACATCAAATCTTGTCCTTGAATGCCGAACATCCTTAAATGTGATGGCGGAAAATTCGACAGTCACCCAACTGGGCTGCCTATGAACTAGCCGAGAAGGGAACACTATTGCACGATGATGCCATAGACATCTATTGCGGCATTCCCCTCTCGGCCTGTTTACACCGCATTAACTTTGCCCTTCACGATATAGCTCAGGTCAGATGGTCCAATGAGTCGACTTGCTCGATTGCAAGGGTGATCTGGCCCTCGCTGGATCAAAAGAAAACGGTCTCGCTATTTCGCCTGCAGAAAATGCAGATACGCGACTTAATAGCCATAGTCACTGGTCATTGCTTATTTGGAACCCATGCAAGCAGGATGGGTATCCTTTATAATGACTTCTGTAGAAGTTGCCAGGATGAGGAAGAGGAGGAAACGACCTTCTCTGTCATTGCCCTGCATTAGAACACTGTTGCCTACAACCCTTGGGACGACGATGTTTTGAAAGCCTTTCTTGTGTTTCATCTCTGGACCCAATCAGGATTAATTCCTTTTTAAGGAACTGTGGTTGGTTTTCTAACCCTCTTCCAATTGGAGTGACATAGTTGCTCATCAATGTATGTCACGTCCAATATAGCCTTCACAGCTAATACCTACCCCGTCTATGACCGTCTACCCACTTCTGTCTCTAAGTTTCTTCCTCAGTCTATAATGACCCTAATCTTTGTTCTCTATCTTTTCTTTCTATCCCTCCTCTTATCTGCATTTATCACAATGGGACCAACATAATGGACCCAAGTGAGCTATTTTTCTTCCACTTCTCTTTTCTGATTGATTTCTTCCCCTCCTCTATAAGCTGCCTGCTTAACCTAACCTAACCTGAGGACCTGAAATTTTTTATTAAAATCCAACCAGTAGTTTTTACGTGATGCGAACACAGAAAAACGCAGACAGACACGAAAAAAGTTACTATTTTATTATGTACTAGCTGTGCCCGCCACGTCGTAGGCGTCCTGACAATTGTAAGACTCTTACTTTTATAGTGCTTCAGTTATGGTTTTACTTTATATAAAGGTACCCATCCCTGGATAAAATTGTAACATTTAAAAAAAAATCTAAAAATTATTGTAAAGCTTTGTAAAAGGTGTTTCAAATATTTTAATAGCGTTGTAATTCCACAAAGTAAAAATGCCAATCAAAAAACATTTTATTCAATAGGCGCACGCAATAGTGTTTAAAATATTCCAGTTTTAAACCAAAAATTTCAGTACCTTTACACCGGAAATTGTGTTTTTCACTGCTTTTTCTCCACTTTCTCTCGGAAATGAGATAATTTTGCGGAAAAAAAGTATCATATATTGGAATCAGGATGCTAAGGTATCTCCTCACAAAATTTTGTTAAAATCCATCCAGTAGTTTTTACGTGATGAGAACACACAAGCAGACAGACAGAAGAAAATGAGTTACTATTATATTATATGTATAGATGATACCTACCATACTTGAGATTTTTTCATTGGCATTATTTCAAATAGTTACAATGAAAAAAATGTTAACTACTATTTAATGATGCTGTTAATGAAAATGTAATGAAATCGTATATGTAATTACTAATTATAAATAAATCAGTCAAGTGCGAGTTAGTCTCACACATCTAGGGTTCCGTACTATATTTAGTAGGCCTTTATAAATTCAATTTGTTAATTTTTTCATGTCTTATGGCGCACCCTTTATTTTTAAAACCAAAGTCATATTCGCGAAAATTGCATCGCTATTGGAACACAAATTTTAGGAATTGTTATAACGACCATGGTAATACACTTTCTATAAAAATATCAGGCCTACCTATTGCGGATCAAAAAACAAGGTAATATACGTGAGAAATATGTCACTGATGGATCACCCTTTAGTAATTAGCAATTGTTACAGCGACCGAAGTACAACATCTACTGTAAATAATTCAAGAGTCTACCTATTACGGTTAAAAAATAAGGCTATTTAAGTAAAAATCATGTCTATGTCGGAACACCCATTAATTTTGTTATTTGTTATAACGTCCGTGGAAATTCTTTTTCTATGAATATATCAAAATTTAACCAATTACGAATAAAAACATAAAACTATACTTTAAAAACATGTCATTGTCGGAACACCCTTTAATTTTTAGTAATTATCATATCGGCCATGGCAACATATCTCCTGTACAAAATTTTAAGAGTCTACCTATTAAGGTTCAAGAAATAATGAGAATCACGTCACTATCGGAACACCCTTTAATTTTTATGTTTTGTTATAGTTTCAATAGTAATAAACCGCCTGTAAAACTTCAAGAGTCTACTTATTATCGTTCAAAACTTAGACCATATACACGTAAAGCACGTCACTCTCGGAACACCGTTTAATTATAAGGTTTAATTTTATATACTTGTTTAGAAAGCGAACATAGTGTTAATTACTGTCTGCAAATTTTAAGTGGTTGCCTCCTATAGCTCAAGAAATAAAGACATAAAGACAAATAACACCTCACTTTCGGAACACTCGATAAGTTTTAGTATTTATTGCTATAGTGGCCATAGTTATACACCTTCTGTGAAAATTTCAAGAGTCTACCTTTTATGGTTCATAACTTAGGCCTTATACATGCAAATCACACCACTATCGGAACACCCTTTAATTTTTAAGTTTATTTTTTTATACTTGTTTATACAGCGAACTAAGTTTTAATTAAATTAAATCTTGAGTCTATCCCTCCTACAGTTCAAGAAATAAACACATTTTCGTGAATAACACCTATCTATCGGAACACCCTATAAGTTGTAGTATTTGTTGCTATAGCGGCAACAGCTATACATCATCTGTGAAAATTTCAAGAGTCTAGCTATTACGGTTCCAGAGATAAAAGGAGCTGACAGACGGACAGACATTGTATCGAAAACAATAGGGTTACGTTTTTACACTTTGTGTATGGAACCCTAAAAAAATAACTACGATAAAAGTATCAATTTCATACCAGGTTATGCTTTTTCTAAAACTTGTTATTCCTTTGCATACACTCTAGTTTTGAAAGTACATATGTACTACACAAACTCCAACTGGTTAAAAATTAGTCAAAAACTTAAATTTTCAGAAATTTTTTATATAAAAAAATGAACATAATATGAGATCAGAGAATTGAGGTGGAACTTCTTAAAAACATCACCACAAATAGGTTGATTTCAAATGTGGCCAATAATGATAATGCTTTTTTATAATTTTATCATTGATTAATGGTAATGATTTTGTTTTTAAAATAATTACAAATGAAACTTTATCATTAAAACCATTACCATTAATGAATACAATGGTAATGAAAAAAAATTTGTTAGCATTAATTATAATCCAATGCTAATGAAATTGTCAATTAATTACTCAATATAATACAGTGCAACACGGAAAAAATAAGCATATACGGACACCACTACATGATAAAAGACCAAAAAAAAACCCCTGTCTCCCAGTTTTGCCCAAAGTCCTACAGGTTTTTTTTTATGGGCCCTCAAAGATGTGGGGCCTCTATGTCATTTTTGTAAAAAATGATCATTTACTCAAGCTCATATTTTGCAAACCGTTTGAAATTTTGATATACTCTCTGAGGCAAAGTTGTAGCTCTTGTCATAAAGAACAAAAATTGTGAACATATAAAATCAAAAAAACTTAATCTTCAATGTCAAAATCGCAAAAAACATTAAAAAATTCAATTTTTTTTACCTTTTTTCCCCCGTTCAGGTCCCACATCTTTGAGGGCCCATAAAAAAAACTGGAGGACTTTGGGCAAAACTGGGAGACAGGGGTCTTTTTCTTTTGGTCTTTTATGACGTAGTGGTGTCCGTATATGGGTATTGTGCCATGACTTAAAAAATTACACAGTGTGTAATTAATTAGTCCCATGTATGATAAATACCTACATATGTATGTAGGTATAGATTTGTAAAAGATATTCTTTTAACCATATTGCGCAGAGTATTAAAGAACTTAAGCCCGAATTAACAATTCTTTTATGCCTATCGAAATAATATAAAAATAAGCAATATTTTGATATCGTAAATAACTTAAACATCAGGCAAAAATTTATTTGATTGATCTGATCATTCATCATGCATTTGAACAATACTACTAAAACATGCTGTGTGTATTAATATCACTTTTAACCAAATTAAATAAAGAATAATGTTGCATACAGCTAAAACAGACACTGCCACCGCTATTGAAATAATGATCCATTATAAATGTAGAGAACACAAATTGCACCAATGTAGTTTGTTTTTTTTTTTTGATTCCTTATAAATTGGTCACTTAAAGCAGTCAGTCCAATTTTGCTTGATTATTAATGAGCGGGCGTGGTAATTTTCTTGTCTGCTTATAATGCGGACAATTTCATCATTATAAAACGAATCAAGCTGAACGCAATTAAGCCACAGCAAACAAACACACAAACAACATTAGAAAACAAATACAAAATGATTCATGATTAAACAACTAGACGTGGGTAATTAGCCAAAAGAAAGCATACATTTAACGACAATAACAACAACTACAATGTAACAATAGATAAGAGAAAAACCCCTTGAATGCTTCTGTTTACTTTGCTTTAGCCAAAACAAACACAACCTCAAACACATTCATGAATTAATTCACATGCATAGACAACAACAATTTTTCTTTTGAATTCTCATTGGCATGCGCCATATTGAATTTGTGACAGAAAATAAGGAGGAGCCAAAAGTAAGTGAGCACAAAATGTTGTCATTCGTCGTTCTCTGTACAGTAATGGTGGTTGGTTTTTTACAGTTTTAAAGTACAGGCGGCATTAATAGATAACTAGATGTGTGTTCGTATGTATGCTTTTATACGATTATATGAATGAATGCTTAATGTGGCAGACAAAACACAAATACAGTGTGTGTTTGTCAACCAACAAAAGCGTAGTTCGTACGTGATGTATCTAATCACCGGTTGTGCGTTTAACGACAATATTTAGTACGTCAAAGACCTTTAAACGGTTCACTGCTTCGTGCGAAGTGTATGTGTAATAAGTGAGAAATGTAATTTATTTATAAAAAATATATAATAGAAAATTAAAAAATAATTATTATGCGGTAGCGCAAATACATATGTATAAAAATTTAAAAAAATAATAACAAAAACACAATTTATCAGTTCGTTAAAGAATAAATAATATACCTTTTTGTAATATAAATTAAATGGATAATACTACTACCACCTCTCACAACATGGATGCTGCAGAGCCAACAAAACTTACCAAATTTCCCACACCATTTACCATAGAAAGTTTAATAGCCAACCACCAACATGTCACCACAAAATCTTCAGATGATTCCATGAACTCATTGGAAGTATCGGAAGAATTAAGTGCTCGTGCTATGGTGGCATCCTCAGCTTTAGGTTTAACTAATTTTCCTCTATATAATCCTTGGTTACACGGTTACTTTGCACAAAATCATGATCGAATTACTCAGCTATTTGCCAATGGTATGGAATACAATCCAATGCCTTTAAATTTGCTAACAAAAGATCTACCCAGTGCTAGTGAAAGTATAGGAAATAAAAATTTCAATTTAATACAAAATCAACAGACTTTAAATCTCTCAAAGAGCTCCAGTGATGCCGAAAATCAATTACATCAACGTTTACTATTTAATCACAATTTCGGCTTAAGTATTGCCGCTGCCGTCAATACTACAAACGCCTCACCAGCCATGTCTATAAATGAAGCCCTGTTACATCATTCCGCCCTTGCAGCCAACAACGATTTAAATTCCCGACAACGTCTCGCCGAAATAATGGCTGCTAGTGGTTTAAATGACAACGTACAAAACCTAAGTATAGCCAATCGATTTGCCCAAAATATGGGTAAGGTGTTAACAGATGCCGCAGCCTTAACTTGTAATACTGTACCGCCAACATTGTTAGGCCAACATGCTGCGGTAAATGCTTCTACACGAGAGTCACTGTCAAATAGTGCCGGTTTTAAGAATCATTCGGAAGCATCTTTGGATGTTGGGGGTATTGATGAGGACTATGACTGTAGCGGCGATTCTTGTAGTGATATAAGTCTAACAATGTCGCCTCAAAATTACCGAACTGATATGGATAAAAATCGAGGTAAGTTTTTCAATCGCATTTTGGTTGTCTATTTTATGCCGATGAGAGTTAGACAGGCCACAGGGATGGTTAAATTAATATAAATGTATGTACATATCGAAACTTGAAAGTACAATGGGACAGTAATGACTCATTTTTCAATTTAAAATCTATTTTGTAGGTGATTTGAAATGCCAACTGTTTTAGTTTTTTAGCATAATAATACTTTACGCTTCTCATATTTATTACCTTAATACCCCAATATTAACACCAACTTTGGGTTAGGATTAGAGCTATGGTAGGCTTACTTAGGTTCGCATGGTGGTCGCGTTGTTTAACCTATAACGAAAATAAAAAAATGTCTTAGGCATAGGTTCGAATAGTTAATGGACAAATCGAGTGCAAAAATAAAGAATTTGAATTGGGTAGAGGTTTATTCTATGTCTCACCACAATGTCTCCATCGTTTAGGTTTTTTCCTAGAATCATTTACGACTAAAAAAGAGAGATATTTTTTTAGCCAATTTTGCGGTCGACGACAGACTAAAGAGTTTGTCAGTTGCGCGATATTCCAAGTAGGTATGACACGATACCGCTAAGGTAACGATATTTTTACTCGATACGTAATCGGACGAAAACTATCAATACCTACCCAATATCAAAAAAAGTATCAATACTTACCGATATCGGTCAATCTTTTAACGCAAAAAACAGTAGTGAATACTTGGCTCCAATGACTCATTCTCCAGCAGTAGAAAACATGTTTTTACTTGGAACGAAGGTGCCAACAATGTGTAAGTAAAGGGTGTTTTTTATAGAGGTATAGAACTTTAAGTTGCAATAAAACAACGATGGATTATTCGATTGACATAAATTTTATTTATCCGAAAGATAATCTTGTGGCATTACATTTTAAATACGATTTCTGGCATATGACCGCCATGGCTGGCGCGGCTGTAGTCCAATCTGGACGTCCAATTTTCGATGACTTTTTCCAACATTTGTGGCCGTATATCGGCCATAACACGGCGAATGTTGTCTTCCAAATGGTCAAGCGTTTGTGGCTTATCCGCATAGACATAGCCCCGCAGAAAGTAGTCTGGCGGTGTTAAATCACAAGATCTTGGAGGCCAATTCACAAGTCCAAAACGTGAAATTAGGTGGTCACCAAACGTGTCTTTCAATAAATCTATTGTGGCACGAGCTGTGTGACATGTTGCGCCGTCTTGTTGAAACCACATCTCCTGGACATCATGGTTATTCAATTCAGGATTCCACCAGCCCATAAAGCGCACCAAACAGTCAATTTTTCTGGATGTAGTGGTGTTTCGACATACACTTGAGGATTGCCTTCACTCCAAATGCGGCAATTTTGTTTGTTGACGTATCCATTTAACCAGAAGTGCGCTTCATTGCTAAACAAAATTCGCGCGATACGTTTTCCGCACAGAACCATTATTTTCGAAATAAAATTGCACTATTTGCAAGCGTTGTTCAGGCGTGAGTCTATTCATGACGAATTGCCAAACCAAACTGAGAATAAATCACTTGACAGCTGTTAAATCGGTCGCCATCTTGAAAAGTAATGCCAACTTAAAGTTCTATACCTCTATAAAAAACACCCTTTACAATCACGCCTGTATATGTAACACTAGATTTGCTTTTAAACTACAGAAACTATTTATTAGAATTAGGAATATCTGGTCTTAACTAATTGCTATGTGTTGGTGGTGTAGCCAAAAAGCAAACTTTTCGTTAGGGACTTTTACTTTAGATCAATTAGTTGACAATATAGTGTCTTCGAATGTTTATATCTCCAGGAGTTTTAATTACTGCGGAAATCATATTAGCGAAATTCTCCAATATTTTGTATGATTTAATTTGAGTTCACTCGTGGCAATACTAGCGCAAGTTAAGGCGCCAATATTGCCAAAAAAACATGTTTCATTACATTTAATATGAAACGAGTATTTTTGAACGGTACGAGTAAAGTATCAATGATAAAAGTATTCGGTATCGAGAATGTATTTGTATATACTTGTATCGTTCCAACCCTAATTCAACCCTAACGTCAGCGCAGGAGAGAGTTACATCAGATGATAAATTATTTCCTGCTGCTTCCTATTATGACAACTTTATGTTAGTTAATATTGAAGCCGCCCACGAAATTTATGGGTCCCTGTTGGACCGCCATCGGTGTTTAATGAGTTTAGGCATTTGATAAATCACTACTAACTTACTTTCGTTGAGTCTAGTAGTAACGCTAGCATTTACTCTCGACTGTACTAATGTCAGAGTATCAACTGGTAATATTCGACTTTCTTCCACTTGTAATTACTAATTTTTGTTTAAGGCTGAGATTCCCAACACTTTCACATTTAACAAATGTCTGCCCGTTGTCCAAAGGTTTGTGCTCAGCTTACTACACGCACAGTATGCAAGTATAATCTTCTTTGATTTTTCTCTTGGGCAGATATTACTTGAAGTTGGCATGACTTTTTTTTTGCGGAGTTCCTTCAGAGACAAGTCTTCACAAGTCTGTTGCTATCGGTTTCTCACAGTTCTGTTGTAATTTATCAAAGCTAGAATTAATAACATTCCCAATAATGGAAAAAATAAGTATGAAAAAATAAGCCTATATTAAAACAGGAGTTCAACAAGTTCCTATAGATTAGTCACCCTCATAGATGAGACAAGATTTAACTAGGAGCCTGCAGCCACCGCGAGGAAAAATAAGACAAACCACAGTACATTCAGTTTTAGTAAGTCGTACACTTATTGCTGCCAGCCGACGGTCTTATGACATCTTTAGTCAACACCAATTTTCTGTGCTGATTGTTCGCTAATTGTACCTCAACTGCTCCATTTAGATACCAAAATATAAACTAATGCAACTTTGACCACTACGTTGGTCATCAGCAAGGATTGCCTTAGAAAGGCCATGGGTTCAATGTCCCCACCAGACCTTCTGTTCCCAGAAATTTAAAAAATTGTACTACATATTTATTTTCAGAATATTTATCTCCAATAAAAATCGGTTTGCCCCCCCTAGAAAATTTTACCTCCTACACTAATGTCAACAAGGCCGATTTGGCTTGAATTAGAATGTAGGTTTGTTTAGCAATCGTAAATAGAAACCCTTTTTTGTAGCTTGCAGGCTAAGATGCTCATTTTTATAGAAAAATCATCATAAAGCTGATGTAATTTACATCAATACATATTTTGTTTTAGTATTCTGACACTTCTCATCCTTATGCTTGGTTTTCATTATGTCATATGAACTGTCAACAAAAACTGCCTCAAATGAATTGTCGTCATTTTGCGTCAAACGCGTTTTCACTGTATTTTAAGAACTGACAAAAAGTCGGTAAAGACAAACAAAAAAGTTGACAACTTGTTGTCAAATCTACTTTAAGTAAAAAATGATGCCATATCTGCTGACAAACTAAAATTTGGCGTTTTCACTTATTTGTCATTTAAGATGGGAGTTGGTGTGCATAACTGACTGCAAACATAGATGGCACCATATGACAATCCGTTTTCATACAATTGCCAACAATTTGGGCAATTTGACAACAAAAATGACATAGTGAAAACCAAGCATTATAATGTCAACCCTTACATCAGGATCAGCATCATGTCATCAATTCAACGACAAGTGGATATTAAAAAAATGACAGATAAGAATCGAAATATAATAAATATTTGATATTCAACAAAAGCATTTGGTTTGTTTTCTAAGAGAAGTAACAGTCGGGAAACTATTGCCTACTAATCAAACGTGTTACCTATTTGGAAACGGATGAAGACCATTTCACACTATAATACAAGAATTAATATTTGTGAATAAAATGCCACCTCGTTCTAATCGCTGTTTGAAATTTATTTAAAAAAAACAATAACTACTCATTACCTCAGGGTTTCACTTTCCTTACAAGTATTAACACCTGTACTATAGCGTGAAACGGCCTTAAACAAGTTATTTTTTGAATTCTTAAAAGCTATAGACGGTAAAGGTACATAACCAGGGTATACATTATTTAAAATATAAGGTTTCGCCCCATCCGAGATAGAAAGTACAGTGAGTGAAAAAACCAAACCATATTAATTCCGAGAAACAATGACGACCTGATTGATCTTAACAAATAATGGCGATGACAAAGTTTCGAAAACTTTATCTGACATATGTATTAGTTTACTAGAAAGTAATACGGGTTATCTTATCATATCAACACCAGAATCGCTAAATCGATTCTCTTACCTCTAGAGATTTCAATGAATTGCATACTTTGTATTGAATATGAAAATCCCGGTATTTGTGTATTATTTTGAAAATACCGTCATTTCGTTATTTTGTAAATGTCATTTCTAGTGACAGTCCTTTAACATGTGAAGTAGTCCGTGTTTTTTTTCCAACACAGTGCCCATCAATTCAAAAATAGAAATATCAACTAATAATGGATCAAGTATAAATAGTGGTGGGTTCACATAATTTGTACATTAGGGTAGTACCGTTTTTCATTAAAAACATGATGATGAAATTAATTAAGAAGGATATACAAATAATATATACTTTATTCTAAAGGTTTGTTCAAAGCGTTTTTGGAAACTAAAGGATACTGCTTTCGGCATTTGTGTACTACTTGTAAAACATATTGTTTCTGCTCCTCATCTTTGGTGAGAATGTTAACTCCTCATTAACAAACTTTAGTGACTTCACAATCCGCAATCCTTCCTGAAAATGTATATTTTCAGGCCATTTGCTGGAAATACTCAAATAAATTCATGGTTCTAACTGGAGTGTTTGAATCAATTAAAAAAATAATTGAACTTTAATTCAAAACCTTTAACACTTACCTTTCTAATGATAAAAGTCGAAAATATTAAATTGAACCGACATAAAATTGACCAGTAACAAGCAATTTACCTGAATAAGTAGACACGCCCCTAATGTACAAATTACCTGAACCCACGACTATTTATACTTAAACACAATACTAACTCTCCAGTACCATTTAAAACGTGGCTTATTAATGAAACCCTCGTTCTTAAACTTTGCCTATCGTAAAATCTACAAAGACTTATCATTTTCTGGGGGTTTCCGTTGACAAAAATCCAACTTCGATTTTTTAGGGACACCCTAGTGCAGCTATTACCACTTCGATTTTTGGATAGGACTTTTCTTTCGTTGCTTTTTATAATCAAGTTTCTGTTAGCTATGCAAAAAGCAAAGGCCAAAAATAAATGCCCAATGTCAACTAATCCATTGTTGTGAATTTTTAAGGTTCCGGCACCAAAATGTAAAAACGTATATCTATCTTTTTCGTTAAAATGCTTGTCCGTCTGTTAGCACCATCTGTCTCTTGAAATTAATAGGTAGACTTTTGAAATTTTTACAAGAGTCTACCTAAACCAAATAATACTAAAAATTGAACGGCGAGCCGATAGTTATGTGATTTTCACGTATATGCACTTATTTTTTGAACCGTAATAGGCAGACAACCTATTCAGCCACTTGTCTAGTATATTTTCCATTTTCAATTTTTGTCTTAACTTACCGAAAATTTTACTGAACTGAAATTTGTTTATTCTTGCTCATACTCATACGTGCATTAGTGTAGCGGTAAAATAACGAACAGCTGTTACTAAGAAATTGTCGGACTATATAGATAAAATGTCTAAACTGTCCGTAACATTAAAGTGCCCGCATTACTGCATATCCCTCACTAGCTAGTGTTCGGTCAATAGAGGTTATACTGTGCATGGTGTGAAATTTTCAAGGAAGTTAATATTAATATGGTCGTTGTAAGATATGTTTTTCACTTTTATGGCCTTATTTTTTTTAACAACGCATACAAATGTGCCTGGTTGCGACCGTAGGTACCAGAACAATTTTTCTGACCCAAGGCCCGATATTTTCTGCACAAATTAATGAATATACAAGTTTTACAAAACCAATTATATCTGCACAGCTTTGCAACGATGTTTTTCGAAGTATTTCGGCCATTTTAATACAAATCTAAAGACAACAACTTTTTATCAAATCGTCCTTTTGAGTGTTGGGTTTTACAACTTTTGGCGGACCCTGCCAATAAAAACAACATGTGACTCAAGTTTAGAGTAATAAATATAAAAATCATATTGAAAAATAATTGTGTGCTAAATAAAAATACTTTTAAATAAAACTAGTTTTTGTTTAATAATAAAATTCAAATAAAAATTAAAATGTAATTTAAAACCTCCATAACTTTCTTTTTTTATCGTTCGATTTTACATTTTATAGCGAAAATTAAAGACCAAAAGCGCACCTACAAAAAATCACTTCCAATCAATAGTTATGTATCTTTTACCGACTTCTCGTAAAATAGTCCAGTGTGCGCTGTAAGAAAAATTATAAAAAAACCAGGGACCGAACATAATTGTTATTCTTTTATTTCAGATAAAAAGATTACGACAAAATTCATTTTATTTAATATTGGTTATTTTTAACCATTATCATTGCATATATATTATTTTGGTTATCGTAACCAATTAAAGTAAGAAATATTGGTTTTTGATTATAAGTAACCATTATATCAACAAAAAAAGTTTTTTTATTTTAAATAACCATTTTGTCAACAAAATTTTTTTTTGGTTAGAAATAACAATTATAAAAATCATTTCTTTGTTTTGGTTATCATTGACAATACAGAAATCAAAATAAAAATATACTGATACTGAATTTGTCTCTAGAAAATCAGTAAATGCATATAAAAAATGTCTATACTAATGACAACAATTTAATCTTAAGTGTTGCGATTACCAACGAACGACATTTGATTTTATTTATATAGATATGATAACCAAAAAAAAAGAAAAACTTATGTAATGGTTATTTTTCACCAAAAAATCTTTTCGGTTGATATAATGGTTATCTGCAGCCAAAAAAATTTTTTAGTTGATATAATGGTTATTTATATCCAAAAAACAAAACTCTCACCACATATATCTTATAGAAATGGTTAATTATAACCATTTTATAAATTGATCAATATTAATGGTTAAAAATGACTTTTTAGTGATTTATCTTATAATTGTTACACGTCCCTGTAAAAAACAAGTAAAAGTGCTATATTCGGCCGTGCCGAATTTTCTATACCCTTCACAACGGTGATTTTATTTATACAGACATGTACAGCATTATCCATATTGTTGACTTTTTACTTCAATTAAATCGTATGGGAAAAATTCATTATTCATGTTTTAAAGAAATAGAAGACAAATGAAAACAAATTCCGTTGGCTACAATTGTCGCCGTGATGTCAGCTACTTAATGATATTGAAGACGACAGCTACATCGTAAATTCTGACATTGTTTTAGAAATACTTATGTATTTTGCTTTTATAAAATTAAATAACTTTTTTAAAAAATTATAAATATTTCCTCCAAAAATTTTTGTTTGTATATATTAATTTGTAATTTACAATTTTGTGACATTTTCTTTAGTTGCATAAAATAGAAATTAGCCTAAGTTGACGATAGCCACAATGGTGGTCGTGTGTGTAGCCATGTAGCTTTGCTGGCTTCAAAATAATCTTTTACCTATAAATGTCGGTATACTGATGATGTCTTTGTGTTTAATGCACCTAGATTTTAAAACAGAGATATCATTTATTTAAAAATCAAACGCATTTAAAAAATATGTTACTTTATATACATACATACATACATACATACATACATACATGCATACATACATACATACATACATACATACATACATACATACATACATACATACATACATACATACATACATACATACATACAAACATACATACATAGATACATACATACATACATACATACATACATACATACAAACATACATACATACATACATACATACATACATACATACATACATACATACATACATACATACATACATACATACATACATACATACATATATTCTTAATATTAAAATATATTATGTTACAGGCATGATTTTCAGAGAAATATTGAAATTTTGTTTTTAATTTTTTGAAAATTGTTTGTTAAAATATTTTTTTGAAAATTTTTTGGAAAATTTTTTAAAAATTTTTTTTTTATTCGTAAAATTTTCTGTGGAAATATTGTTTTGAAAACGGTTTGTAAAGTTTTTTATAAATGTTGAAAAAAATGTTTATTTTTTTTTTAAATTTAAAAACTTTTTTTAAAAATTTTATTGAATTTTTTTTACCAGTGGGTACCCTGTGGGTCAATTGGCTACCTATATGTGTGTTGCGCTCTATAAAAGTCTTTAATACAAATCAAAGCAGAAAACCCCTACCAACCTAAAAACAAACCAAAGTCGCCCCTCGCAGTGGGTTATTGACCTCCCGAGATCTGTATGCACTCCTTGCGATCTACCTGTTGCTGTCTAATATTTATTTAAGAAAAAAAAAGCAAAAGAGAATCATTAAGCCGAAAAAAAATTAAAAAAAAACGTGAAAAAATATAGGTGGGCGTTGTTTTTGGCCCGCAGCCTCCAAAGGAATCATCCGATGTTGCTGAATTGCAATCCCAAAATTTTCGAAACTATGCCTGACAGATTGGTGTGCTTAAATATTTTGTATCTCTTCTGGTGCTCTGGCAAATGACATTTCAACCCGAACACGGACAGAAGGACAGACGGATAGACGGACAGACGGATAGACGGATAGACGGATAGACAGACAGACGGACAGACAGATGGGCGGACAGACGGACATCGCTTAATCAACTTCTCTATGTATAAGGATCCAGAATATATATACTTTATGGGGTCGGAAATGAATATTGTAGAAATTACACACGGAATGACAAACTTATATATACCCTTTCCACCTGTGGTGAAGGGTATAATAAAGGGGCTTTCAATAGCGAAGCGTAACACTTCATGTTTGAGCAGTTTGTTTTACAATGTACACTCTTGCAACCAGTATTAAAAATAAAATTAATAAAAATGAAAGGGTGTTCCCTAGAAGTAGTGATGAACTTGGTTTTAGCTTGTAAACTTTATATCCAAATACTTTAAATTTACACAGGGTACGCTTGCTATAATAACCAGTCTAATAAATAGAAATTAAAGAGTGTCCCCACAGAAGTCTTGATTGCGTCGTATAGGTGCTTATATTTTAATTAAAGGGTGTCCCATAAAGTACTTGTAAAAATTAAAATCATATACCGCAAATACAAAGGGACCTAAGATTAAAAAAGCATTTTTTGTAAGAGAGCCGTTTAAAGTTAACCCTTTTTTTAAGTGTAAATGCTGTTAAATGTGGTTGTTTTTCACAAGTGTAAATGCTGTTAACATATGTACCTGTCATGACTCCAAAATTACCGATTATGAAATGAAAAACTGAAAAGCTTTCGACTTCAGAAACACTTCGGGAGGTCTGGGACGACTTCTATTCGATTTCTCAATAAATTTTACCCCATTAAAAATACGGTTAACCTTTTAAAACGGTGCACTTTAAGACTTAAAAGTTTTCAATAAATGTTGACAAATTTCACGATTTTTTTCTGTACAGCACTTACATGCAGAAAATCCAAATTATCAAAACGAATTCGGTTTCTTCGGAGTCTGGGACCGCTCCTACTCGATTCTGCAGTAAATTTTACAGTTAACCTACCATTATGTTGATATAATAGAGGTACCCCTCTCTCGGGGGCACTAATTGTCATTGCGGTACTTTCTTAAAGCTTTGACGTTGTGCTTTTGGGGAACCTTTTCCTGGAACCTTAATCTGGAAGAACAGGTATGTTTTATTTTGGATTAGTTTTGAGGCCGGACTAGTATCTAAACGACTGGCACCACTGGAACCGCAAGCCCTACAGGCAGCTGCTCCTTTCTGTGGCCGGTTGTTGATGAGATCCCCTTCGGGGGTATGGTGGCTGTTGTTTGAATCAATATATGCAGAAATAGAACATTTATGTAGTTCTATTGTCGTTTCATTGCGCTTGTATTGTGTACTGTGCAGTGTTCAAATGACGCAATCCTTTTCACTATGCTTGGAAGACGCTGAGACGATAGTACACATTATGTGCGAATATCTGGCATTGACTAGCAAAAGACTTAGCACCACGGGCAGAAGCTTGTTAAATGTGGATGCCTTGGGTGAACTAAACCTTGGACAAATGCTAGCAAATCACTAGAGACTCCTTGGGTGAACTAAACCTTGGACAAATGCTAGCAAATCACTAGAGACTCCGTGATAAAATGAAAGCCGACAGTTAGCAGGCGAGAGTCTGAAATCACTAAAGTCTAGATTAAAAGCTGGTTATAGCACGTGACTCAATGAAAGTAAGGTTTCTGTAAACAGAGCCGCCCCAAGGGCAGGTCGACCGGGGCGATCGCCCCGTGCTCTACGGTGAAGGGGGCGCAAACTTGTCTAAGGGCGAAAGAAATATCGCCGTCGGCTTTATGGATAAGAGCACGAATATTGAATATTTGACGAAGAATTCGAATGTAATCTATGACTATTAAAACAAACAACAATAATTTGTAGAAGAGCACCAATGTATGCTCCACTCGTGGCTCGATGGTTGCCAGGTGTAAAGACCGTTTCTCAAGTATTGATTTCAAGTACTGGTTTTTTTTTTCGCCCACAAAAAAGTAATAAAGAAGTAAAATACGAAAACAATAATATTATATATGAAATTACCAATTACCATAACATAAACATTCAGTAGGATTATTACGAACTGAATAATATTTTACCATCTTGTTTAAAAAACTGTCTGGAGCACAAAGATTCAATTAGTAAGAGAAGAGGAGGCAACGACTGAAGTGCTTCTTAAGAAGGTCCTAAAGCTCACTTTCTATTTTGCTCATTATAGTTCTTCGGATGTCATCAGTGAACGTGAGTACACTTAATGTAGTTGAAATATTAGTAATACCAGATTCAGATTCTAATGCCGAAGATATTGATGAGAATGAAGCTGACAAAACGGTATTAATTTCTTCTCCTAAAACTGTTCGCTTGATAAATTCGGATCCATCCTCTTGGCCAGAATTCAGATATAAAAACGAAAAGAATGAGTTAATTTTTAAAGGGCACTTGCCATTAAAGGCTGATAACTATTATTCAAAAAATACCCAAAAAAGATATTTTTGTAATCAACATCAGCTTCGTAGTGCAGAAAATGGGGACAAAATACAACATTAATGTTTACCATTCCAGATTTCATTGAAACTTTTTTTATTTACATTCCTTGACATCCTGATTCGAATTATAATTAAAAAAAAATCCTATCTCTTATATTTTTTTATTTTTACTACAAAATATGTAACCCTTTTATAAATATAAGTAAAAAATCAAAAAAAAATTAATTATATGAGAAATATAAGTTTATTTAGACCAATTAAATGTGTAGGGGGCCAGAACACAATCTCGCCCCGGGCGCCTACTAACCACGGGGCGGCCCTGGCTGTAAATTATAATTCGGTTGCCTATAAACATTGAGGACGGAAGGGGATCAAAAATATTCATTTTAGAACTCTGCTTTTAAAGACTGATTTTAAAACACTTGCATTTCGTAAATGTCCATTTTTGTATTTAAACTTCTAAATGACGTCAATTCTTTTCATTTGAGTTAACAGTTTAAGGAGAACTTAGAAAAATTAGAAAAAAAATCAATAGAATATTAATTATGGAGATAATCGATTTTCAAAAATAATTGCAAACCAATTTGTAGCCACGCTATAAAAATAAGTTTTCTTTGAGAAATAATTTATTGTTTTTTTTCAGTTTTCACTGTCGTTTTTAATTAAGACACTTTAAGTGTAACAGTGAATAGCAAATTATAAAATTAGCATAATTTACATTACGGATTTCTAATGTTTAATGTCAATCAAAATACATTAACTCTTGTAAATGCATGTCAACAAATTTTGACATCTTGACATTTTGTAAACCATACGTACTGCGATACCAAGTGCTCTTAGTGGGTATGATTTTGTAACAAATTAATTGTATCCACCACAGATGAATTTATTAATTCTAACTCTAGCAAAAATTCATTCATGGAGATACAATAAAAAGAAGAAGAAGAAAAAACAACAACAATGACGAATCATGATTAAATGTAAAATGTGTGTATGAATATGACGCTGACGTCCATTCATAAAACTAGCAGGGGTGGGTAAACGGACATTAAGTACTAAATCACTTAATTTTTATAGAAACAGGATTCTTAGCAACTTCAACAACATTGATAAGCATAAAAATTCACTTTAAACTGGAATAAATATGAGTTTTGCAAAAAAAAAAAGAGCAACATTAACAATGACAACAACAATAAAAATCATCGCAGTCATATTTTTCTACACAATTGTAAAGCCAACAAAAAACACATTTAAAAGCCAAATCAAATTGAATATTAATGTATTTGGTGTCGTTGTTGATGTTGTTGTTGTTGCGAACAAATTAAATATTCATAACTGACATTACGCCGGGGCTCCATACACCCCACACAAGTAACATTAACAGAAGCACATTCACACAGAATCGAACACAAAATTGTCTGTGTTGGGATTGTGCAGACCATAATTAAAGTGGCATGACGCCACTGTGGCACAGATTATAAACAAAATCTGTGTGATGTTTGGTTTTATGTTCACGATATTTTTTTTTACTAATAATATTCTTCCTATGTAGGTGTAGACGCAGAGAATTTTTGTGATCATAATTTAAATTAAGGCCATTTCAAGGTTAACTGAAAAAATCCAAAGAGCTTTTTATTTTTAAATAAGGATTTCTTTTCCATTTACCGGATGATCTCTTGCCCAAAAATACGGGGTGTTCAGCAATTTACTCAATGTTTAAATAAAAAGAAAACACAGTTTTTAATCTTTATTATTTATTTTGATTCAATTTTAAAGTACATACGATAGCCTTTGCAGTCACATACCTAAAATAACATTGTAAAATATTATAATGTAATTTTGTTTTGTTATGATAGCTTAAATAAATAAATAAAATAAATATTGTGAAATATACATATATTTATAAAAACCTAAGTGATTTGTTTATATAAATATAATCTATACATATAATAAAATAGTAACTCATTACCATCCGTTCGCATCACCTAAAAACTACTGGATGGATTTTAATAAAATTTTGTCAGGAGATACCTTTGCATCCTGATTCCAATATAGGATACTTGTTTCTGCAAAAATAGCTTATTTCCCAGATAAAGTGGAGAAAAATCAGTGAAAGTACGCAATTTTCGGTTTAAATGTTCTTAAATTTTCGGTTTAAAACTAGGATATTTTAAACACGGTTGGGCACCTTTCGTTTTTGAAAGTGGAATATTTTAAACAAAATTGCGCAACAGATGGCGCAAATTGAATAAAGTTTGTATTTCATTACAAAGTTATTAAAATATTTTGCACACCTCTTAGAGAGCTTCATAATAATTTTTAGAATTATTTATAAATTTTAGAATTTTATTCAGGGGTAGGTACCTTTATTTAATATTAATACATAAATAATATTAATACATAAACCATAACTGAAACACTATAAAAGTAAGAGTCTTACAATTGGTGTGGGATACTTTCAAAGCAAAATGGAGCAAAATATTGTCAGGACGCTCACGACGTGGCGGGCACAGCTAGTTTATAATAAAAGACACAATTATTTATTAGTTTACTTTTTAAGCATCCAATTTTGTTTTGAAAATTTTGTAGTTCAAACCAACAATGTTGTATATTTTTAATTTAATGAGCGACAATGAGTAACAAAAACTTGTTTATCGTGACCATAGTAATGAATAAAACAAATTAAAGTTGTTCATCGCAATCACATATTTTTACACCGAGATGTTGGTGGTGTAAGCTTCATTTCGATCAAAAATTCTTTTTAACCAACGCAGTTTGGGTAGCACAGCATTCACTTTGTAAATAAGTTTGCAATATTTCATAAGATTGTTAACCTTAAAGTGGCTCATTTTGGCCCTTAGGAGGCGTACTACAGACTTTTAGTCAATAATTCAGACAGAAAAAATCTTAATCTTAATCTAAAATAGTAAAAATTTTCCAAAGTGCTGTTGAATTATGTTTTATGGTATGAGTGGATAAGCCGCCGTCTACATTAACTAGTCATTAACGAGGCTTAACAAAAGTCGTTAGATGAAGTCATCTAAAAAAACAGTATTAAAAATAATGTTTTTTATATATAAAGTTTGACTTTTGTTAAGACATTTTAATGGCTAATGAAGACAGGGGATAAAGAACAGTTATAATTTTTTGTGTAACAACGGTTTAACTTGAGATATAATTCTGAAATTTATTTTACATATAAAGAAGGCATAAGGTTAAAGAAGGCATAAGGTTAAGAAGAAAAAATTTAAGGAAAAAGGCATAAAAAACAAAAAATTTATTGTTTTTACATACGACTATGTTGCTCTAAAGGAGCGTTATGTCGAAAGTGTATATTTCTAATAATTTTGAAGAATTCTTTGGTCAGAGGATTGCAGCTTAAAAATGTAGTGACTCAAGGTTGATTGATACAATGGTACCATTTTTTTTAAACCTGTGAAGTACAAGGCTGCAACAATGACGCAATTATTTATATGTATGACTTAATTTATGAAAGAATATAAGGTTTATTGAATTTGTTCTTCTACTAAGTGAAATACTGTTGTCATGCCTTTCGGTGAAGCTCGTCGTTACTGGCTGTTGGTTGGTTTGGTACAGTTGGCTAACGCTTTGGCTATAAGAATATTATTATAAATCCAATTTTTAGATCAATTATTGCAAACAAAAAAAGATTAATTGTAATACTTACTTATTTTAGGTTAGTTGACCGATAGCCAGGAAGTATATAAGTGGGTATTCGCTATGAAGGCTTTCTTTAGTCTAAAGATAATATAAATACAGGAAAGATATCTACGCATTAGCGTAGGAGGACAAATTTTCTAGGGGTGCAAAACCAGTTTTATTTGATAATAATATTCTGAAAATAAATAGATCTAGGTTATAGTTCGGATAGTTAAGTAAGTGAAAGAAGCTATTAAAAGTAGAGGTAAGGGTGTTAAGATTATGTGGAAGGATTGGTTCTTCACTACAACAGGGAGAAACTCTTGATAAGGAGTTGCTTACAAATTCGGAGAGGCAAATTTTTATAGTTTTCAGGTTTCTATAAAAGTATTTATTAAGCTTCAAAAGTGCATTCAAAAGCGTCTTTTAAATTTAGCCACGAGTTGCCAATGATTGCTCCATTTATGAGATATGAGATTTGGATTGGTTACGTGACGATGCAAACAGATAACTATGGATTAATTACCGATTGTCGGAAAAAAATCAAAACAGACATGTTTTTATATATTTGTTGCATTTGGTGCCACTGTGCTAAACTGGTAAAGCCCATTTTGAAGCAATATGATTCAATAGAATTTTAAATTTGATACTATATTTGTTTTGGGGGTAGTTTGGCTGATACATCCATAAAAGTATTTAGTGGTTAGTGGGATTTTTAAAGAAGCGATGAATATAAATCTCTGACTTAAAATAAGTCAACCGTGTAAGTGCGAAGCAAAATAAGTAAATGATACATTTAAACAAGAAGCACTTAAGTTGTATGTATGTATCATATTCATACATATGTATGCATGTACAGATTATACATTTTCACGCTTTATTTTTTTGTCTGTGTCCTTTCATTCATAATTCATCTCAAGTGAAATGTTTAACTTTTGAAAATTAAATTAAACAAGTTGAAATTTCAAATCTATTTTTTTCATTTGAAAATTATTTAAAACGAAATGTTTTTAATAATTTGTTTTGCTTCATTACGAGCGAAAAGTTCAGGGTTTTGTACTAAGTAACATGAAGTGTAGGGTTAAATGAGCTTTGTTATGATAAATATTTCCTGTTGTTTAATTTCAGTAAGATATTTCAATTAAGGAATCGTTTAAGGATTATTCGATGAAACAATTTCGTGGCATATTTTTTTTTTTTTGGGCAATAATAAAATAAAAAATGCGTTTTATTTTAAATCTTAGTTTCTACATAATTTCTGATGAGTTCTATTGATTTGATAGTGCTCAGAGGTACATACAATTATACTGAAAAATGATTTCTGTAACACTCCAAGATAAAATTATTGACACTTAAGACCATGATTCACTATTATACACAGGAATTCGATCTGTCAAAAATGGCAGACATTGAAAGCCAAAAATATTATATTTATCTCGGAATTTTAAGTGAGCAAAATTACAAATTAAAAATCCACTTAACTTCTAAATCTAATCATTCATTAAATTTATTATTAGGGTTCCGTACACAAAGTGTAAAAACGTAACCCTATTGTTTTCGCTACAATGTCTGTCCGTTTGTCCGTCTGTCAGCGCCTTTTATCTCTGGAACCGTAATAGGTAGACTCTTGAAATTTTCACAGATGATGTATAGCTGTTGCCGCTATAGCAACAAATACTAAAAGTTATACGGTGTTCCAATAGAGAGGTGTTATTCATGATTATGTGCATATTTCGTGAACTGTAGGTGGGATACACTTGAAATTTACAAATAGTAATTAAAAATTAGTTCACTATATAAACAACTATAAAAAAATTAAAATTAAAATTAAAGGGTGTTCCGATAGTGGTGTGATTTGCATGTATAAGGCCTAAGTTTTGATCCATAATAGGTAGACTCTTGAAATTTTCACAGAAGGTGTATAGCTGTGGCCGCTATAGCAACAAAAATTAAAACTTATAGGGTCTTCCGACATAGAGGTGTTATTCACGAATATGTGTTTCTATCTTGAACTGTAGGAGGCATACACTAAAAATTTACACACAGTAATTAAAACTTAGTTCGCTTTATAATCAAGTCTAAAAAATAAACCTAAAAATTAAAGGGTGTTCCGATAGTGGTGTTAATTGCATGTATAACGCCTAAGTTTTGAACCATAATAGGTAGACTCTTGAAATTTTCACAGAAGGCGTATAACTGTGGCCACTATAGCAACAAATACTAAAACTTAGTAAGTCACGTGTTATTTGCCTTTATATTTTTATTTCTTGAGCTATAGGAAGCAACCAATTAAAATTTGCAGTGATTTCAAATATGTTCGGGTTATAAGCAAGTATACAATATCAAACCTAAAAATTATTACCGTTAGTGACGTGATTTGTAGGTGTATATGGCATAGGTTTTGAACGATAATAGGTAGACTCTTGAAGTTTTTACAGGATGAGTATTACTATGGCCATTATAACAAATAGTAAAAATTAAAGGGTGTGCCGACAGTGACGTGATTTAGTAACTTATTTTTTTAATAGTAATAGGTACACTCTTGATATATACATAGAAAGAGAATTGCCATGGCCGCCATAGCAAATAACAAAATTAAAGGTTGTTCCGATAGAGACATGATTGGTACGTAAGGTAAACTCTTTAAATGTTTACAGTAGATGTTGTACTTCGGCCTCTGTAACAATTACTAGTAACAATTACATGTTTTTCACGTATATTACCTTATTTTTTGAACAGCAATAGATAGGCTAATGTAAGTTTAAAAACTTTCACGCAATTATTTAATATATTTTTTAACATTGTGTCATTTTAGCATACCCACAATCAGATAGTGAAGATTGTTCCGACGACGATGGTAATTCCGCCGGCAATAAAGACTCTAGCAGTAGTGTTGGCCAAAATTCAAAATCCAGACGGCGAAGGACCGCCTTTACTTCAGAACAACTTTTAGAGCTGGAAAGAGAATTTCATGCAAAGAAATATTTAAGTCTGACAGAAAGAAGTCAAATAGCCACAAGTTTGAAATTAAGCGAAGTACAAGTAAGTGTTTCAATATTAGTTACATATATAACACCCCTGTTCTGTAAACTGAAAATTTTTATTCGAAAGCAGAATATTCAGAATTTTTAGCCGTTCTTGTATTTCTCTTGCGATTTTTTTTTTTCGTTTTATTTTAAAAAATCGGGGTTGGTGAGGTCAACAATCCAGCAAGAGATCAGACTCAATGGACCGTGTCCTTGGCTAAAGGACTTTATAGTAACTGACCTTGATTTCGGCAATAATATCGAACAGGAATAAAATATGATGTACTATACGAGGGGTTGTAGTCACTGGTATGGGAATTGATATTATGGAAACTAGTACTTTTAGGTCTTACAGGCTCCGAGTTGAATGTAGTGCATTTCAGGCATATACATATATTGGCGATGTTGAAGGCCATGGAGTTGATGCCAGACCTCGTGATAAGAGGTGGCAGGCAGTACTTAAAGCTTTAAAAAGAAAATAGCGTCAAATCAGAGCTGGTAAGCGAGTTCAAATAGACTATGAAAGTGTTGATGGATATGTATAGAGTTAGATTGAGTTGGGTTCCAAGTAATGCAACGAAATTGCCTGCGAAATTGTAAGATGGACTCGTAGGAAATTGTTTCAAAAACAGTATATTCGGTAGGGCTACCGATAAGTCACCACTATAGGCTTTTATCTAACTGGATAATAGGAAGTACTAATCAGTCCTGGAAAGCTAGGAAGGATTACATTTCAATTACATTTTACAGCAAAAACTAAACTGCTTTTGGGTTTGAACAGAAAAGTTCTAAGAGTCGTTGCTGGTGTGACTACGGGCACTGCTCTATTAGGGCGAGATCCAGTAAAAGGCGTAACGATACATAGAAAACATTTTGTCTCATTGTCCGATATCTCAAAGCCACAGGCCTAGGCGAAAGATTTCTTGTTAGGTTAAACTACATTGCTGGTTGTCGTCGTCTTCATCAGGGGAATCGTGAGGCTAAGGTATACCTAGTAGGACGGGAATGGAGTGGGTTTTTTCCGTTTAGTTTTGTCATGTGTGAAGTGGATTAGAGTTGTTTAACCCTAGAAAAAAAATGTTATTTTATTGCAAATGCACTTTTGTTTTTAAAAAACTTTATCGTGGTCTTTCATAATCCCTTTATCCTAAAGAAAATTATATAGATTGCAGATCATTATAGTTTTGAGTTTTTGCATACCGAATATTTACACACTTGCTCATTCCACTCGGAATATAGAACAGGATCGACAAAAACTATACAAAATAATTAAACAATTTCTAATCTTTCATTCATCTTTAACTATTTTAAGGTTAAAATTTGGTTTCAAAATCGTCGCGCCAAATGGAAACGAGTAAAGGCTGGCCTCTCTTCACACGGTTTAGGTCGCAATGGCACGTCTGGCACCAAAATTGTTGTACCCATACCAGTGCATGTCAATCGTTTTGCCGTACGTTCACAGCACCAACAAATGGAAAAAATGTGCCTGACTGGTCCCAAGCCTGATCTACGAAAAAAAATAACCTCTGATACAAGTGGTTTTGAAAAGTTCAGCGGTAGCTTGAGTGTCACGAACAGCCCGCACACAATAAACAATACACCTGCGGCGGCATTGATGGCAGCGGCGGCAGCTAATTTAACGGCTACCAACAGTGGCGTAACGGGAACGCTGGCGTTGGCACGTAGTAGTATCTATTAGTGATTTATTTATTTTATTTAATTATTATTTTATTTTTTTTTTGTTTTGCACACACACACACATACAAGTATGCTGTATAAATTGGTTTTATTTTGTTTGCTTTATTTAATTTTGTGTTTAGTATTATATACTTTTAAAAATTAAAAACAAAAGACCGATACTAAATTGTAAATATTCAAATAACAAATACCTACGTTTACATTAAGAATTAATTGAAAAGAAAAAAAAAATAAATAAAAAATTTAAAAAATGTTTCATCTTTTATTTTGCAGCTAAAGCTCTAGAAGTTGTCACCTTCCTAAGAAAGTTCGTTCAATGGAGGGGTAGGTCTTAGACTTAGTCTTAACTTGCTTGTTCAATGTCAGTTACTGTAATACCAAAATAGCTCTAATAAATTATGTATTTTTCTAGACTTTTAAATCAATTAAATTGTGTGTCCATTATTTAGTAGTCACCATTCATAGCTTCAAGACAAGATGAGTACGATTAGAACGATAGCCACCAATATCCCACAGGGATGTTTACAGTAGACACTTACATTGATTTTAACCCTAATTTGTAGGATTCCGTGCCCAAAAGGTAAAAACGTAGCCCTATTATTTTCAGAATCAAACGTTAAAACATCTTGAAAATATTTTTATTCGCAAATTATATTCGGTGATTATGTTTCAAAAAATTTTTAAATTTTTTGGCCACGCCCCTAACTACACCACGTAGCTTCTTATTTAACCCTAGAAAGATAGCGTTATTTTTTCGTACGGTAAAGATAACGTTACGTCTGAAAGACGTATGGTTTCTAACATCCTTTTAAGGACTTAAAAAAAATAAATATTGGCATAGGAGTTATTGATATCATTTATTTATTGAATTTTCTCTTTGATAACAAAACAATTTGGTAAATAAATATAATAATAGAAACAAAACAACAACAAATTCAATAGAGATCAAAAATTAACTTTTATACACAGCCTTTCGCAAAGGACTTAAAAACTGTAATAAAAGAATTAAATTTTTCTTTTTAAATTCATTTAACTATTTGCATTTAATAAAAGCTTTGCGAATAAAACAAAGCTTGCTTTTATACCATTATATGCAAGTGGTGCAGACTAGTTTTTTGTGCTCCCCACACACAGGTGTTTCGCATTTCACACATGACATTTTGGACATTCGTCAAATTTTCGAAGGACAAAATCCACAATATCTTTTTCTTTTAGGAACAGGTTAATCTTCGCTCTGATTATAATCATTTTCAGTTGTAGTAGGAACTAAACTTTAAATGCTGTCGCACAACGATTTCGACAAAGTAGGAGTTTCGAGCCTCAGTTGCATCCAAGGTGTTGTTAGTGACGAAGAAATTTGTTTCATATATTCTCTGCGACTTAAAGGCTTTTGATTAGCAGATATAATGTTGTGAGAATAAATCACATATAAGTTTATAAATGCCCTGTTCATCATTCCATAAAATATTGCCATTGGCAATCTGCAGGTTTTTCTTGAACATGACATCTGTGAGCACATTTGGTCGAACGTATCGACTCCGCCTTTGGTTTGGTTTTTTTCCCTGTTTTTTCATCAATAGCGCCTTTTTTATTGCAGGAAAACAGCAGATATACCATTTTAGAAGGCTTCGGTTTATACGACAACAATGTCAAATGTCCATAAATAAATTCCATATTTTCCTTACTGGAGTAAATCCGTCATTGAAGTACAGGCCGTAAAGCTTTGTCATCCATTCTTATGTGTCGAATCAGAAAGTCAAACCTCTCGCGACTCATGGTTGCTGTATATCGCGTTCCACAATATGAAGTGTTAAACAGCTCATCGGTAGATAAATGATAATCATTTAGTGCCGCGGTTAAAGTGAGTATTCCCATTAAGGCACGAATTTCAAAATAGTTTGTGTCCCTAAATGTTGCAGATGTCTGATCATTTCGGCGATTTATTAGTCCACTGAACAATCTCCGAAACTATTTCTTCAGTGAAAAACGCTTCAAAACATAAAACTGGGTCATAGAGTGACTTACACTTTCGAGTTGGACCTCTTGCTGTTCGGACTATATTAGTAGCCGAAGTCCTACCAGCATTTAGACCTTTTGACGTACTCCAGCAATGTCTATTTTTGCTTCTCAAAGTAGCCTGAGGGAACTGTATTATTCTCTAAAAATTTGTTGCAGCTTGGATAGACATACTGAAATCGTTACTTTCTGTTTGATCAACTTTAGTAGTAGCTTCAATAGGTTGAAAGTTTCCATTAACTCCTTCAGTTTGTATATCCTCATCTTCTACATCACTTTATAGCAGCATTATTAAATAAATCGTGTCAGCTTTCTTGGAAAAAGCTTAACTGGAAACCGACCATTTCGTTTTTCACAATTTTTTTTTTTATAAAAATTAAAAACAAAAAGGACTGGCTCAAATGCAGACTTTATAAGTCGTATTAATTTATTATTAGAGGAGATGGGGTTCAAAAGACAAAACATCAATGATACTCAAAATTGTGATTTCGGCAAAATCTTTGAATGGAAACATTTTTAATGCTCATAAGACTCAATGCTGTTGACTTATGCACAGAAGTTTTATCGCAAATTATACTTCACCTTTTATTATGGCTGATATAGGTATTAGAAAATCGGAAGCTCGTGAGGTTCTTGGCTTGAAAATCCAGTTTAGTGTTCGATGCAGTAAAAACAGTTTTTAGGTCCCTTGCAGTTTCAGAAGAAATGGAGTCGTCTGAAATACTCTATAGCAAAGCAGCAATTTCTTCATCATCCAAATTACGCCTACATGCCATTATTAAAATAGAATTTTGCAGAAAAAAACGGTAAAAATATCCTAAATATTAAAATAAATAAGGAAAGAGTAAAAACATTACACAAAAGATAACGATACGTCTCCGAGACCGCACGAAACTTACCGCACGAAAACAACCACCATTAGCAAGCTACTGAGATCAACTGAGAATACTGAGCATATAAATTTTCTCTCACTATAAACCACAGAGATGGAGTACAAAATTAAAAAGGCATACGTCTGATAGACGTAACTTATCTATGCAGGGTTAATGTGTATTCATACTGTCAGATCAGACATATCGCATGCCATGTTATATTTTTCTTTTTAAAACGATCCCTGCCTTACGTGCTTGGCACTATTAATGGTATTGGCTTGGTGTACTCTTTGATTGAGCCAACAAATCTTCTCTCTGCTTGAAATGCGCCTGGTGTTTTCAGGTTTCTGGGGGTCGTGATAAATGCTCTCAAGCACACATTTTTTTAATGTCACCTTAAGTTTATTTATAATTCAAATGTTAATTTTTTTTAAATTTAATCCTTAGAAATATTTACAAAAATATGCTTATATATCTGGGTTACCTCTGCTTTGCCTCTATGAATTGTTATTAAGATATCTTTAGTGGTCTAGGAGATACCAGATTTGACGTGGAATTATATATATGTTCGTGATTTTATAACTCGAGAACCACTCAACCGATTTTCAAAAGAGTAAATGCGTTGGAAAGGTATACCTTCATTGATGGTTTATAAAAAAAACACATCGAAAAATTTATACGAATATGCGTTATACGCGCACTTTTATAATGGTGTGTTTTCCTTTTCTTAGCATTCAAGAAAATCCCTAAGTAGGATAGGCGTATGAGGACATATTTTCTAGGAGTGGCGTGGTTGGCAAAACCATTTTCATTATATAATAAAAATAATATGAAAGAAATATATACTTCAATTTTTATAAATTCCGTAGGGGGTCAACTTCAAGTCTGCAGCTGGCATTGTACCCCCCAGAATGTCCTTTCTATGCCAATGGCAATTAGCATCACGATATCTATAAGACCACATATAAAATAAGAAAAGTGGTGCCTGCAAAAATAATCAAATGATACCTTAACATTCTCATGTCGAATGCCTAGGTCTAAATCTGGATAGGATCCTTACTTGGAGACGCCATATAGAACCAAAGTTAACACAAATCTAGTTAAAGTCAGTCCAACTAACCGGGTTTATTAGCAGAATCTATGATTAAAATATACCGCTGTACAATTCGATTTTCAAACCATTATAGGATCAGCATTAATTTTTGAAAAAATTTAAACTCGAACATCCACAAATATCTAAACATCCTTAAATAACATGGCTACATTCAACTAAGAAGCAGGGATACTGCTTTTTTGGCCGAACCTCAGAGTGATGACTACCAAATAATGACAGCAAGCTTGAAAATAAATTTTTGCCCGGCACTGACTGGACCTATTTAAGTATAATTTAGTTGTAAGATGTGAACACTTACACACTGTGTAATTTTTTAAGTCATGGCAAAATAACCATATACGGACACCACTACGTCATAAAAGACCAAAAAAGTTTTTCCCAAAGTCCTCCAGTTTTTTTTATGGGCCCTCAAAGATGTGGGGCCTCGATGTCATTTTTGCAAAAAATGATCATTTACTCAAACTCATATTTTGCAAACCGTTTGAAATTTTGATATACTCTCTGAGGCAAAGTTGTAGCTCTTGTCATAAAGAACAAAAATTATAACATATAAAATCAAAAAAACTTCATCTTCAAGGTCAAAATCGCAAAAAACTTTAAAAAATTCAATTTTTTTACCTTTTTTTTCCCTGTTCAGGTCCATAGGTAGCAAACCGTTCAAAATTCAAGGAAACAATCAACTACAAAAATGAACCTAAGATCTCAATAAACAACTTTCTAGAACATATGAACTTCCTAGGAATGATTCTTAACACCGATTAGGTAGCGCTTAGGTAGCCGAAATGAATTTAAAAATGTTCGGGAAATTTTTCACTTTTGCGGCTACCTATGTACTACCTAAATGGTGTTAAGAATCCTGGTTATTTTTTTTCCGTGTTGCACTGTGTTATTTTATTTCAATTATATTTTAAGATTCAATAAATAAAATTAAAAAAATCTGAAGAGCCTTAATTGAAGAGTGTGAATGTGTTTCTGATCAAATGAAATATCTAAACTGGCCAAAGAATAAAATTTGTAAACATAGTGGGCGTGGCAACTTTAATATAAAGCAAATACTAATAGCGCGTATATATATTTTGTGTGTAAATTTGCCTTTAAGGTACCTTATAAACCAAATCAGAACTATGCAGATAAAAACACTGGGCTTGGCACTACCCATTTAAAGTAATATTTCTAAAAAACTGGTGAGAGCCTCAAAAAGTTGTTCTTAAATATTGTGCTTAGTCAATCTAATTGTTGTTGGATCTAGCGAAGATAATTTTTATTATCTTATATCTAAAGAACAATAGTAGCTGGGGTATTTAATCATTATTAAGAACCTATGGTACTAAGGTGCCGACTGAAACAAAAGAAAAGGCAGGATGGTAATGGTAATGGGCGTGGCAACACACATACAAAGAAATATTTATCACCCAACAAAAATTTTGGTAGGTTTAGTGGCAACTTTCATAACAAGTAAATTTATCATTGATATCGATCTAAAAGTTCGAGCCATAAATAGGTGGAAACGCTACATGTGACATGACATCTACATAGTTTAGCAACAACATGACAAACTAGATGGCGAAATGTGATAATATCCCTTAACATTGAATATAAGTACAAGGCTCCGTGAAAATATTTCAACTTAAGTAGAGAAGGTTGTGACCTTCTCATTACGCCATCAGGAGCACAGATACTGCGTCGAGGCTGAGATTCAGCAACATATGCCGTCAACGATTCCAACTTAGCTCTTTTCGTTCTATTTTCAGCTCTTTTTGACTCCCTCTGTCGCTAAATTTGTCCCTTTATCACTTTTTTAAAATACAAATATAACAATAAAATCGAATGAAAAAACAAAAATCATCAAGGATTCTTTAATTAGCACTTTTTAGCTCTTTTTGACCGCTTGGACGTCGAGTTTGTCGTGAAAAACTTGGCATCCCTGCGTCCTAAATGTCCGTAGTGTACATGGAGACATAAAAAACCTTTGCCCGAAGGCAAAGAAATGTGACCACGAATTGGGTATAGGTTTATTGGGTAAAACAAAGAACAGCGAAACTTCTCCCTAGAAACATAGATACGATCAAGACGTCCTTACATTTACGCTCAACCGGATTAAAATAGCGAGCTGCAAACTCTGATAAACAGTACCTTACAAATTTGTTAATACTAATTAACGCCGGAGTCACTTTTTAAAAATAAAACCAATATAAAAATAATCGATTAAACGAATAGTTTTTTTAAATTTTATTTTATTAATTGGTAAATTATTATGTTTAGTTATTATCGAGCTAATTTACTAACACTTACAAAATGCAAATAATCAAATTGTCTACTTTCTCGAGTTTTAACATTAAAAATGTTCAATAACATTGAAGGCTTTAGCCAGATTCAAGTCAATAAGCCAAAAACTGGAGAAATTAAAAAAAAAATATTCATATATTAAATTAGCTCTAAATATAAACAAAATATTTGCCCATTTATAACAACAACAAAAAATTCTTATAACTTAAAAGTTTTTATAACGCGAACTCTATTCAGTTTAAGAGTATTCGATAAATAGAGCCACACATCTTTTCCACAGCTTTTTACCACTTAATTGCAGGGGAGCTGGTCGACCCAACTTATCAGAAAATGCGAAAAAATAACACCTTTGCATATATGGCTGGTTTACTATATAAAATCATACAACTTTAATTTCATTGATATTACAAAGTCTATTTTTTAATTTAAAATCTTGAAACATTTTTGATTTCGAAACATTTAAAAGCCGTTATTCATATTTTTCATTTCCTACGAAATTACATTGCACGACCAATAAATCAAATTCAAATTATTTTTAAAACACATTTTGTTATTTGCCAAACACTGGTAATGCAGCAGTTTTTACAGTTTTTAAAAAGATCTAGACGTTTTTGGTAGCAGAGGGCAAGAGTAAAATGTAATCCTTAAAAATCCCTTTGAATTAAAAAGTATTGTACGCCAAAGTTACAAAGTTGGGCGTTAACATGCCTTATGACAAATTATGACAACCACCCAAAGTGCAGTGATTTATGACAATGAAATGCCAAAGAAAAATATTATTGAAAATTGTCAATTAAACACACACATATGTATGAATTGAAGAACACACACTCAAGCTCATGTGATGTAAACAGTAATTTACGGTGGAAGAAAGTACGAGGTGATATAAAATGAACAATCAAGTGGAGATTGATTTTTCGAAAAAAAATATATATACATATTTTTTATCGAGTCTAAATCCGTTCGATACTTGGATATTCAAACGAAAACTTATGTGAATGAACATGAAATAGAATAATAAACTGATTCCTATCTTAGGTGATAGGGACTGGTTCGAGTTCTAAGATTTGAAAAGGGACCTTAAACATCACGAATGCCGTGGGTGTCAATTGACATTGCTATGGTACGCTGTTATACGCCTAACTTTAGCATGCTTGTTCAGTGCCTTTCAAATCAATTACGAAATGTGTTTCCTGTTTACAAGTCACGATTCACAGCTGCTTGTATTATTTCTAATTTGACAAGTCATGAGATGAATGCGTTTGGAACTATTTAAGAATTTGGGTGGTTATTACATTTAATAGCGAACTTAAATACATTTAATAGCGAACTTAATAAAAAAGGTTTAAAAAACAAGGGTAAGAATTTATCTGTTGTCCAGCCATTCAATTACATTTCAATTACAATTACAGGTAATGTGTAATTGGATATTCTCAATTACACATTACAAGTAATTGTAATTTAAATCAGGGACTAAAGTCAATTGCAACTAATTAGAAAATGTAATTGAAAATGTTCAATTGCACGTTACCAAATACCAAAAAATACCAAAGTACCTCGGGAGCCAAAATATTACTGCTCTATTTCAACATTATCACAGCCAACAGGGTGGTCCAAAATGAAGTTTATTTTTTAGAAAATTTTAATTCTTAAAACCTATAAATTTTTTTTTTTTTTAAAGATTTTTATACAAAAAGAAACTCTGTATAGTATACGCTTATACGCTTTTAGTTCCCATATAGCTTTAAAATCTCCGATTTAATAGAGCATAATTCCTAAAGGTCAAACCAGGTCAAAAAAGTCTTTCACCAGTTTGTAGTCCGAACACTCCTCTACACTCCTTTACCCCATAATATGCGCTCCGAGTTGCGACCGTGGGCACCAGAACAATTTTTCTGACCCAAGGTCCGATATTTTCTGCACAAATTAATAGATACACAAGTTTTGCAAAACCAATTATTTTTGAACAGCTTTGCAACGTTGCTTTTTGAAATATTTTGGTCTTTTTAATACAAATCTGAAGACAAAATATTTTTAATCAAATCGTCTTCTTGAGTGTTGGATCCTCCTACTTTTTGCGGTCCCTGTCCATAAAAACAAAAATGTTAGAGGAATTAATAAAAACTCAATATTTGTTTTCTAAATAAAATTCCTCGAAATGAACTCATCCATTCTTTCCTGATTTGTTCACAAATACTACCTGGACTCTTTGCGTTCTTTAGGATTTATTAAACAGATGTTAATTTTTTAATTAAAACTATTTTAAAATAATTTATTTTAGACAAAAAGGCAAAAAAAATAGTACTTTAAAATTTTATTAATAACTAAATATGTATGCAACTGCTTGTTGACTTTTTACTTAAATTAAGTCGTATGTTTTAAAGAAATGTAAGACAAATGAAAACGAATTCCGTTGGCTACAATTGTCGCCGTGTTGTCAGCTACTTAATGATATTGAAGACGACAGCTACATCGTAAACTCTGACATTGTTGTAGAAATACTTATGTATTTTGCTTTTATAAAGTTAAATAACTTTTTTAAAAAATTATAAATATTTCCTTCAAAACTTTTTGTTTGTATATGAATTTGTAATTTACAATTTTGTGACATTTTCTTTTGTTGAATAAAATAGAAATTAGCCTAAGTTGACGACAGCCACAATGGTGGTCGTGTAGCCATGTAGCTTTGCTGACTTCAAAATAATCGTTTACCTTTAAACGTGTGTATTTTATTTTTGACAGTTTGCAGTCGGTATCCTGATGATATCTATGTGTTTAATGCACCTAGGTTTTAAAACAGAGATATCATCTATTTAAAAATCACATTTAAAAAAATATGTCACTCTACATACATCCATACATCCATACATACATACATACATACATACATACATACATACATACATACATACCTACATACATACATACATACATACATACATACATACATACATACATACATACATACATACATACATACATACATACATACATACATACATACATACATATATACATACATACATACATACATACATACATACATACATACATACATACATACATACATACATACATACATACATACATACATACATATGTATGTATATTCTTAATATTAAAAATATGTTATGTTACAGTCATGATTTTCATTTTCAAAGAAATATTGAAATTTTTGTTTTAATTTTTCGAAATTTGTTTGTAAACATATTGTTTTTTTAAGTTTTTGTAAAATTTTATTTGAAAATTTATTAAAAAAATTTTTTTCGAATATTTTCTGTAAAATATCTTTTTGAAAATGTTTTGTAAATATTTTTGAAAAAAGTTTTAAAATTTTTTTTATAAAACTTAAAAAATTTTGTTTTAAATTTATTTTATTAAAATATTTTTGTTAAATTTTCTGCAATCTGTATAGAGTTAGAATGGTCAGACTAAAGCAAAAAGAAATCCTTACAAAAAAAATTTTCCTCATATTGACCCCCATGTGTCATTTAACTGCTCCTATTTACCAGGTACCCTGTGGGTCCATTGGCTACCTCTATGTGTTTTGCTTTCTATTAAGGTCTCTAATACAAATCAAAACAGGGGGTTATTTATCCCCCGAGATCTGTATGCACTCATTGCGATCTACCTGTCGCAGTCTAATATGTATTTGACAAAAAAGGCAAAAGAGAATCATTAAAGCCGAAAAAAATTAAAAAAAAGACGTGAATAAAATATAGGAGGCCCGCAGCCTCCAAAGGAATGATCCGATATTGCTGAGTTGCAATACCAAAATTTTCGAAACTATGCCTGACAGATTGGTGTGCTTAAATATTTTGTATCTCTTCTGGTGCCTTGGCAAATGACATTACAACACGAACAAGGACAGACGGACATCGCTTAATGAACTTTTCTATGTATAAGGATTCAGAATATATATACTTTATGGGGTCGGAAATGAATATTGTAGAAATTACACACGGAATGACAAACTTATGTAGGTATACCCTTTCCACCTGTGGTGAAGGGTATAAAAACAGGTGCACTTTTTTCACTGATCATCAAAATATCGTATATGGTATATGTATATCGTCACCTGAAATTTCTAACCATGTAAATATTGTATAGAATTTTATAGAAAATTTTGTAAAATCTTTTTTGTAAAAATTTTATATATGTACATAAAATTAATTTGAAAAAATTTTAAAGAAAATTTTACAGAAAATTGTTTTTGTAAAAATTATACAGAAAATTGTTTTTGGAAAATTTATGGTAAAATTTTTTTTTAAATATTTGGTAATTTTTTTAAAAATTTCTTGTAAAAATATTTTTTTATTTTTTGGAAAATTTTTTTAAAAATTTTGTTTAAAAATTTTTTATAAAATGGTGAGACTAAAGAAAAAAATCTTAAAAATGCTCATATTGTCGCCCAAAGGTCTATTGACTGCTCCTGGTTACCAGTGGGCACCCTGTGGGTATGCCTGGCAGATTGGTGGGATTTTATAAATTATAAATTTTCTGTACCTCGTGTGGCGCTTTGGTAAATGATATTTCAACGTCAACAAGAGCAGACGGATCCAGAATATATATGTATATATACTTTATGGGGTCGGAAATGAATATTAAAAACATTACACAAACATATATACACCTGTGGTAGAGGGTATAAAAACAGTATTAAAAATAATGTTTTGCTTAGACATGTTGAAGATTAATGGAGACGGGGGTAAGGGCAGTTTTTATATCTTTATAATAGCTAAAGGTTGGGTGTTTTCGGACACAATTCATCTTTGGCTTATTATAAATGGACGATACCAAATTTTTTCGATATCTTACCTTTAACTTTTTTGATCTTACCTTAACTTTTAATGTAAGGTTTATTCTTATGATAGTCTATCTAGGAATTCACTTTCTTATTTTGCCATTTTCTTGTTTTTTAAAATTGTCAAGGTAATTTGCTAAAAACAATCGGTGTTTGTTGTGGTGTATCGGTAACATTATCGGCAGCTTATGAAACCTTTAAACATCCTTTTAATTTTGTTTTATAAAATGTATGTTTTACTTTAATGGGCGTATTCACAAAATACTATTTCTAAAGGGTTTGTTAAAATGCTCTATAACATGTTTCTTTTTAAAAATAATTTTAAAAATAAGGTCCCGAATCATAAAATAAAAGGAAAATTTTACAGTGAAAATTAATTAGCAAAATTTTTATTGTTTATTATTATTATTTTTTTTTTTTTTTTGATTTTAGGGAAGTTAAATTTTCTCTTTTATTTTATTCAATTTTAAATCGCAATAACGATTATGCACAATTAATTGTTTAATAATGCTAAATGAGAAATTACAAACCAAAGTACTAAATAAAAATTCACTTAAAAATGCATAAATAAAAAATTACACTCTGATCTAAATCTTTTATTTATTTTTTTATTTTTTTTTTTTGGTTAAAAAAAAGTTTCTCAGCTCATTTGCACATAAACGGATGTGGTTGCGTATTGAAGACGTAGAAAAGGGGCATTAAATGAACAGCAGCAGCCCTCCTTCGTTAAAAAGACATCATTGTCGTAAATAAATATTTTTGTTGTTGTTGTTTTTCTTGTTTTAAAATCTGAACAACAAACAAGCAATATGCGGCGGCAACAAATTATCCACAAAGTGTTACAAAGAGGCCTTTTTATAGTTGAATATAAACAAGAAGAAAAAAGAACAAAAAAAAATAATAAAATTATATGGATTTTGCTTTCCAAAGGGGGCGTGCCAAACAGCATAATAGTTCGTTCGTCGTTGTCGCATAATAATCTCTACATTTATATGTATGTGTATATGTGTATGTGTGTGAATTGTTTTGAATTTACACAATTCACATGGGGGTTGTTTTTGGTTAGTTACGATTCTGCTGCTTGCTCACAAATAAGGTGCAATCTGAAAAGTTTCTTTCAGCGCCTTTTATCTCTGCAACCGTAATAGGTAGACTCTTGAAATACTAAAACTTATAGGCTGTAAGAGGTAACCACTTAAAATTAGCAGACAGTAATTAAAATTAAACCTAAAAATTAAAGAGTGTTCCGATAGTGACGTGACATGCATGTATATGGCTTTAATTTTTAACCACTATGGCCACTATAACAAATAGTAAAATTAAAAGGGTGTGTCGGCAGTAACGTGATTTTTAACCATAATAGGTAGACTTTTGAAATTTTCTCAAATGGTGTATTACTATGACTGACCCCTATAAAACATTAAAAATTAAAGGGTTTTCCAACAGTGACGTGATTTGCATGTGTAACGCCTTATTTTTTGAACCGTAATAGGTAGACTCTTTTTCCAATTTGTACAGTTACAGTTACTAAAAATTAAAGGGTATTCTGACAGTGACATATTTTTCACGTATAGTGACTTATTTTTTTATTTGTTGACTCTTGATATATTCATATAAAGAGAATTGTCATGGCTGCTATAACAAAATTAAAGGGTGTTCCGACAGAGACATAATTTGTAAGTAAATAGCCTTATTTTTTGAAATGTTTGCAATAGATGTTACACTTCGACCGCCGTAACAATTACTAATATCTAAAGGGTGTTCCATCAGTGACATGTTTTTCACGTATATTGTCTTTTTTTTAACCGCAATAAATAGGCGTCTGATATTTTTATAGAAAGTGTACTACCATGGCTGCTATAACAACAATTACAAAATTTTAAAGGGTGTTCAAATAGTGATGCGAATATGACATTAATTTTAAAATTAAAGGGTGACCCATTAAAAAATTAACAACTTGAATTTTTAAAATTGTACTAAACATAGTACGGAACCCTTCAAACTCGCACTTGACTGATTTATTTATTTTTTATGTTTGTATCCGCATAATTTAGTCATTTCTGAACCGATTTTTAAAATTTTATTATTTGAAATTTTCTGCTTACAGATTGTTGCCATTTTAAAAAAGGGTGTCCTCATACCACATTGTTGCGTGTTGACACGCAAAGGGGGCCAATTAAAAAAAACTGCGTATTATAATAGCTCCCAGTAGGTTAGGCAGGCAGCCGTGTACACAGCTCACAGTGACAAAAAAAATTAAATTAACTTAAAAAAATAAAAGGTGTTCCTATATATGACGTAATTTGACTAATAAGTTTCTAAATTTTGAACCGTTATAAACAAACGCTTGAAAATTAGACGGGCAAGTATAAATATATAAAATTATAAATTAAAGGGTTAGTAAGTTAGGTTGGGTTAGGTTAAGCAGGTAGCTTATTAAAGAAGAAAAGAAAACAATCAGAAAAGGAGAGGAAAAATAGCTCACTTGGGTCCATTATGTTGGTCCCTTTGTGATATCTGCAGATAAGAGAAGGGATAGAGAGAAAAGGTAAAGAACAAAGATTAGAGTCATTACAGATTGAGGAAGAATCTTAGGGACAGAAGTGGGTAGACGGTCACAGACTAGGAGTAGAAAGTGTTAGCTGTGAAGGCTGTATTGGACTTGACATACATTGATGAGCAACTATGTCACTCCATTTGGAAGAGGATTAGAAAACCAACCACAGTTCCTTAAAACGGAGTTAATCGTGTTTGGTTCCAATGACGAAACACAAGAAAGGCTTTCAAAACATCGTCGTCCCAAGTATTGTAGACGACAGTGTTCTAGTGCAGGACAACGACAGAGAAGGTATTCAACCGTTTCCTCCTCTTCCTCATTCTGGCAACTTCTACAGAAGTCATTATGCATGGGTTCCAAATAAGCAATGAGCAGTGACTATTGCTATTAAGTCGCGTATCTGCATTTTCTGCAGCCGAAATAGGGAGACTGTTTTCTTTTGGTCCAGCGAGGGCCAGATTGTCCTTGCAATCGAACTCATTGGATCATCTGACCTGAGCTATATCATGAAGGGCAAAGTTAATGCGGTGTAAACAGGATGTCTAAGGCATCATCGTGCAGTAGTGTTCCCATCTTGGCTAGTTCATCGGCAGCACAGTCGCCTAGATTAATCCCATGTCCCCTCACCCATTAAAGGGTGACTGTCGAATTTTCCGCCATCGTATTTAAGGATGTCCGGCATTCCAGGACAAGATTTGATGTGCTATACACACCTATAAGGGACATGATAACGGCTTTACTATCAGTACAAATCCAGATATATCTGTCTGATATCCTGTGGTACCTTAGCCAGTTAGCCGCCGTTTCAATAGCAGATATTTCTGCTTGTAAGATATTGCAGTCATTCGGAAGTCTCACACATTTTCTGATTCCAAATTCCTCTATATAAACTCCACCCACCCACTCTCGTTCCCCTTTTGGTACCATCTGTGTAAACCCGTAGAGTTCGAGATGTTGGAGAGTGTCCCTCCGTAAAATCAAAGTGGAAGCTTCGTGTAAAAAGAAGTGTGGGGGTGCAGTAGTCTAGGAGCTCAGGAATCCAATCTGCTAGAAACATCCGTTGTTCCTAGAAGATTGGCATTTCCCCATGATCTATGGTTCCATGCACCTACAACATTTAGACTAACAGCTATCCTTAGTGCCACATACCTCGCCAGTGTGTTACCATAGTAGATGTAGCTTGATGTATATGGCCTTATCTTTAACAGTTATGAACAGCCGCTATAAATATAAGTAACAATTTAAGATTGGAAATTAATGGTTGTCACAATAGGTCACGCCATTTGATGTAAATGGCCTTATATTTGAAACCGTTACACCCAGCAAATAAAATTGGATATTATAAGGTGTATGTGGCCTTATCTTTTGAATCGTTATAGGAAGACACTTGAAATTTAATAAGTAGTGTAAAAAAATTAAAGGGTGTTCTGTTATAGATAGACAGAAATGTACACTGTATATATGTATATGACTATGTATTTAAAATCAGAAATTGAAGGATGTCGTCATAGGCGAATTTTTATTTAAATATAAAAATTTATTGATTAGTGTTTGCAATGTAATGAAACATTACCTAGCCAGTTTCCACTGTAAAAAAAAAATTGTCAAAAGGAAAACCATAAGATTTATCAAAAAGAACTTCTCAGTCTTAACTCGTGTTTCGTTTCATAGTAGGAAGAAATTTTCCTGCTCATTTTGCTTTTTATTTATTACACTTTAAAAATTTGTTAGTGTAAATTAGTGTTGGGAAGTAGTTAATGTTTAAATGAATGTGATGCAAAAGCAATTTGTCGCATTTACTCAAAAGTCACTTTGTCAAAAATTGAACAACAAAACAAACACAATGACTATTAATATCCCCCCCTCTTTCGATGATTCCATATGTATGAATGTGTTACTAAAATCTTGCACATGTATTGAACTGTATAATGCAGTGGCAGCCAACAGTTGAGCAGTTAATAGTTGTTTTATTTGTTTTGATTGTGAACTTTTTGGTTTTAGGTGAAATTTGAATATATATTGAAATAATTTTTTTAATTTAATATTTTGGAAAATATCATTGTGAAAAATGGGTTTTTAGTCAAATTTTGATTTCTCGAAAGTCTTTTCTGTTTTTGGGTTCATTTTATTGATTTGACAGATATCGCTTAATCGGTTTTCTTACTTATAAGGATCAAGAATATATAACCTTTATTATGTAGAATTTACAAACGTAATGTCAAACTTATAAATAATTTTCTTAAGCGGATTATCGTATATTTTCTGACTTAGTTTTAACGCGGCAATATGATAATTCCGTGAATCTTTGAATAAATAATATCTTTTAGTCTCCAAATAATAATATTTCTCAATGCCCTTAAAATGTGTATGCATTTGTTTCCATGATGACCTCTTACCACCTAGCCATTTCAGCAACAATGGAAAGTAGTCGCAAGTGACTGAAAGTAATCGCAAGTGACTCAATATGGAGATTTTGTTTGATGGGCTAGTAGTACAATTCATGAAGCAGCCACCGTCAGGATAGTCTTTTCATATCTAAATGCCTTCATAGAATGACTGGTAGTATGATTGTCTATCAGTCTGGGGGTTGCAGATGGGATTCCTGCCCAAGACTCTGAGTGTTTTCTGCAGACGGGCTAACAGCTTCGCAGTTAGTGTTGTATTTGTAAAAAAAAAACATAAAAAATATTCACATAGAATATAAGGTACACGCTCGATTGAGATGCCTACAACCTCACAAACTTTCATTCTTTGATCGTCCGATATCATTCCATCAATTTTATAGACTATTTCAAGACGACCTCTTTTAAGGGAATTTAAAGTTTTGCGTTATTTGTATTTGAACGACCACAGAGGAATTTAGTAAACCTTTTTTAATCACTAAAATTTATGGTTCAGAATTTCAAAGTATTTATCGAGTCTTTTTTTGTCTTTTCGGTTGTCTGCTGTCAATGGCTCTCCGCTCTATTTTCAATAGTAGTCCAGTAACCGATAATTTTTAGTAGGAATAGTGTCACATTTAAATTTAGTGCAAAGATATACCAGCGTGTAGCTGCGATCATTTGTAAAATCTTATTCAAAATCTGGGAATTCAACACACCATATTCTTTTTAGGATCGAATTTTAAAGTAGAAGTTTGCAATATAAGCTCAAATGGGCCGATTTTGTGACAATTTTTCTTATATGTGGCATTTCCAGCTAAGATATTTACCAAGGTATTTGACCCCCGGAGTTGAGGTATTATTTTGTTATTGATTTTAATAGGAGGGGTTAAGTCCCATGCCATGCCATGGTTGTGGCATAGTCACAAGAACCTAATTAGTTCTATGTAACACAATATGGTTCCGATGAAAATTGTTTAGTTATTTTTACCATTAGTTTGGTCTTGAATATTTGAAATCTTATTAGGCGAACTATTTTTTTAACATACATATGAAATTTAAAGTAAAGCTTAAGTTCGTCTGATTCTCTCTAAGAAAGAGAGAAAGAGGTGATAACATTAAAAAAAATTGAGAAAATTTAAAATTGGAAAATTTTACTTTATTCTTTCTTAGAAAGAACTAGCTATCCCCGGTGCGCTTCGCTACACACATCCACAATAAATACTTGGAAGAAAAGTATGAAAAACCTTTAACGCGAAAACGCACACTATTCTGAAGTTAAAAATGTTCGCATCCAAACTGTATTTTGCTAGACTATACGTATGTGCCACTCCCAGTATTCTTCTCTAGTCTGTATTTTGCTAGACTATGCAAGACTATACCTAATGTAGTTCCCTAGGTACGCGATAATAATTTTTCACTTTGTATAGGAGGTACGACGCCCTCCATTCAAATTCAGTCTGTGTTTCTCTACACAATGTATCTTAATATGGGGCTTACTGATGCAAAATTCCAAGGCGCTACCTATTGCAGTTCTCTAGATACAGGATAATAATTTTTTACTTTGTATAGGGGGTACCGTGCTCACTGTCCTAATCCAGCCTTTGTTTTTCTAGAGTATACGCATGGGTATGGGGTTTACTTGTACCCACTATGAAGACCATACCTATTATAGTTCTCTATATACACAATAATAATTTTTCACTTTGTATAGGAGGTACCATGCCCACCGCCCCAATTCATTTTGTATTTTGGCAGACTATGCGTCTTAGCACACAGGCTACTCTTCCAAAGTTTCAAGGCGCTATCTATTGCAGTTCGCCAGGAACACGATAATAATTTTTCACTTTGTATGGGCGGTACCACGCCAACTATTCCGGCTATAACTCATGAACCAATACACATACAAAGACCGTTTATACATAAAAACCTTGGTATTGACGTAGCCTTTCATATAAACTTTCCAGAAATAAAATCGGTTCACGCATTCCAGAGAACATCAATTACTAACACAATGCAATTTTTTTTTATATAGATAACACGAACTTAAGCTTGACTTCAAATTTCATCTGTATATTAGTTTGGTCACGATAAACAAGTTTTGGTTAAAATTTCATCATTAAAATGTTACTGCTGTTGGTTGGTTTTAACTATATACTTTTTGTTATACTTCAAACCAAAACCAAATTTTTTTTACTATGGTTTTTTCTTTTGTTTAGAAATTTAGATTTGGCTTTCTTTCTAGACTGATTGAACTTCTCATTTAGTCTATTAAGTTTTAAGCATAAGAATCTGAGTTTTTATTCAGAAAAATTGGGAAAAATCCACTGATGAGCTAGTTGAGCACTAGCGAAATAGCTATCTGGATATGCTTTCCCCATAGTAATCAATTTCGATTATTATATTTTTTGAAAATAAATATTTTATACTCATAAAATATTTATTTAATAAATAATATTTTATACTCATAAAATATTTATTTAAATAAATTTTCAAAAGGAATCATGCGTGAATAAAAATAAATAATTTCTAATTATTGTTTATAATATAAAGTAATTTATATGTTTTTCTTATTTATGTCTAATTCAAAATCTTAATGTATTAAATGAAATCTATATACATATAATAAAGCAGTAACTCTTTTCCTGTCTGTCTATCTATCTTTCTCTTCGTGTCCGCATCACGAACAAAATATTGTCAGGAGGTACACAACGTGTGTGGGCACAGCTAGTCGTTAATAAATAAAATAATAAATATTTTATTATTTCCATATGATTTTTCATAGTTTTTAACCATACTATATTCGTCAAATTTAACCATAATATAATAAATAATATTATGGTCATATTTTCATTACGGTTTACAATAATATGGTTCTAACTTGACAATATATAATAATATAGTTTGACTATAACAATATAATTTAATTATAATATGTTGCTCTTAGATTATAGTTACCTCAACCATGTTTGTTCCTTGCATGTACGTAATGTGCATGTTGCGTAAGTACATTGATAATTTTTCTTCATTCTTTAAATCACTTTTTTCAAATGGAATACATGGTCCTATGAATATCGGATTGCTACTTGGCGGCTTTTGTAAATGCTTATAAAAGCTTTGTCGATATATGAAATCAGTTGCTGATTCATATATCCGAAGTACACAACAAGTAAAAAAGGGTACTTCGTTTTTAATTAGCGGACGTAAGCACGACCTGTCAAGTAACCTTCAAATAGCCTATAAAAGTTGTTGGGCAAGTATTGCTTCAACTTGTAAATCAAGCCGTCATACCATACTTTATCGAATGCTTGATAGCCGTCAATGAAAAGAGCAAAACAGTATTTTCTCTCTTCGAAGTGCTTTTGCTTTGTTTGTTCAATATATTGTATAGTCTTCTGGATACGAAATAATAATTTGCAACATATCCTTTATAGCTCTAAGTTGTGTTCAGTTGTTCCCTGCTTGGGTATCAATATAATCAGAGAAGCCTTTCTTTCTGAAGAAAAGTATTCAAGGAGTAAAATTGAATTAATAATTAAGTAAGTTTCATTAGTATCTTGTTAATTACTTGGTCAAATACGTGTTCTTTAGGATTTTACTTGCAAATTATACTGAAATACCGATTACAAAGCTGCGTCAAGGTCTTCTAAGTATTTTGGTAGGGATGCAATTTGTTTATCTACTTATCAGTTGAGAAGGTCTGTGTAAGTTAATCTCTTCAAACTGTAAATTAATAAATTAATTAAATTTTAATTCCTCGTCAAATCAGGGTTGCACGTTAAGTAGCTTATTTCAAATTGTTATCGAAATCATAGCGGTATATTTGCTTGTCATTTCGATATAAAAACGATCTAAAGATAAGCCTTACTATGATTAAGAAATTCTCAATAAAAACAAATTTTAAGGCTTCTTTAAAATTGTGTATAAAAGAAAATTGCTCGCATAAAAATTGGGAATCTCTGCTTTAGAGTAATAATTAAAAATAAACTGATGTCAAATCGACTTAACGATTTGTATATTTTCATAAACGAGTATTCATCCATTAGGAAGCTAATAAGTCAAATGCACACTATTGTTACTCTCACCATCATCATCATTTCTATACAAGAAATTATAACAATAGCAGCTACAACAACCATAAGGGTAGTTGGACTACAACAAAATTTATTTGAATACTTGTAGTAAATGTGCGATATTGTCACCTTTAATTCTTTAGTAACGTAAAAGTAGGCAGAAAATCTGTTGAAGAGGCGTGACGCGTGAGACACCTGGAGTGAATGTTGTTTATTTATTTGTGTTTGTGTTTGTAAATGTGTGGTAGTTTTCGTTGAAAAAGAGTAAACGAAAATTTCTTGTGTGCGATTATAAATTGTAACAGCAAAGAACCTTAATTTTTCGACGTTTCCTCTCCGCTGCTACCTAATTTTTTGTTTTTATTTTATTTTCGATTGTCACAATTTGGACCATTAAATTGTTGCAATTAGTTACAGCAACGTTTCACTTTCTTTTATACCAATTTTTGTTTTAATTCGAATTGTTGACTCTCGAAATTGGTTGCGCTGCGTAACGAATTTTGTAAATGAACTGTTTTAAATGTAATCTTAACAAGTCCTTTATCAGTTCTATAAGTGTTCGTTCATTAACCTTAAGAACCCTTGATAGCATTAAATAAAACATGAATGTTGACAATAGGAAATTTAGTTTTTTTTACTCAAGTTACAGTTTTTATAATACGAGGGCTCCAAATGGGTTAAAAAATTAAAAAAAATTAACCCTTTCTAAGCTATTTTCATGTCTTTCATATGGTACCAATATTGATGTGGTAAATTTAAAAATACAATGCACAATGGCACTCTAAACTTTTCATATAAAAATATGGGTTTCCGCCGATACTTTTATACTTTTTTTTTAATTAGATTAAAGTGGGAAAAATATTCCAACCATCCTAATCAAAGCTACGCATTGTAACCCAAAATAGTTTTAAAAATTCTTTTTGAAGAAAACTAATATAGTGAATTATAAATTATGAATTAAATTGCTGTTTTTATTTCTGTCGTGAAGAAAAATTACATCTACGGATATAAATTCGTGTTTTAAAAGCAAGAACGCCATAAACGGTCCAGAAAATTGTAGTAGATTTACATTTTGAGCAGCATTTATCTCGTTATCGGCTCCAACACAATACAAACACGCCTTTCACAAAAAGCTAATTATATTATAATATGTTTATACTTCAACAATAACATGGCTTTATCACAACAATATTATTATGTTAACAACCATATAACCACATAATTTAACCTTAATATGTATTTCTTAGATTCTTGTTACCTCAATCATGTTTTTTCTTTGCATGTTTTTTCTTTGTAAATTGCATAATTCGACTTTGAGAAATGGGAATGTGTGGACCGGATTCCTAGTTATCATATCCAAAGTATGCTAAAAGTATTAAATATACTAACTTGGGCAACGCCGGCTTAAATTTCCCGAGATGAGTTAAAAACCCTCCTCTTTTATGTGTTCGCATCACGCAAAAACTACTGAATGGATTTTAATAAAATTGTAAAATTTGTAAGGAGGTACCTTAGTATCCTGATCCCAATATAGGGAACTTTTTTCTGAAAAATTTCTTATTTACAAGAGAAAGTGGAGAAAAAGCTGTGAAAGCACGATTTATTTTACCGATTTAAAGGTACTGCTGATACTTTAAGGCATCTTTTATTTTTGAAAGCGGGATATCTAAAAGACGATTGCCCAACAGATGGCGCTGCTTTAAACTAATAACAAAATTAATCGAAAACGGGATATTTTAAACACCGTTGCACAATAGATGGCACTGTTTTAAAGTAATCACAAAATATGAATTACTTACTGCCAAATAACCAATTGAACAACATTTTTATTTGATTTGTATTTTTTCTTTGCGGAATTGCATTGTTATTAAAATATTTTAAACACCTTTTACAGAGCTTTACAATAATTTTTAGAATTTTATATACATTTTGGAATTTCATCCAGGGATGGGTACCTTTATATAAAGAAAATATGTAAGAATCTTAAAATTTGGTTTGGATTACTTTCAAAGCAAACTCGAACAAAATATTGTCAGGTAGCGCACAACGTGTGTGGACACAGCTAGTCTAGTATAAATCTCCGGAGTGCCTTGCACTTAACTTTAACATACACAGATGTTTTTCTGGATATATTACATAAAGAACAAAAGTTCAAAACATATTCGAATCGAAATTATAATAATTTTCCGTTTAAGGTGTCCAGTAAGCTACTCCTCCCCATTACGAGTATGTCCAAAAACTATACAGCTCTTCATTCTCATCTCCAAACGGTATGAACTGTAGATGGTTCACAAAATTGGGGTGCCCCTCCTGATTATTCTTAAAACCTATACAACTCTTCATCTCCATCTCCAAACGGTATGAACTGTAGAGGGTTCACAAAATTGGGGTGCCCCTCCCGATTATGCTTAAAACCTATACAGCTCTTCATCTCCATATACCAAAGGTACAAGCTGATTTTCATTTTGATATTTCAAACGGTATGACGTGTACAGCATTACAAAAATTGTGGCAATAGTCGTGAAAATAGTCAAAATGGATTCATTATGTTTTCACCGTAGTAGCATAACAAAAGGGCACCTCAATATTTATCCCTGGTTACCGGGTACATATGTATATCACAATAACAAATGAAAAATTTATTGCCGCTATATACGCGTCTTTGGATCAAGTGTTTTAGTCAAGTGTCGTGTCGCTTTTATAGCTTTAATGCCCTGATGACATATCTTATATGCCATACGATATATGCTATGTTTCCGTTCGATATTGCTATGTTTCCCTTCTTGCTCAGAAAAGTTTTGATATGTTCCATGATAGGCTTGTGGTAGAAAACCTTTTTGTGATCTATTTCTGGTTTAGGAGCAGTGTTACCAACAAAACCATTTACTCTAGGGAAAATGAGGCGTAAAATGGCATTTAAAAAATTATTTTTATATGAATTTTAATTTAATTTAAATAATTTTTAAATGAATTAATTAATTATTTTGGCTACGCATACCTAAAATTTTTCCATGAATTGTGAAGTAACTACCTTAGTGGGATTCTGCCTTTCAAATAGACATGTGTGGTTACGAAAACAAATAAATTTTTCCATTTTTTAATAGGAAAATTTTCTTTCTGAACCTATCGAATTTAAGAAATAAACAGCCTATTAATAAAACACGTCAAAGCCGAATTGAAACCCGATGGCACATGGGCGTTGTGTATCGTATTGATTATGGTTCTTTTACTAGAAGTGCCCGCCTTGTCGTCAGCGGCCTGAAAATATTCTGCTCCATTTTCCACTCCATATTTTTAGACCGTTACTTTTATAGTCCTGCAGAAATGGTTTATTTTTATTTACTTTAAATAGAGATCCCCATCCCTGGGTAATTATTTACGATGTTATAACATAGGCTTTATGCAAAATGTATATAAAATTCAAAAATTATTGTTGAGTTCTGTAGGTAGTGTCGAAAATTTATCGCTTAAGGGTATGATTCACTATCATACTCAGTCGTACGATCTGTCAAAAAATGCATGTGTACTTAAGAAGTATGATAGTGTGGCTTAGAAATGTATGTGTGTGACACACTTATTGACAAGTCGTACGATTTGATAATCTTTTGAAAAAATTCATAAAATATTGTTTTTCCATGCGATCAGAGTTGCAAAAACTTGTTTTGTATGATAGTGTGGCATCTACAAGGCCATTTTTAAGCGATTTTTACGCTTAATCGTACGATTGTGTAGGATTGTGAAGCCTGGCCTTTACAAAAATAAAAGATGCTGCCAAGTTTTCATTACAATTAAATCGGTAAAATTGCGTTCTTTCGCTATTTTATCTCAATTTTCTCTAGGAAAAAAGAGATATTTTTTGGAGACATAAGTATCCTACATTAAAACTGAGGTACTAACGTTTTGTAATTTTAATATTTTAATTTAATTAGTATTAATCAGTTTAAACTCTTTAATTTGAACGTACTAATTTTTGAATTGAATTTTTTAAGCTCTTGGTGGTCGCAATAAATCAAACAAATAGAGTTTTATTACTGAGCAATATTTTAAACTTTTATTGAGATATTTATGCTAAAATTAATAAACACAAAGTGCTGACATAATGTCTGTATATTTGAAATAATAATATTAAAAACTTAAGATTTATACAAATGAAATTGGCCAACCAATTTACGTTATTGCAATTAATGCAATTTTTGTAATGCGATTTCTTTTATTAATAATTTCGTTTTGTTGGCCAGGCAAATAAAATTAAAGTAAATAAGATGACAATTATTGACAAAAATTAAACACAGGTGTTCTAGTTTTTAAGTGAATACGATGACAATATTAATAATAGGTGTATTCACAACGGTATTAACGGCAAATCGGTATGATTTTAGAAAGACATACCTACTTATACTGAAAGTCATTACTTTAAAGTTACAAAAATATTATTTATTCATACACTGTACTGATTGCAGTCATTAATATTTTTACTTCTAATTCATTATTATAAAAAACATATTTATAAGTTATAAAAAACAAAATTGTAAAAGAAAAAATGCCGATTTTATGATTATTATAACAAATTAAAGAAACTAGACATCCGGACACCGCTTTTAAAATGCAGCCACACGAAATTACCATAAGTAAATAAAAATGTAAATAAATAAAACAAATATTAAGTAATAAAAAACGAATAAATTTCAAAATAATCAATTATTTGAAAAACTAATAATAAAACAATACAAAGTCAGTGTATGTCTGTTTACTTATTTAATAATTGCTTTATTTTGACAAATGGTTTCCGTGACAAAAATCAAACGAAATTTTATATAAAAAAAACAAATTCCAGTGTATCCCTTAAAACTCCCAAAGAAATCAAATCAGAAAACGTAAAAGAAAAAAATAAAATAATTAAAAAGAAATTTATTTTTTGAAAAGTGACGTCGGCTTACAAAAGATTTTCCACGATCACAATCAGTATGGAAATGCCGACATACACGATTCGACATGATTGTATCTTTGAAGTCAAAACATGAATAAATAAATAATAATTTTAAGTTTTTTTTTAATTTTTAAATGATAGACATTATTTACAATTTAATATTTGGTATAAATATTTATGTAAGTATTTACTCACAACAATATATGATCAGTTTGAAGGTAATCTGGTAATTACAATTTTATAAGGTGCTAAGAACAAACGAAGGTATTCATACTGGTAGGCTTGTAAATAAAACATTTATCCAACTAATTGACCAAAGAGTTGTTGTTTGTAGTCATGCCTATACAACTCTTAAGTACGAGCACCCTACCAAGGCGAATTCATACCAGGTGGAGTTGATAGCCCAGCTGATTGTTTTTTGCTCTCGTTTTTTTGCTAATGTCTTGTCAAAAATACATAGATTCATATCTGCTAATCTAATGTCAAAGTGGTTGTTTTGTTGTAGTTGGTGCTCTACTGCTCACACCTGGTATGAATTCGCCTTTCACCCTACACTGCAAAGAATATGTTTAGTTAAGTTTATGAATTATGTTACTGCGCACATTGTTGCCAATTCATTTAAAGGTTGGTCAAAAATAGCATAGATGTATGTATATGCGTGCAACAACCTTTTTTTATTTTTTTTTTTAATATGCTAAATTATAAATGATCGGTTATCTGTCTTTTATCCTGGAAATTGTGGATTGCATATGGTCCTTTCATTAAATATTAAAATAGAACTGCATTGTTATGTTTTGATGTTTTAAGGGCAAAGGTACGTTTTCCTCCTAAATGTCCTTGAATATATGTATATATATTCAATATTTAGATGGCTAAGGCTAATGTGCTGATTTTTAATTTATTTGTTTCAAGTATTACACTACATTCTTAAATTATTAATGAACAGCTAAAGTAGGTATATACATACGGAATATAGTAATACTGTCCAGTGAAAGAACATTTTCATTCCTCAGATCCTCAAGAAGGAATTTCATTTCAGTAGACCTCAAGGCTAGACACTCTGTGCCCTGAGGTCTCATTATTTTAATTCGAAAAACCCTCATTGCCCGATCCAACTTGTCCTATTAAGCGTTAACGATATTTAAGACAATAATGTCCGTTTATCCATCTTGTAAGTAGCTTGAGGTTGCTGTCATTCTTAATGAGTGACGTATGGAGAATAATTGAAGTGACCAGAAGGTTTTTATTAAAAAAAACGGGACCTATATTATAAAAAAGCGTAAAAGCGGTAGAAAAATATTAATAAATAACCCGCTATTGAGTTACTCTTCAGATTTAACCACTTGCTGCCATTTCCTGTTTCAAAATTTTTTAAATTTGAGGAAATGTCAGAGTCAAGAAAAGAGTTGGCCTAAGTTGATGGCCTTGAAAAAAAAAACTTGAAAGTCAAGAAGACTATGTTGAGAAATAAAATGCTTTTTTTCGTGGGCTAGTTGGTAGTGTACAAGTCTATCAGTCCGTTGTTATGGGTTCGATTCCCACCAAAGACTCTGGATTTTTTCACTTCAAGTTGGCAGGAGACTAAGAAGGAGCTAGGATATAATCTGAGTGTCTACAAATGGTTAACTGCGTTAGTGGCAGGTCATGAACTCGCAAGTATTATCTGGCTAAGTTGAAAATCGAGGTAAGATGATACTAACAGACTATGCTTGGAAAATGGCTAACATAAAAAGGCTTTGAACCATGCACGAGTAGACACATATTGTAGGGATATACTGTGGAGACTTATTCTAAAGCAAATGTTAGCAATTACCATACACTCTATGATGAACAAGAATGTCGATATGTAACAATCGCAGTATGAAATCGCTACAGTCAAGAGTAAAAGGCTAGTGACAGCACATTGCTCAATAAAAGTAAGGTATTCGTAAATTTCCAGTCAGATACCAGAGATCAATGAGTAACGAAGGGGGTCGAAAAGGGACCCATGAAATGTGTGGTCTGCTTCGGTATCGCCCCTACCAAATAGTAATAAATAGGTCAGGGAGCTAGCAAATAGCCCTCAAATATGATGTATTTCGGAACGCGCACATTGAAAGGGTCCTAAGGGTAGGTTGACCGAAATTTTTTCATAAACTTGGCTTTTCTGCTTTGAAGTCTTTCAGTGAACCGTTTTAGAAATCGAATGGAGGAGGTCCCAGTGGGTTACTTTGGAGTCATAGCAAGAATGTTAAAAGCATTTACACTCGCGAAAAAAAATAAACTTTTAACGGCTCTTTTGTAATTTCTACTTTTTACCCGAATAAGAAAGGGGCCTAACTTAATAATTCCGCGGTCACATAAAGTCATTGGCGTAGAAAGGCCAATCTAAGGGTTACAATGCCCTCTTTAGACTTGTTGTTACTCCGCCAGAATTTTTAAGAATTAAACTACATATCTATTTTCATATTATTTTCCAATAAAAATGGTTTAGCCCCCCTAGAAAATATGTTCTCCTACACCAAAGCATATAGTTAACAAAGAACATTACGGTAGGAAAAAAATTTTTTTAACTACAAAACCGTTTCGAATTTAAAAAAACTTAAACACAACCTTTATATACCGTTCAAAGTAATCGAATTAAGCCGACATTTTTTTATATTGCGTTAAAATTTAACTACGGGTATGTACAACGTTTAAAAACACAACTATTACAAACATAATTCTTATATTAAAAAAATAATACAAGTTGAGAAATAAAGTCATTAAATCGTTCACCGAAGCAATTTGTAACTACGATAAAAAGTTTTACATAATTATGATCAGCTCGCTGGTGTACGTGCCCATAAGTCATGAGAATCTTTAATAAATTTCATTGCAGTAGCTGTCGTCGGTTTTAGTAAAAGGGTTTGTTTTAAGGTAAAAATATTCTTCTCATCGAATACGTTTAATAAAACCGAACAAAACAACACACGATGAACAAGCAATAATAAAATATCTACATGAAGAACAAACCAAATAAAACAATAATGATATTAATAATATTAAATTAATTAATTCATAAATACCCTCACAATATAGGTATTTAAAGCAACTTCAGACAAAGCAAATATTTATTGGAAATTCTTTCATGAAAGAATTTTCGATAGAAAAAAAAAACATAATTTTTATGCAAACAAAATAACCAGTTGCAGCTTATCTAATGGGTATGCTCATGAGCGCGAGAGAAGTGGTCATACTCCAACACAAACTTACTTACTGAAGACATGCCTACTCGTACCATACTAGTAGTGAGCAAAGCTCTGTTCGTATCATAAATGCAATGAGCTGACCGAGTAAAACGTGTTTATTCGTCTCATGTTCGAAAGACTCAGTGTGTTTTTTAGTGGTTCTGTATAACTTTTGGATAAGGATTAGTTCGTTTGACTTGCACTAGTTGTTTATTGTTTTTTTGTGTTTCTTAAGAAATGAACACCTTAAGAAATGAACTAAGTATAATTCTGTTTTTTTGTGTGTACACTTGAACTGTTTCGTGTTTCACTCAAAGCATAAAACTACTTAAAATCGCCCTAGTTCATTGCTATTAAGTTCAGCATTTACTCATACTTATTCAAACTGGGGAGTAAGGGAGTGTGTAAGGTAAAATGGTTAAAGCGTCAGGTTATCACTTCATTGCTTCTGCAATGGCCTCCTCGTGGTGCTCCCAGGGGACCACCTCGTTTGAGGTAGAAGAGAAATCGAGCGACGGTCTCTAGCATGTCCGAATGGCTACTTAGAATATAGCATCTCGGGAAGTAGGCATACTCGCTAAGTTTGCTAGTGACTATTCACCAAGCCTGGCTGGTGGCTTAGCAGAATTGGGCCATTCACCCATTCATTCCGAAGTTAAAATGATTACTGAAACCAAGCGGCCCTATGTTCCACTGGGAATTAAAGGATGAAACATATATTTAAAATTGCTTATGAAAACTCTGCAAGCTCGTCGCATTTAGCTCGTTGGTTGTCGGAGTTTATTATTTTCCACTCATCGTTACCTCGTATGCAATTAACAGACATGAATTCAATGTAATATATAGTGAGAGTCTTATGAGCTTCGTATTTTTGAGTTCATGCAGTGCTTTAATACAAAACATGTGAAATACGGAAAAAACTATGAAATTAATCGGTTTTGAATGGGCCCAATCTAGTTTTCGAAATATAACGAAATTAACAAAAAAACATTTTAAACTTGAGTGCCCACACAAAGCACTTATAGTTGATAAACATTTTTTATAAATTATAATTTTATTTTATATATCTTATATTATTTTATATTTCTTTATCCAATATTTGTACCGTCTGACATGACCTTTACTCGCTCAGTCAGTTATTCACTTTCTTACGAAAATACTTCCACCATCACCAAACAGGTAGACTGCATTCTAAAACTGATTATGAATTCATAAGTGGTCTGATGAATTTCTTTTTATGTGTATTTTTGTTGATTTCTTTAGAATTCCAGCCAAGTGCAACCAACCTTATCTCTCTGTATTTAAGACAAACGATGCAGTTTCGATAAATTTTTAATACAAAATTAATTGTTTAATATATTTGAAAAAAAAAATTGACAGCGTTGATGAACTAAATGAACTGTCGTTTTGTAAATCGTTTGAGATCAACGTAATCTATGGAAATAAATACAATAAATACAGAAATAGTAATAACATTTGTACACACTAGCGGGCACATCTTCAGCGTCCTGATTATATTTCGAAAGTAATCCACACAAAATTTTAAGACACTTATTTAAAAGAATGCAGACAAGGCGAATTCATAACAGGTAAACTCTGGAGCTCAGGTGACTATTTTTTGTCTCCATTTTAAAGTGTCAAAATGTACTAACATTTTTTGTTTTAACAGCCTAAAATGATTTATACAAAAACAAAATGTACGTATTTTTATTACACTGTTGTACCGAGTCTACCTTGTTTATTGTGCCATGAATGCAGATATAGTTTACGTATTTACTTTATATAAATAGAGGTACCCATCCCTGGATAATAACTTAGCTTTGCATTCTAAAATTTATATAAAATGCAAAAATCATTGTTGAGTTTTGTATATAAATATTGTCTGAAATGTATCGCTCAGTAAAATTAAAGGTGCTGCCAAGTTTTCATACGATTAAATCGATGATTTTGCGTACTTTCACTATTTTACCTCCACTTTCTCTTGGAAATGAGATAATTTTAAATTAAATATTTTTATTTTAAAATTATCCTATATTTGAAATGAGATACTAAGGTTCCTTCTCACAAAATTCTATTAAAATTCATCCAGTAGTTTTTATGTGACGCCAACACAGAAAGACAGACAAAAAGTCAAAAAATTGGTGTTTTGTATTAAATATCGCTGAATATCTGCACCAGCAATACAGTTTTCAAACAATATTTCATGTACAGAAATGGTCCTATTACAATAAATTATTTAGACTTCGAGTAAAGCGTCAATGAATTGATTTACTATAGAAAGCATTTGCAAACGCACTTTCTCTCGAAACGATTCAGTCTATTGGCCATTAATTTCGTACTTTTGGAATATTGTTTTTTTTCCTTTTTTGGGCGTATAAAGCTATTGTTTTTTTGCGAATAAAGCAGCAACTTTAGAAGGTTTAAAAACAACATTTTGCGGACTATTGCCGAGATATGGACCTAATACTTGAAAATGAATTACAATCCCAACATTTTGGAAACTATGCCTGGCATAGATTGTAATTCAGCAACATCAGATCATTCCTTTGGAGGCTGTGGGCAAAAATCCACGCCCACCTATATTTGTGAACGTTTTTTTACTTTTTTGGTTAAACGATTCTCTTTTGGTGTTTTTGTTTTGTTTAAAAAATATTTTACCGCGTCAGGTAGATCGCAAGGAGTGCATACAATAACCCCCTGCGAGGGCCGATTTTGTGTTTATTTTAAAATTGGTAAGGTTTTTCTGTTTTGATTTGTATTAAAGGCCTCTAAAAAAAGCAATACATATAGAGGTAGCCAATAGACCCACAGGTGCCCACTGGCAACTACGAACAGTCAATAGGCCCATTAGGAGTCAATATGAGAAAATTGTCTGACCATTCTAACGCAATATAGATTGCAGGAAGTTTCTAAATTTGATAAAAAAAAACTAACAAAAAGTTTTCAAAAATTTTTTTTAAAAAATTTTCAAAACTTTTTTTTAAAAATTTTTAAAAATATTTTTACAAAAAATTTTCAAATAGATTTTGACAATTAGTATATAAAAATATTTTTACAAAAAATTTTCAAATAGATTTTGACAATTAGTATACAAAAAAAAAAAATTCAAAGAAAATTAAGAGAGTAACACAATATGCTAAATATATACTCTTAAAGTGGTTTTACACGGCGTGTATTTGTCATATGACTTGTCACTTTTCCATGTAAAATTCTAAACACGTCGTGTGTACCCTTTCAAACATAACATGTGTATTTTCCATGTGTACAATACATATTACATTTTTTATTTAGAACGTGTTCTATTTTGATGTGACAAAGCATTTGACATCCTGTAATGCCAACTTGATATTTTGCTATTTTAGGTTTTTCGTGGTACCAAACATGCAAACATAGTGCAAAAGCACTATGTTTGCATCTTTGCAACAGCTGTGGTTGGAAATACAAAACTGTGTGGCCGAAAAATTATATATTTATAAGTTATGTCAGATGTAATAACACACTTACGTTTGAAAGCAAAAATTATAAACCGTATGTAAAATGCCTATTTTGACAAACACATGAAGTCATATGACAAACACACGTCGTGTAAAACCACTTTTACTTGTTTTGTTTAATTGTGATATTTTCAAATCCTAAAGAACGTTTTCGATTAAAGTTTCTCTTTTTTTATTAATTCGATTTTTTTTTAATTTTTTTTTACAATCTTATTCCATTAATTGAATTGTGCATAATGTTTAGTTAATAAATTAACTTGTAAACTCCTGTTGTCGTTGACACTGATGATAAAGTCTTTTTCAATCATTGACTGCTGTCAAGCATGTTTTTCTTCCTCCAATTCTTGCAATTTCATATCAAACGTATTGCATCGTTTAGCGAAATTTATGACGAATTTTGCATACGAGATATTTTATTTCATTCTTTTCTTATCGTTTTAATGCGTTGTCGTTAATGTTGGTTTTTTATTGTTGGCTGTTGCTGTTGGACATGTTGTTTTAATTCAATTTAACAATAATGAGCTGTAATGATTCAGTGCGGTCTTCTTTAATGTCTGCGTCCGTGTGTGCGTGTGTGTGTGTTTAAAATGATTTTCAATTGAATTTTAATTTGCAATAATCGTGCATTAATGATTAAAAATAAATAAATTTGTTAATACCATAAATACAAAACTGTTTACTGATATCTGCGTACTGGTAGTTTAAACGTAAAGATGCGTGTGAAGTTAAAATGGTATGAATTTGAAACGTTTTTATGGATATTAGGGGCATAACATTTTTAAAAATTTCGCATCACGTAAAAACTACTGGATGGATTTAACAAAATGTGAGAAGCCACCTTAGCATCCTGACTCCAAAATAGAATACTTTTTTCCGCAAAAATATCTTATTTCCAAGAGAAAGTGGAGAATAATTTTTGGTTTAAAACTGGAATATTTTATCACGGTTGCGCACCCTCTTTTTGAAAGAATGATATTTTAAAATCTGGGATATTTTAAACACGGTAGGCACGTTTTATTTTTTAAAGTGGGATATTTTAAACTAAATTGCGCAACAGATGGCTCCAATTGAATAAAATTTTTATTTAATTTATATTTTTACTTTGTGGAATTACAACGTTATTAAAATATTTTAAACACTTTTTACAATCATTTTTAGAATATTTTATACATTTTAGAATTTCATCCAGGGACGGGTACCTTTGTGTAAAGTAAATACATAAGCCATAACTGAAGCACTATAAAAGTAATGCTTGGTTTTCACTATGTCATTTTTGTTGTCAAATTGCCCAAATTGTTGGCAATTGTATGAAAACGGATTGTCATATGGTGCCATCTATGTTTGCAGTCAGTTATGCACACCAACTGCCATCTTAAATGACAAATAAGTGAAAACGCCAAATTTTAGTTTGTCAGCAGATATGGCATCATTTTTTTCTTAAAGTAGATTTGACAACAAGTTGTCAACTTTTTTGTTTGTCTTTACCGACTTTTTGTCAGTTCTTAAAATACAGTGAAAACGCATTTGACGCAAAATGACGACAATTCATTTGAGGCAGTTTTTGTTGACAGTTCATATGACATAATGAAAACCAAGCATAAGAGTCTTACAATTGGTGTGGAATAATTTCGAAGAAAAATCAGCAAAATATTGTCAAGATACCCACGACGTGGCGGGCACAGCTATTTTATTAAGCAAAAATATTTGTAGTAGATGAAAATATTACAACCAGAAAAACGTTTGTGTATTAAAACAAATGCAAAGAATTTTTCTGGGCTGGAAAATTACTTAAAATAATTTAAAAAAAAATAAGAGCAATAAATCTGTCAAGTGCGAGACATATTCACACACATAGGTTTCCATACTAAGTTCAATGCATTTTAAAAGTAACAGATATTCAGTTTTTTCATATCTTTTTCATCATGGCCCTTATTATGAGTAAAATTCGATTATCGATCTTCGCTGGCTAAAGAATATCGAACATCGAATGTCAAATGTCAAATTAATATTACGAGTTGGTAGCACTGTCGAAAATTTCGCCGCATAACGAATTTTCACAAATTTGCTTTCGATGCTTATTGAAAATGCAAAAATGTGTAAATTTTTTATTGTTTTTTTTTTTTTTTAATGCCAGCATTAAATTATTTTGTTTTACGCGATGCGAACACAGGCATACAGAGAGACAGACAGAAAGAAAAAAGTTAATTTATTATACGTTTAGATAATATTGTGACATATACAACTCCATTTTAAAACGATTTTTGAGTAGAACAGAGTTCTGTCAGATTTTTGTACAATCTCAATATTATGTAGGATAGTGAATAATGGCCTTTAACTATTAATTATTATTTATACTTGTTATTATAGGGAATGATTGTCTCCAGTGCACTATAGGAAATTTTACCCAAAATTTTTGCTAAGTGTATTTTTTTTCTTTAGTATAAAACAAGTAAAAGTGCTATATTCGCCAGTGCCGAATCTTCTATACCCTTCCACAGTTCACCCTTTTATTTATACAGACATGTACAGCATTATCCATATTGTTGACTCTTTACTTAAATAAATTCGTATGAGAAAAAATCATTATTCATGAGTTAAAAAAATTAGAAGGCAAATGAAAACAAATTCCGTTTGCTACAATTGTCGCCGTGTTGTCAGCTACTTAATGATATTGAAGCCGATAGCTACATCGTAAACTCTGACTTTGTTGTAGAAATATGTATTTATTTTGCTTTTATAAAATTAAATAACTTTTTCAAAAAATTATAAATATTTCCTCCAAAACTTTTTGTTTGTATATGAATTTGTAATTTACAATTTTGTGACATTTTCTTTGTTGAATAAAATAGAAATTAGCCTAAGTTGACGACAGCCACAACGGTGGCCGTGTAGCCATGTAGCTTTGTTGACTTCAAAATAATCGTTTTATTTTTGACAGTTTGTAGTCGGTATCCTGATGATGTCTATGTGTTTAATGCACCTAGGTTTTAAAACAGAGATCTTATCTATTTAAAAATCAAACGCATTTAAAAAAAATCAAACGCATTTAAAACAAGTAAAAGTGCTATATTCGGCCGTGCCGAATATTCTATACCCTTCACCACGGTGATTTTATTTATACAGACATGTACAGAATTATCCATATTGTTGACTCTTTACTTAAATAAATTCGTATAAGACAAATGAAAACAAATTCCGTTTGCTACAATTGTCGCCGTGTTGTCAGCTACTTAATGATATTGAAGACGACAGCTACATCGTAAACTCTGACATTGTTGCAGTAATACTTATTTTGATTTTATAAAATTAAATAACTTTTTTAAAAAATTATAAATATTTCCTCCAAAACTTTTTGTTTATATATGAATTTGCAATTTACAATTTTGTGACATTTTCTTTTGTTGAATAAAATAGAAATTAGCCTAAGTTGACGACAGCCACATCGTTTCATTTTTGACAGTTTGTAGTCGGTATTCTGATGATGTCTATGTATTTAATGCACCTAGGTTTTAAAACAGAGATATCATATATTAAAAAATCAAATGCATTTAAAAAAATATGTTACTCTATATACACACATACATACATATGTATATTCTTAATTTTAAATATATGTTATGTTACAGTCATGATTTTCATTTTCAAAGAAATATTGAAATTTTTGTTTTAATTTTTGAAAATTGTGTGTAAAAATTTTTTGTAAAAATATTTTTTTAAAAATTTATTCGAAAATTTTTTGGAAAATTTTTATAAAAATTTTTTTTTCGAATATTTTTCTGTAAAACATCATATACTCTTTGTTAATGGCGCGGAAATAAAAATTAGCTTAAAACAAAACGGATTTGAAGTATCTAATATTGAAAATCGAAAGCGAATCCCCAAGCATCATTTCAATTTTTTAAACTTTCTACTGATAACTTGAAAAATTCATCAGTTTTAGTGTGGACACTTTCACAAATTACACTTCATTAGAAAGTTTATACGATGAGATTTCTCTTGAGAATCAAGTTGCATATTTCTTGACTCAATACCTATTACTATAATTCTATGGTACCAAGCGGGGAATTGGTCACAATTTAAGGATTACAACTTGACTTTATTTTTAGACTTATGTTTTTGGTGGGATTCGCGTAAGACATACATGTCCAGTTGTTTTTGCTTTTTACTAATGATGACAATATTATTATAATAGTTATAAGACTCTTACTTTTAAAGTGCTTTAGATATGGTTTATGTATTTACTTTAAAAATATTCATACCTAGGTAATTACTCAGGAACATAGGGTTTATATAAAATTCTAAAAATTAAATATAGGTTAAGAAGGGTTGTGCCAGAAATGGCACATCCACTCCTGACCCGGAGGGTCCATTGTGAAAAAATTTAAAATAAAACTCTAAAACTATTGTAGAGTTCTGAAATAGTGTTTAAAATTTCCTGCGGACAAAAATAAAAGGTGCTGCCAAGTTTTCGGTAATATTGCGTGCTTTTACTTATATTTTGTCCCAATTTTTGTTTTTTTGGAGATGAGACATTTGTTCGGAAAAAAGTATCCTATATTTAAACCGAGATACTAAGGTACCTCTTAACAAAATTTCATTAAAATTCATCCAGTAGTTTTTACGTGATGAGAACACAGACAGACCAAAATTCTACATAAAAAAAACAGTGTCTAAATACCTATTAAAATAGAACAAAATTTATAAGATATCTTGGTTTTTTTCAAGAAGAAAGTCTTATTATTTTAATAAGGAAAACCTATTAGGTATTCTTCTTGTTTTTTTTTTCCTAAAGGTTTTCTTCTTGATTTTATTAGGCTATCTTGTTTTTTTTATAAAAACAAAAAAAATTGAACAAAAAATTTTCAAAATAAAAAAATGAAAACAATTGTATTGCTTTTTTGACATCTCCTTTGAAATTTTTTGCTAATCAATCTTTGATTTCTTTCCTTCTACCTTTTGTTTTTGTGGTGGCGGATTTATTTTGCCTTCATATTATCCTCTATTTTTCCAGGGGGTGGATGGAAGGTCAGGGGAGCTTCTTCTGATGGATTTTCTAGAGGGGGGGTGCAGCAGCCAGCCACTTAATTTGTAAAACCCGAAACCATATTTTTTCGTCCTCTGCCAGGGATCGAACCTGGTGTGCTTTGTTTTGTAGGCACTCACGAACCACTAAACCAAATGTATATTTTATGATTTAATAAAGTTTCTATTTTGATTTATATAAACGAAATATCAAGAAAGTTAATATAATCAAGAAGATATCCTTATTAAAAAAATTAAAAAGATGATTTACACACGATCATATAGGAACCTAATGAAATCTATCAGAAAAACCTTTTTGAAAAAATCAATTAGGTAGACTAATGAAATCAATAAGAAATACATTTTTTATACAAATCATAAGACCACTTAATAGAAGCAAAAATTTTTTCTTTATGGATTTTTTTTGTGTCAAAAATGAGTAAAAAAAATTTGAATACTAAGTTTTCTTTTTGCATTAAATCAAAAACGATTCCCTTATTGATAAAATTAAAAAGATTTACCACATGAAAATAATCTTTTCGAAAAACACTTTCCTTCATTCTGCTTGAATACCCCTTAGCCTAAAAACATTTCATAAAGAAAATCTTTTTGATTCTATTAGGCATTTTTGGCTCGGTGTAGAAATTTGTGTATTGAATTTCATTTCATTTCAAAACAAAAAATTTCATGTACAGATATCGTCCTGTTATAGTTTTTTAGGGTTCCGTACACAAAGTGTAAAAACGAAACCCTATTGTTTTCGCTACAATGTCTGTCCGTCTGTCAGCGCCTTTTATCTCTGGAACCGTAATAGGTAGACTCTTGAAATTTTCACAGATGATGTATAGTTGTTGCCGCTATAGCAACAAATACTAAAACTTATAGGGTGTTCCAATAGAGAGGTGTTATTTACGAAAATGTGTTTATTTCTTGAACTGTAGGAGGGATACACTTGAAATTTACAAACAGTTATTAAAACTTAGTTCACTATATAAACAAGTATAAAAAAAATAAAAATTAAAGGGTGTTCCGATAGTGGTGTGAAATGCATGTATAAGGCATAAGTTTTGAACCATAATAGGTAGACTCTTGAAATTTTCACAGAAGGTGTATAGCGATGGCCGCTATAACAACAAAAATTAAAACTTATAGGGTGTTCCGATAGAGAGGTGTTATTCACGAATATGTGTTTATTTCTTGAACTGTAGGAGGCATACACTAAAAATTTACAAACTGTAACAAAAACGTAGTTCGCCTTATATACAAGTCTAAAAAATAAACCTAAAAATTAAAGGGTGTTCCGATAGTGGTGTTATTTTGATTTATAAGGCGTAAGTTTTGAATCATAATAGGTAGAATCTTGAAATTTTTACAGAAGGTGTATAATTTTACCCGCTATAGCAACAAATAATAAAATTTATAGGGTGTTCCGATAGAGAGGTGTTATTCACAAATATGTGTTTATTTCTTGAGCTGTAGGAGGCATACACTAAAAATATGTAAGCAGTAATTAAAACTTAGTTCGCTATAAAAACAACTATAAAAAAATAAACTTAAAAATTAAAGGGTGTTCCGATAGTAGTGTGATTGGCATGCATAAAGCCTAAGTTTTGAACCGTTAAAGGTAGGCGCTTGAAATTTTCACAGAAAGTATATAACTGTGACCGCTATACTAGCAAATACTAAAACCAATAGGGTGTTCCGATAGAGAGGTGTTATTCACGAATATGTGCTTATTTCTTGAACTGTAGGAGGAATTCACCAAAAATACGCAAGCACTAAATTAAAATTAGTTCGCTATATAAACAAGTCTGAAAAAAATAAACCTAAAAATTAAAGGGTGTTCCAATAGTGGAGTGATTTGCATGTATAAGGCCTAAGTTTTGAACCATAATAGGTAGACTCTTTAAAATTTTACCAAAGGCCGCTATAGCAAAAAATATTAAAACTTATAGGGTGTTCCGGTAGAGAGGTGTTATTTACGAATATGTATGTGTTTATTTCTTACAAACAGTAATTAAAACTTTGTTCGCTTTATAAACAAGTCTAAAAAAATAAACCTAAAAATTAAAGGGTGTTCCGATAGTGGTGTGCTTTGTATGTGTAAGGCCTAAGTTTGGAACCGTAATAGGTAGACTCTTGAAAATTTTACCAAAAGTGTATAACTGCGGCCACAATAGCAACAAATACTAAAACGTAGGGTGTTCCAAAAGTGACGTGTTATTTACGTTTATGTCTTTTTTTTTAGCTGTAAGAGGAAACCACTTACAATTTGCAGACTGTAATTAAAACTATGTTTGTTTTATAATCAAGTATACAAAATTGAACTTAAATATTAACGGGTGTTCCAATAGTGACGTGATTTGCATGTATATATCCTAAGTTTTGAATGAACAGGTGGAATCTTAAAATTTTTACAGGAGGTGTATAACTATGTCCACTATAACAAATAATAAAAATTAAAGGGTTTTTCGCCAGTGACGTGATTTGCATGTATAAAGCCTTATTTCTTGAACCGTACCAGGTAGACTCTTGAAATTTTGTACAGAAGATGTGTTGCCACGGCCGATATGACAATTACTAAAAATTAAAGGGTGTTCCGACAGTGACATGTTTTTCACTTATAGTGACTTATTTTTTAATCGCAATAAGTAGACTTTTAGTATATTTATAGAAAGGAAGTTGCTATGGCCACTATAATGAATAATAAAATTAAAGGGTGTTCCAACAGTGACAAGATTTTATAAACCGTAATAGATACCCTCTTGAAATGTTTACAGTAGATGTGTTACTTCGGCCGCTATAACAAATACTTAAAATTGAAGTGTGTCCATTAGTAACGTGTTTTTCACGAATATTACCTTATTTTTTAACCGCAATAGGTAGGCTCCTGATATTTTAATAGAAAGTGTATTACCATTTCCGCTATAAATTCAATTACATATTAAAATTTAAAGGGTGTTCTAATTATGATGCAATTTTCGCGAATATTACTTTAATTTTAAAATTTAAGGGTGTCCCATAAGACATAAAGAAATAAACAACTGGAATTTTTAAATTATACTGAACATAGTACGGAACCCTACGTGTGTGAGTGTAACTCGCACTTGACTAATTTATTTATTATATGTATAAATATTCTGCTAATTTGCCAGAAATCAATTTACGTAATTTTTCATTTCAATCCTAAATGTTTTAACCACAACTGTATATGAAACAATAAAAGATCCTTTTGTGGGAATCTATATTTAAATCTTATAACGAAAATTAATTTCAAATAAATTCTAATGGCAACGAACTGAGATCGTAATCTTTTTTTGTACAAATTTTCTATAATAGGTTTGATATAAAGGAAATGTATGTGAACAAAAGTCGAAATTTTAAAAGGACCCTATTGAATGTTAATTGTATTTGTGTTATGCACCTTTAAATCCTTAAATTATTACGGATAGCACGTACATCGGAATTATCAGCACATCTTGGGTGGTGATTGTGATAAAAATCCACCACAATTGACAGTTTTCTGTTTTACGAGTGCACCATCTTGGGCAGTAGACCAGATAAATGATTTAAACAGAGTATTTTATACTCCTACACTGTAATAAATTGACTTGAACACGTACACAGGTAAGTTAATGAGGGTAACCTACCGGTATGGTTGTGTTTTTTGTTTTTTTTTGCTTTCACAAATCGTTTTCGAAAATCTTCAACATTAAATCATTTGTTTTTTACTGGATGCCCACAACTGATAAATTTATACCACAAAGAATGTCAAACTCTATATAAAAAACAGAATAATAAGTATAGTTTTTTTATATGAAGTTGAAGTTTATCATGATATAAACTCATATGGTGTGTACACCAGGTTAATATTCATTACATGACAGTGCAATTAGTGTTAGGAAGAGAGAGAGAGAGAGCGAGAGAGACAGAGTAACTGAAATAATGAAGGAAAGCGATACACTTCTTAAATAAATAATGTTGTGATTTTCCTATTTTCAATTTAATTTATTGTATCGGAAGTGAAAAATAAATTTGCGGTTAAAAACAGATACAAAAAAAGAAATGAAATTAAAACGTTATAGATTGGAACACCCGCTGAGATTTGAGTTATGTATGTGTGTGTGTGGAAAAACCGTAAATAAGACCATGACAAAATTTAAACATGTTTCACATGTTTTCTTCCGGACACTATGAATGATAAAAAACACAAATAAAAAACCTAAATAGAACCACCCGGCAATTGCTAACGGATATGAAATTTTTTTAATTCATAAACATTCGAATGTGCTAAATCCACATCTTCTGGCTTCATTATTTTATGTTTATGTGTCTTTTTCTTTTTTTTTTTTTTTGTTTTTTTGCTCCACAAGCAACAAAATCTTAATAATTTGGTGACATTGCAAAAAAAAAAAGAACTCACAAAATATAATAAAACAAGCAATATGTTTTTTAGCTTAAAGCAAATACAATAGTAGATACCATTATTATCGTTGTCCCCACACCATCTAACATTCCCTCCCTCTTTCATTCATGTCATCATCTCTGGCCAAATTACGATGTAGAATCGTTACAATGTATTTGCGGTAAGTAACACCCACAAATTTCTGGGGATATTAAAAAATTTCCAGTTCTTACTCTTACTCTACTTCATTGTACAGTGGATTTGTGGCTTTTAACATGGTTGGGTGACTTTTATTATTGGTCCATTATCCATATTTTTGCCCTCATTTCATTTTTTAGCGTTTAAGTACTTGTGAAAATCATGAATAAAAAACTCACAAAAAACTGAAACACTTGAAAATAAGAACAGAATTGGGAATATGAAAATGACTTAAACCCTGAGAGAGCGTAAAATTTTAATTAACAGACAAACCTTATTCACGCGACGCAACGTATAGACTACCCATGTTAATGTTTTTTCACGTCTTAAAACACTTGTTATAAAAGCTATTTTATAACATAACAATGACGTTAATGTGCCATAAGTATTCAAACAACATTGATGGAAAACAGAATATTATGCTCAAACAGAAAATTACACAAACAACGTAAACAAATTAATACCGTTGCTCTGCCGGCGTTATGTTTATGTCCTGTTCAAATCAATGGCTAGTGAAGACGGGGCATAAGAGCGCACGTTTGTCATAACCTGTATTGTTATCTTATTTTGTTTAATAATACAATAAACTGAAACTCATAATAGAAATAAAGTCGCTAGATAAAGCAGACAGTTACTAAAATGTCATTACTTTTCCAAAAAAAAAAAAATAGTTTGTTTGCACCCAACTTCACTGCTTAACGCTCTGTCAAAATTAGATTTTATAATTACAAAGCGTTGAAGCCACGCTATTCAACTTTGCTCATACGTTAATTTAAGGTTGGCTGTAACTCACTCCTTTTGTCTTAAAAATTTTTCCACTTTCTTAACACCTTATCTCCACTTATCATCGAGTTGAGCCAGCCATAAACATAACGCCGGCAGAGCAACGGTATAAATTTGTGCATGTTGTTAGAAGTAGCGAATACGCGTTTAGGTCATGTCCTGATTGAACATAATTTTCTGTTTTCCATCAATGTTGTTTGAATGCTTATAACACCACGTCTTCACTAGTCATCGTTTTGAACAAGAGGTGGCGAATACGTCAATCTTGCTTGAATGCTTATGAGACCCCGTCTCCACTAGTCATTGATTTGAACAAGATTTGGCGAAGACGTGTTTATGTCATGTCCTGATTGAATATAATTTCCTGTTTTCCATCAATGTTGTTTGAATGCTTATTGTATAGCAGATAGTAATAGTACGGTTAGTAAACAGATGGCGTTGTTCTCAAATAACACTGCAAAATAACATTTACGTCATTGTCATTTTATAAAATATATATATTTTAAAACAAATGTGCGACAACCATGTTAAAAAGACTTGGAAATAACATTAATATGGGCATTCTACATTTAACACTAACATGATGTTAGTGTTAACGTTTATCATTTTATGTTAAATGTAAACGGGGGTAAGGACACGGGGGTTTTTTATGATCAATTTTTAAAGGTTAGTGTCCTAAAGAGTCTAGTTTAATTTCTGGAATAGCATTAATCTTGTTTTTGACTTTTTAGATGGTTCAGAAAGTTTACAGGGTATACCTCGTTTTTTTTATCACGTTTACCTGTCTGTATTAGTGAGCTGGCCAATAAGGCTTTATAATATTTTTTCTTCTTCATCATAGTTAAATATAAAACCATATAATCCATATAATAGAATTTCTTAATTTGGCAGCCTTTAGCTGAATGTAAGATCTTTCTTATCGGGGCATATCCCAAAACCAGTTTCGCTAACTAAAATTTTTTATTGGCAACCCGGCAACCCGGTTTTGCTTACTAAACCTTCCCTCAATTATACATATTCCTCATATTATACATATTCATCATAATCATTTAAATTCACATAAATTAAAAATTTTAAAAAGGATATCGAAATTACATCTAAACATTGAATATCTCGAAAAAATCAATCAAATCAAAAATCAATATTAATTACTAAAAAATTCTAGAAAATAAAATTTTCTTTATTATTGTTTTGTCTATGCTTTAATACCATCTTTTTAATTTCATTGACTTAATTCTCGTTTTGTTAAGGAAATTTTTAACATAAAAGATATTTTTTGCTTACTTTAAATTTGGTTAAAGATGTTCCTGATATGCTAAATTAAGCACTTAGCGAAATGGCCATTAAAACTAGCTTTCCCCATAATGATCAATTTCAGCCAATGTATAATTTCGTTAATAGCAGGCTATTAAAATTTATCTATTAATTAAAATTTTCTATTTACGAATCTTAATTGGGGAAGTAAATCTCCCTCCTGTGGCCTTGCCTATATTTCAAAATTGTAACCATTATTTTACCAGATAGTTGTTAGCACATATAATAAATAAATTTATCTTAAATCTCAAAGCCTGTGGTGCCCAATAGGGTGAACCAACAAAATTATGTTTAAGGCTCTTGCGGCACCTCAAGATGTCGTGCTATCACAATAAAACTGTGTAGAATTTATTCTCATGGATTGTTCATAACAATATCAAGGATCTGTGTCAATGGACCGCCAATCTGTACCACACACAGACTGATGGTAAATTACGGTCATGTATCCTATATATCATGGCGTACAAGCAGTACCTATGCAACATCTCTGTTCGCCGGATCTTACTGTGGTAATGATTGGCAGTGGATCGGTATCATTTCTTATTTTGTCAGCATATCTTCCCTGAGAGACGCCAGGTCCATATCCGTCACAGGAGGTGGAAAACCCGGTCAGAGAGCTATGGTGTAAGTCATGGGTTGGGATGCTAACTCGCGTAATAATGTGTGGGGCAGCACAGCTGATAACCACAGAGGATAACTAATATTGAAATTTATAGAAAGATACGATTTGCTGGTACTAAACAGGGTTAGAGGAGGAGGCTTTTTGATTCAAAAGGGACAGAGGTGATCGGTATTACCCTGTGCTCTGTCAGTATGGGAGACGGGGTTAAGGACTGGAAGGTAGCGGACAGACTAACCACGTATGGCCACAAAGCTATCCAGTTCCAGATTCTGTATGCCAGAAGACGGAAAAAGGTCTGCCGACGCATTAGAATACTGATCATACCAGTTATGAGAAGTATCTTTCGAAAAATATGAGTAATGCTCCATTCGGTGCACCACGTAATACAGGCGAAATCGAGCAAAATGTTGAACTTTTAAACTTCACTGTTAAACTAGCTTTCGATTATGCTTGTCCCTTGTCAGTAGTGTATAAGAAAGATCCGACACCCTTGTGGAACGGAGAACTTGAATCCATAAAAAAGGACACAAGAAAGGCCTTTAATCGGTACGTGAGGAGAGAGATTCAAACTCATGGAACGATTACAAGAAAAGAAAAAAGATTGATAATATAAAGTATGCAGAATACAGAAAATAGTATCTAAAGACCCTAAGATACTAAGGTTGGTCTTATTCGCAAGAGCGATGGTCATTTTCCTGGAAGCTCATGGACTCCTGTTAGAAGGGGGCAAGTGAGAGAAGATGGTAATGGATGGATGAAAGGATAATAACTCTCAATGTTGTCAGAAATGTAATAGTATCTTTTGCACCTTTTAAAGCGGCTGAAATGAATGGAATGGAATCTCTGCCCTATTACAGTGTGGGGTATAAACAATTTGCTTGAAAGGATTAGGGAAGTATTCATAGCCTGCCTAGCGATGGGATATATCCCGGTGGCTTGAAGGGGAAAATAATGGGGAAGACAATGGAGATGGTGTTGGCCGACTTCCTGGAGTGCCACACGCTGACGAATAGGCCCTAGTGCAAAAATTCATGGTATAAAATTGTATGCCTGTGTTAGAAGCAGCACAAGCACTCATTTCTTTTTCTTTGGAGAAATTTAAACAAAGCAACATGTATAGAGTACACATCTGTACATGCAAACGTTGCGCTTGCATACATTTTTTCCATATGCTCACGAGTATGGAAAAACTACTTATCGCTCCGATAAAATTCGAACTTTAGCTATTTGCAAGTTATAATAATGGGCCTTAAAATTTTATATTAGTACGTGGGCCTAAAAAGTAAACTCACAAGTGTCTTCAAATTCCCTTTGAAAGTCTGATTTTGTAATAAACACAAACAGAACATTAATAGAACCAACCGCAAACCAAACGAAAGTAACAATAAAGTGATGATTGTTCGTAATTGCAATATTCCTCCCATCTCTTGGAAATTTACCGTTTATCAGTTTCTTTTTGGGACAATTTTTTTGTGTTTTGATAAGAAAACAGTTTCTAACAATATTGGAGTACAGTAAAGAAAATGTTTAATAGTGGCATAATTGAAAATGAAGCATGAGATACCATGTTAAAATTTTGAACATTTTAGCTTTTTATTTAGTTTCATTTTTACATGAAGCGCTTAGAGCCGCTTTCATGACATAAGCTGAAAGTATGCTTTAATAATTTTTACGCGTTCTATACTTTTCAAGCTTTAAGATACGAGCAACGCTTTTCATGCGCCAAGTTTTTTATTTTGTTCATCTGTAGTGTACAATTTTTTTATGAAATAAGAAATAGTTTTTGCAAAAAATTAAATTGTGATTTTAAATACTTTATGGAATTCATTGCATTGTAATTGTTTAAAAAATAAATAACAGGGATTACGTAAAAGTAATCGACAACTAAATTCAAATTTTTTATGAAAGAATTGTGGCAAGGCGAATCCATTTATCAGGTGAAAGCGAAGCGACAATAAGTACAACAATAAAAAACAACAAGTATTTTGTTTTTGTTTGGTTGCTGGTTTTGTCAAAATAAATTAATTCGTCTTAATTTATATTAAAGCAAAATATAAAAATAGCTGTGTTCGCTTACTTTCCCAGCAGAAACTGCGAACGAAAATAAAAATAAAAATTTACTAAAATTTTCTCAATAGTAAAAAAAATGTTACTGAGCGGTTTTTAATCTAACGTATAATTCTGAAAAAACAAATCGTTTTGTTTTTTTTCTTTTACTTTTCCCATCTTTAAACTTTTTCTTGAGGATTTATGGCCGCGATTAGTTCAATCGACGATCCCGGTTTTTTATATAAATATTATACTAAGTATTAGTATATTTGTCAAATCTTACTTTTATCAAAAATATTTTCCGCAATTAATTTTTTGTAGTAACAAACCTTATATATTTTGTTTATTTTAGTAAAACAAAATATCAAAAAAAAATAAAGAAATCAGTAAAAATAAAAAAAAATTAAAAAGAATTAGAAAAAATAAAAATTTATTAAAAGAAATTGGTTCCACCGCAGCAGATTTGAATCATTTAATTGTATTTTAAGTTTGTGTGTTATCCCTGCAGATAATATTGGGCTACGTGATCCATTGTAACTGAAATAGACTAACTACAACATGGTCCTATGTAATGCAGATATGGATCATGTTATTTTCCAACAAGAGTTTGTTGTTAAACGACAAGTGTTCGCGTTTTAACGATTGCATCAAGTGTTGCCAAGAGCTGTACAGATCGTGCAGTGTGTTCCATCGTGTAGTGACATAGAGCAGTTTTGAAACTACTCCCATGTAATGCAAAGCTGGGTTATATGGTCCAGCCCTAGGACATCGTAATGTTAAATGGATCATGTTTTTTCTATACACCTGGGTTACCTTTGGACTAGTCCTAGTCCCTTATGGAATATAAGTTACATGCGTATATGGACTACTCACGTTATCTGTGTTTGCATATGTATATGTATTTATAAAATAAAAATTTTAATATTTGTGGTCAAAGTATATTTAAAAAGTTTGTTTGGTGCAACATAAATCAGAAAAGCAAAATTTCAAAATTCCGTTTACCATCCCTGATGAAACAAAAGAGTGAAAAAATATATACATATATTTGAAATTTTTTTTCAATTTTCTTTGAATTTACTTTTTTTTAATTCAATGGCGCTATAAAAAATGTAAATAAATTTTGACGTCTAGTCTTTTATATTTATTTTTGGAACCAGCAGGCAAAAAACGTAAACAAACAAATTTCAACAAACAAATTTAAAAATTTTCCTTTAATATTTCCCCTTCGTTGTGAGATTACCTGAATCAAGGTATATTTATTTTACTAGGTAGTGGCATCCCTACAACAAATACAAAAATACAAGAACAACATGGCATTTTGTTGTTGCTTTGTACTTCGAAATGTCAAAAAACATATAAGAAAATTGAGAAGGCGTGTTTGTGTTTTATTTCTTTCTCACTTCTACACTATAAAATTTCTGAACACATACAACTTTTGACATGTCGAACTACTAAATCAGCTGGGCGGACGAAACTACCTAGTAAGATAAATATACCTTGACCTGAATAATGTGCTTTGTAATGAATTTTATATTTGAAAATATTTGTAAAGTTTACTACAAAAGCCTTTTTAAAAAAAAAACAAAAGTCAAACTTCATATAAAAAAAACAGTATTAAAAATATGTATGTTTTTTATACCCTTCGCCACAGGTGAAAAGAGTATATACGACATATAAGTTTGTCATTCCGTTTGTAATTTCTAAAATATTCATTTCCCACCCCATAAAGTATATATATTCTGGATCCTTATACATAGAGAAGTTGATTAAGCGATGTCCGTCTGTCCGTGTTCGGGTAGTAATGTTATTTGCGAAGGCACCAAAAGAGATACAAACCATTTAAGCATACCAATCTTACAGGCATAGTTTTGAAAACAAAAAGTTTGGAGGAAATATTTATTATTTTTTGAAAAAATTATTTAATTTCATACAAGCAAAATAGGTATTTCTACAACAATGTCAGAGTTTACGATGTAACTGTCGTCTTCAAGATCTGTATGCACTCCTTGCGATCTACCTGACGCGGTCTAATATTTATTTGACAAAAAAAGCAAAATAGAATCATTGAAGCCAAAAAACGTAAAAAATATAAGTGGGCGTGGTTTTTGGCCCGCAGCCTCCAAAGGAATGATCCCATGTTGCTGAATTGCAATCCGAAAATTTTCGAAACTAATCCTGACGATTGGTTTGCTTAAATTTTTTGTATATCTTCTGGTGCTTTGGCAAACGACATTTCAACGTCAACCCGGATAGACAAACAGACGGATAGACGGACAGACAGACGGACATCGCTCAATCAACATCTCTATGTATAAGAATTCAGAATATATATACGTTATGGGGTCGGAAATGAATATTGTAGAAATTACACACGGAATGACAAACTTATAAATACCCCTTCCACCTGTGTTAAAGCATATAAAAATAAAAAAGGTTGTTCCCTAGATGTCCCGAATTTGAGGAATTTGACCTTCTCTTCTAAACGTTGTAGGCAGACACTTGATATTTACACGGATATTTATTACAATGCTCTAGTATAAAAAAATAATTAATAATTTAAGAGTGAAAAAATTAACAACTTGTATTTTTAAAATTGTACAGAATTTGTTTTAATCTTCTTTAAATAATGCGACTTGCTCTTGGTTTTTAAGTGGTCACTACACAGAGCCAAAAATGCCTAATAGAATCAAAAAGATTTTCTCTATGAAATGTTTTTAGGCTAAGCAGTAAGAAGGGAAGTTTTTTTTTCCTAATTATTTTCATGTGCTAAATCTTTTTAATTTTATCAAGAAGGGAATTCCATTAAATCAATAAGAAATCTTATTATTCACAATTTTTTTACTAATTTTTAATACAAAAAAAAAACAATCCATAGAGAAAAACTTTTTGATTCTATTAGGATTTCTTCTGAATTGTATAAAAAATTCATTTCTTTTTAATTTCATTAGCCTACCTAAGTGATTTTTTCAAAAAGGTATTCCTTATTGATTTCATTAGGTTCCTATATGATCAAGTGTAAATAATCTTTTTAATTTTTATAATATGAATATCTTCTTGATTATATTAGCTTTCTTGTTATTTCGTTTATATAAATCAAAATAGAACTGTTTTTAAAACATAAAATATTCATTTGGTGTAGTGGTTTAGTGCGTACGTACAAGACGAAGCACACCAGGTTCGATCCCTGGCAGAGGATGAAAAAATGTTTACCATGGTTTTTTTGGGTTTTAGAAATTAAGTGGCTTCAATTCAACCCCTCTAGACAATCCATCAGAAGAAGCTCCTCTGACCATCCACCCCCAGAAAAAATGAGGATAATATAAATGCAAAATAAAATGGAAGCGAAGCCGCCGCCACAAAAAGACAAGGTAGAAAAAGTCAAAGATTAATTAGCAAAAAATTTCAAAGGAAAAGCCAAAAAAGCAATACACCAACCAACTGTTTTCATTTTTTTATTTTGAAAATTTTTTATAAAAATAAACTAGCCTAATAAAATCAAGAAGAAACACTTTTTGAAAAAAAACAAGAAGAATACCTAATAAAAACCCTAAGTTTTCTTCTTGATTTATTAAAATAGAGATATCTTTTAGTTAACAAAAAAAAATGATACCACCCTAATGTATGTATGTTTATCATAAATCTATCATGAAGTTTTTATTTGTGCTTAAGCCAAATAACAATAACAACATTGACGAAGTACATAAACAAAATAATGCTAACGTGGACACAATTATTGGTAAACGCCCACAACTTTGTGTACTTTTTACTAGTGTGTGAATCAGGGGTGGTAAGTTGCTACAATTATATTTTTTGCTGTTGCTATAACTTAATTTAATATTTTTAACTGTTGTTATTCTGATTTCTAAAATTTAAAACTGCTTTCCATTATTTGTTATAAAAATTTCCTAATTTTCCAAACAATAATATCAATACAGAATTTTAATTTAGTTTTACAAGTAGCAAAGCACATTTATACCAGGTAAACTTATTAGAAGGAGCTAAAATATAAAGATTTTTTGAATATGACATAATTTTGTCAGTATTAAGAACATTTAACAGTTTTATAGTTTTTTAATTTCGTATACCATCCCTTAGTTGAATTTTTAAGTTAACCAACAAACTGAAGCATGAATATGTTAAAAAGATAAATAAGTTTACTTTCGCTAACTTTGTAGCTCAATTTGTTAATTGTACTATTTTTTTAATAACTTAAAATAGTCAATAACTTAAAATAACTTAACTTAAAATAGTCAAAATATGAAAAGAAAGAAATAAAATCGGCAACTGAAAAAGGATTTCTGCTTAACAGTCATACAGTAAGCAGGAAAAGTTGTATCAACAAAAAATGGTAGCTTTAAAATCCGAATTTCATCTTCTGCACTTTGAAGGAAATATTATTTTGCCTTCAAAATCACACGTGGAAAGAAAAAAATTGTAAAAACAATAAAGCTGTTCGAGATAAAGTGATAAAAAAAATTTATTTGGTAATATTTTAGATAAGGTAATATTTTAGAAAAATAACGCTAAAGCCAACGAGGAATATTTCTAAAGGGCGGTTTACATTATACTACAAGTAATACTACATGTCAAATTTTTATGTAGAAGAGTACAAGTAGTATCGTCTAAACATAATATGTAATGAAACTGTCCGACATTGAGAGAAAATACGGATGGAAATTTGACAGTCTTACGGCTCTCTTTATGTTTTGAAATTTTTCAAAAACTATTCTACTTCATTAGATCAGGGTTGCGTTTTTCTTATTAATGCTAACTTTTCAAAGGCAAAACTCGTCAAAATAGCAGAAAACCGCTGAATATAGTGCAAAATAGATCCAATTGGCATCACAAATAAGTTTGTAAACAATAAAAAACTTGAAAAGGAACGTGAAACATTTTTAATTTTGTTTTAGTTGTTGGTTTCCAGTTTTTTTATTATGGCAATGGCTAGTACAACACCAAGAACCTTTTCCTTGTTACTTTTTTTAAAATTTGGCATATTTTTTACAAGTATGCGCTCTATTTAATTGTTTACACTTTTTTATTTTAACAACAGCTGTTTCAATTTTACTTCATTTTATTCAACACCAACGGTGTAAACGTAAGAAAAAAACCATACGATTTTTAATCTCTATATTTTCATACGGATTGATTTTCATTTTATTTTCTCTTAGATTTTACGTACGTAAAGTCTTACTGTCTAAACTGCCCTTAAAGAATGTTTTGGTTAATCAGATAGTACAAGGTGAGGAATATGACGATTTCCATTCGTTATTAATACTACAAATTAAAAACCTAAAAATGCCACAGAGGCCACGAGAGTAAAACTTAGGGCTTGTGAAATTCTGCTACTCCAGTCGGTTTTAGCCATAGGTCAACGGGGCGCAAATCCGTTGCCTATTAGGACAATAAAATATATGTACGGTATCATGTGGACCCTGTGAACAAGATTGGCAACGGTTTCAAGTGTCAGCAACTATTCGTTCATTCTGGCTCTCAATTGATCTAGGGGGATGTTCATTCAGAACTTAATGCATCTATACTCATTCATGGTAATCGTGACCGCCTGCTGATGTAAAAGTTTTTGTGTAGTCAATATGTGTATCCGGTCAACGTGAGTTGCAATGTCGTCGGTAAGTTGCAATGTCGTGGAAAGTCTTAATAGAGTATTCAACAATTAGGATGACTTGGCATCAAGAATTGACTGGTTAACAGCTGTGTTGTCTGGCCAACAGTATCTTGGTCTCCTCATTATTAATTATTTTGATCATACAGTAGACTTGTGCATTGTAGTTCATTTTAGTGATCGCTCATTTTATTTTAAAGTTAAAAAGATCATTTTGTTTAATAGTTCAAACACCACGCAAACTTAAAAATTGAACTAGGTAGCCATACAAATTTGAACTAGTTCATTTAGTTCAGTTGATGGAATAGTTCAATTGAACTAGTTCGTTCGTGAACTACCCAAGTCTATCATACAGTTGCAATTCGGATTATATTATTTTGGATCGTTTGTAAGACTCGCCATTGGATTTCACTTAGAAAAGATATCCTTTTCGGGGCAGCATAATTAAAAATAGAACTGCCTTACACTTCGCTATAGTTATATAAAATCGACTTGATATGGACCTTCTAAATTTAAGAACGGTGATATGGAAACGTACCAATGTATTTGTTATGCATAATACAAATAACTGAGTTATAGCATGTTCCAGTATACATACATATTTCACTTTCCTTTTCATGAGCCACACCATAATCATGTATAAATCCACGTTGTTCGCCATAAAAAAAACTTGATAGCGAAGCCCTTTGTTTTGAGACGATTTGAAGTTTGAATCTCTTGCCCAACATGAATAATTTCTGTCTTCTCTAATTTTTATCGCAGGTTTCTCTGAACTAGCTCTCTTTGCTTACATAATACCATGTTTCCACGACATAAACCCCCGTCTTCATTTGCTATCAACATGTCTTAACAAAAGTCAAACGTCATATAAAAAAACTAGTATTAAAAATAATGTTTTTTTTTATGAAATTTGACATTTGTTAAGGCATGTTAATGTCTAATGGAGACGATCGATGACGAAGCACTTGCTTCTCTCTCTGTATCATTATTGCAAATCATACCGTTTACACGACGCATACGTGCTTCGTTCTGTTTAGATTTTGAAATTTATTGCACGATTTTGTTTTTTTTACTACTTGATATACTTTTGTTTGTATTTTATTTATCAATTTTAAGTTGTATTTTAATAATTTGCTTATTTATTTACGTATAAACAACACTTTTAATTTTATTTTGTTCTTTGTTTACATTTATATGTAAACAAAGATAGCTAGTTTAGATAAACTTGCGATAAAAATTAGAAAAGAGACAAATTATTCATGTTTCCCAATTATATTCAAACTGAATCGTCTCAAAACAAAGTGCTTCGCTTTCAATATTTTGTATGGCGAAGAACGTTGATTCAAACATGATTGGAGTGTGAAGCACGAATGAGAGAGCAAAGCATGAATATTGGGCTCCGTGGAAACGTGCTATAAAAATGTAAACAAATAACAAAATTAAAAGTGATGTTAAAATATAAACGGTATGATTCGCAATCATGATTCAGAGAGCGAAGCAAACGCTTCGTTCGGGTTTTTCCCCTATATTTTCTTAAAAAAAGATTCGTTGTTTCATATCATCTTCATGTGGTATCTTAATTTGCACTTTTTATATAAAACGCAGTTTGTTTGAATGTGTAATAATAAAGATAAAAAAATTATATCCATAAATATAAATTTTTTTAAATATTTGGAAATAGAAATATTTTTTCTTAATTTTAATATTGAAATTACTTAGTTTTTAGGGTTGATTCTGATTCTGAGATTACCGGCTAATTTTTGTCCTCGCGTATTTAAGTAGGGAAAAATAAAATATATTCCACTTCATTACTTACTTTACAATTAAGCTTTATAGGTCCTGTTGAGTCACTAAAATAATGTTTCCTAAAATTGTTTTGTTCTTCAAAAAATTGCCTATCAAAGTGTTTAAATATTTCTAACAAAAATAGTACATAAGTAAAAAAAATATTAAATTTATTCTTTTTTCTTTCAACGTGCTGTCCTTGTAAAATCGTATATTAGTTAAAATTTTAATTTTTAAAGTATTGTTGATTTGCAATAATTCAAATCTAAAAAAATATTATATATACTGCCTATACATGTGGCAGGATTTTCGCCAACAATAAAATAAAAGGAAGTCAGTCGCCTTTTGTCTTTCGCAATGAGCTTTCACATTTAAGGTTGTTGTTTAAAAGAAAAGAAGTTGAATATATTTCATTATTTTGAATATGTTTTTTAAAGATTATTTTAAATATCAAATTCCGATTCATGCCAATTTTTTAAAGGTAAGTATTTAATTTTGAAAATTTTTAATTATTATTAGTCGAACTATTTACTTATGTATTACATACAATGCAATTTTATAGTCACGCTTAAGTTCGTTTTTATTCTCTCTAAGAAAGAATTAATTAAATTACAAATTAGGTGATAATAATGGGTGATTTTCATGCATTAGTATTTGACAGATCACGTGAGATTTCAGACATGGTGCCAAAGAGAAAGATGCTCAGTATGCTTTGACATTTCATCATGAATAGACTTACTAACGAGCAACGCTTGCAAATCATTGAATTTTATTACCAAAATCAGTGTTCGGTTCGAAATGTGTTTTATCGACAAATTTTGTTCAGCGATGAGGCTCATTTCTGGTTGAATGGCTACGTAAATAAGCAAAATTGCCGCATTTGGAGTGAAGAGCAACCAGAAGCCGTTCAAGAACTGCCCATGCATCCCGAAAAATGCACTGTTTGGTGTGGTTTGTACGCTGGTGGAATAATTGGACCGTATTTTTTCAAAGATGCTGTTGGACGCAACGTTACGGTGAATGGCGATCGCTATCGTTCGATGCTAACAAACTTTTTGTTGCCAAAAATGGAACAACTGAACTTGGTTGACATGTGGTTTCAACAAGATGGCGCTACATGCCACACAGCTCGCGATTCTATGGCCATTTTGAGGGAAAACTTCGGAGAACAATTCATCTCAAGAAATGGACCGGTAAGTTGGCCACCAAGATCATGCGATTTGACGCCTTTAGACTATTTTTTGTGGGGCTACGTCAAGTCTAAAGTCTACAGAAATAAGCCAGCAACTATTCCAGCTTTGGAAGACAACATTTCCGAAGAAATTCGGGCTATTCCGGCCGAAATGCTCGAAAAAGTTGCCCAAAATTGGAATTCCGAATGGACCACCTAAGACGCAGCCGCGGTCAACATTTAAATGAAATTATCTTCAAAAAGTAAATGTCATGGACCAATCTAACGTTTCAAATAAAGAACCGATGAGATTTTGCAAATTTTATGCGTTTTTTTAAAAAAAAAAGTTCTCAAGCTCTTAAAAAATCACTCGATATTTAAGAAAAATTGGGAAAATTTAATTTTTAGACACCAGCAGGAGCGGAATGCACATAAGGTGGTAAATATTAAAAGTAAAAATATTCAACAAGAGGGAACTTAAGGTAGTGGTAGACTTCGTTCTCACCAACTGGCGATTGATAATTGAATACAAGATTTCTCGTATTCCTTTATCTGGGTTTGGTTGGTTAAATAGATGATGCTTACAACTAAAACACTACCCTAAGTAGATTAGATACAAGTAGTGCTGATGACGGACGTGGCTGTCTAGAAAATGTTCATTCCGCTCCTGCTGGTGTCTAAAAATTAAAATTTCCCAATTTTTTTCTTTAATATTATCACCTAATTTGTAATTTAATTAATTATTTCTTAGGTAAGTATTGAATTTATATTTAAAGTTAGTTTAGCAGATATTCGTCATTCCCCTGCAGTCACTACTCTGCCAAAAATACGAACAGGGGAATGATGACTAGCATTTATATTTTATATATATTTTATAAATATTATACATATATTTTTTTAATTTTCATGATGTCTAAAAGTAAAGCAAAAACCAAGGCACAGGTCTAGGCAGAAAAGCGAGAGACTGAAAAAACCGATATATGTAATAAAATTAAAGACGAGCCAGTAACATATGAAGAGCAAAAGCAAAAGGAAAGATTAAAATATCGAGAAAAAAAGAAAAATTTAGTAAAGTCTTTTGCTAAAATGACATCGCGAAGTCCTTACAGAAGTGTAAGGAAATGTTACGTTGATGTTGCCATAAATTGGTTTTGATATTGTCGTCAGTGTTTTTGGTTTTGTGTAGAACAAAATAATGAAATAAATTAAAAACTGAATAACCTTTACATATGTAAATATAATTTGTTGTTAGTTTTAATAGAAAAAATTTAATTGTTTTTTTTGTTTCTTATGTTTTATTTAAATTGAAAAATATCCTTTATGAGTAAAATACAGATGTTGGTGTTTTTTTACATGGCTAAAATGTATGCGAGTCCGTCCATCAAAAGATGCAGTTCGACTTCCTTTTGTTTTTAGCACGTGTCATGTTGATCTTCATTCATACTTTAGATTAGCTTTCCATGTCATGTCATTCAGAGTTTTAGACAAAATTTTGACATCATTGGCGACTTTTAATTTACCACTAACTTTTTACCTAATGATAATTTTAAGATGTTTAATTTTTCTTTGAGATGTTTTTCATCGGAAATAGAAAATATTTTTATTTTATAAACCTTTTTAAAAACATAGACCAAAATGAATTATTTGGTTCAAGGATTTGATATGTGTGGTGTATTTTATTAACTTTATCGATAAACTGGCAACGTAGTCACGCCATTGTTATGGAATACCAAATTAACATTGATGTTGTGTTAAAGTGATGTTGCTTTAAAATCGACGACGATGTTGCCGACGCCAAACAGAATAAGGGTGAATATCATTCGTAAATTGAAAAATAAAGGAGAAAGGTATAAGAAAAGTTATAACAGATTGAAGGCTACAAATAAAGCAGATGCAGGATCACCAAATTCTAAAGTAAATAAAATGGAAATGGATCCTTGTATAGCACATAGTTCGGAAATTGCATACAATATGTTGAAATTGGATCGAGAAATGCAAATGTTCACAAAAGTAATTTCGCGTAAAACAATTAAAAAATATAAAATGCAAAATCAATGCTCTGTATTCTTAAAATGCAAGAGAAAGTCAAAAGATTACATCAATACTTCATCTCTGATCTATTCTCGAAAAGATAGATATAAAAAATGGAAAACCAGTACAGGAGTTTCTTTAGCTTGTTATCAACAGCCGAATTTGTCATGACAAGCGTGAGTGCGTCCGTAAAGGGAAAATCTCAATGCATAACAATCAAGCGATGTTATTAGATTTGGTCATCAAACAGGTCTGAATTTTTGTCGAGTGATAGTGTTGATTCGTTCTTTTAACCTCAATTATTATTTTTAATAAATTATGTACATATGTACGAGTATGTATGTACATTCAAAGATCAAGATGTTTCATAATTTTCTAATTTTTACAAATAAACTGAATTAAAATGATAAATTTTAAAAGAAATAATTTGATTTTATTTGTCGTCGTCATTTCCCATCCCAACAAATCATTACTTCGGTTAAATGTTAAGAAATTATTGTGTATCTACGATAATTGAGTAGCTATTCTTTGAAGGATTAAAGTTACCTATTTGAAAGACTAAAATCTGAAAAAAAAACTTTAATGCCAAAATGAATTCAAAATTCGTTTGCAGCATATATTGAAATAATACATTACTTTCCTAGAACACGCTCCGTGTCAAAAGCAATGAAAATTGGATGCAAAATATTAAGAATGATAGAAAACAAGATTCCGTTGGATGACGTTATTTGGCCAATTTAAGGTTTCCAAGTCTGTAAGCAACAAATTACTTCAAATGAGTACGTACAAATAAATCTAAGTAATAGGAATAAATTGCCTACCCTACAAATAAACTCTCATTATTTATATTAAAAACTCTCATAATTTATAGTCAATCAGAATTATTAGCCAATAGAAAGACATTTTCGGTACGTCATCAGGGCGACATGCGCAGAAAATTTCAATTTTATTTTCGGGATGGTGTAACCTTGCTTTCTAAAATCCTTGCAAAATATTAAACATTCCTTGTTTTACCTATTCATTTATTATTGATTACCATTTCCACTACAAAATTTTGTCGTGGAAACATGGTATTGCCATATTCAAATGAATTAGTTACCAGTACTAAACAGACTTTAATATCGATAAATACTGCCATTAGTTTCTCATCACTAATAAATTCTTTTTTGGATCTGGTAGCTTCAGTAAAAATAACTCAATTTGACAACAAAGAAAAAACAGCTGAGTATTTTTTCCTGATTGTTATTTTTCTATTCTCATTTGTTTGTTATTTTTTGATCTTGCAACAGATTAAACTGTTTTCTGTACAATTCACGACACAAAATACAACAATTTCGAGTTAAATAAAAAATATATCAACCAGAAAAAAGAATATATCAACCAGAAAAGCGAGTCAGCAAACAAGGCATCAATTAGTTTCATGGTTAAGAGAATTCCATAAGACGCAAATTGAATGAAGTTCTTAAAGTGGGACAAAATACAGAAATAAAATTTATTTAATATTGGGCAAACGTTTTGCCCTTAAATCTTTACATGGGTAATAATATTGCATACGAACTTGAAGATTTCGACGACTATGTGAGCGACGATAGTTCATTAAGTTTTGATAATGCAGAGCACTTAAGTTTCGCCTACACCACGGTTCTATCAGAAATTGTACGGCAAGATACAAAAGAAATGCCACCAGTTATTCGTAAGAAACCAGACTTGAGAACATTTCGTGTAAGTAGTGTGTTGCTACTAATAAGGAAGACAATTGTGGAAATAAATGTGCATTTCTTTACGTTTTAGCATACTATGATGTACAAAGAGATAAAGGCCTTGAGCGGGTTTGGTGCCAATAGCAAGAAACCCAATGAACGCTGGTGCCTTGCACGTGGCTTAATGAAACGTGAAAATGGCCTTTCGGTTTGTAAACGTGGTGCGTTTAGCGCCAATCAACAAAGAAGAATTGGCAACTTTTTTGTACCCAATAAAAAAGTTGACCGTTTAATGTCTTTAGACTCAAAAATTTACATTTGCAAGTTCAATAATGATGGTTCACGTCTAATTACTGCCTCTCAGGATGGAACGGTGCGTATATTTGATGCCTCTAATGGTACATACCATCGAATCCAAAGACTAAGGGTCAGGGATGTTAATTGGAGTATACTGGATATCGATTTTAGTCCCTGTGGTCGTTTCTTTACATATTCTACTTGGGAGGATGCCTGTAAGTAGGAATAAAGTGGAATTTGTCTTAAAATTTATGTACTCATTATATATTTAAACCATTAAAGTTCATGTCTCTTCCTTGGAGGGTGATGGTAATGATTACGAAACCTATAATATTGGTATTGAACGCTATCGCGCAGCTATGTTTTCAGTACGCTTTTCGCCTTGCGGTCGTAGCATGATTGCTGGATTAACCAATTCTAAAATAGTGTTATGCGATCGTGAAACTCGGCATGTTTCAACAATTCGTACTGATAATACATTTTCGGTTGATGTTAATGCCGTCAGTTATGTAAGCGATCAAGATCCAAATCTTATAGTCAGTGGTTGCCATAATGGAGTTATAAAACTTTGGGACTTGCGGTGTTCGAGTGGGTCATATGGTCCTTCCAAAGCCAGTAGTGTTTTCTTAGGACATTTTGATAGTATTACATACATAGATCCAAGAAATGATGGTCATTATATTTTGAGTAATTCCAAGGATCAAAGTGTAAAAATTTGGGATTTACGTCAACCAACACCAAAAAGTAAAATAAGAAATCATCCAAATACACCATTAATTGATTGGGATTATCGCGTTAGCCAGGTGCCTAGAGAATGTGAGTAAAACAATTCAAATATTTTGTTGTTTTAAGAATTAATGTTTTTTTTTTGAAAAGATTACAATCCCACAAAAGTTCTGGATGGTGATGTTAGTGTCATGACCTATCGAGGGCATAGGGTCACTAAAACCCTGTTGAGAGCTAGGTTTTCGCCAACAATACAAACGGGTCAACGTTATATATACACTGGTTGTAGTACAGGCAGAATTATAAGTAAGTTTTTGAACCGAATCATAATATATTTTTATACTTCCTGTCATAACGGTTTGGTGTTTCTTATAGTTTATGATGTCCTAACTGGACATATAACAGAAACCATAGAAAGTCATCGCCATGTAATACGAGATTTACATTGGCATCCTGTTCGAGCAGAAATTGTGTCTGGTTCTGTAAGTTATTAAAAAAAAATCTTATGGTCAGCTTCTTAATTCCCCATTATTTTCAGTTTGATTTCCAAGTAAACTTAAATATGCATAAATATAAACCATATTTTAAAAGAAGCAATACAGAACAAACTGAAAGACCTTTACGTCGTTCGCGACGTATTGCTCATCGTAAGGGAGAGTTGGACGCCGAAGACGATGAAGACGAATATGATTTTTAATGTAAATTTTTCTTGATATAGATATTTTGTTTTTGTCGTGCATCATTTAAGTAGTTATATATAAAATAGATTTTAATTTCCACTTCTTTAACTTATATTTGTTACAACACTTCGGAGTGTATAAAATCATATAACAATAAATGTAAAAATATTCTTTTTAGATAACCTATCGTTAATTACTCTTAAATCTTGAAGTATAATATGTATGAATTTATTTTAGTTAAATTTAATCTTAATGTTTTTTTTATTGAAAACTAATTTGAGAATGCAAAATGTTGCTTTTTTAATATGGCTATGAATTAATGAATTTGATATGATTTTCTCTTTGTATTTTTATTTATTTTTTCCAAAAAAAACTTTTAAATAAAAGTATTTGGTGAAATAAAGATTTATTTTAATTTGGCATTTTGACCATTATGATATTAATAAAATGGGAGCATTATTCTTGTAGTAAAATAAATAAAAAGAAATATTGTTTTATTAGTTTCAACTTTTTAAAAAACAAAAGAATCATAAGATCAAATGTTTTTTTTTTAATTAAAAGTAAGCCAGTGATTTGAAAAGCTTTTACTCGAAGCGATTATTCATAACACAAATAATTGTCTTTATAAGGGTTTAGTATATAATCATACTATTCATACATTCATCATACTATTTAATTTATTAAAAAATTTCAGCCTAAAACTAGCGTTTGCAACAATATTATAGGAATTGGAAAGCATTTTTCCGTTTCCAAGTTTTTATGGAAAGTTTTGGTCCTTTTCGTTTTGCTTTTCGAGCATTAATCACTTCTTGAACGTATGTTTTATACGTTTTTTTCGGTTTTCCTGTTTGATCATATTTACTTAAAACACCTTTCCATAGATTTGTTATGCGTTCTTCATCATTTTTATTAATTTTTACGTCTAACTGAAGGTCTGGTCCAAGGCCATAACCTATGATTTGAGGGAGTATAGAGCCAGTAAAGTCATTTAAATTAATATTACGGAATTTTTCTGCACAAAATGATGAAATTGGGTAGATATTAAATGCGTTATATCTTTCCTTAATGTCTTCAAGATCTAATACTTGAAAATTAGCATCACTAATAAAAACATTTTTTGAACTAGATATTACTTCTTTTCTTTTGGTTTTTAAAGGATTTTCTAATGGTTGGTTAAGAACTTCATTTTTCTGGTTGGAAGTAAATACAAAGTCATCTTTATTCAAGGAGCTATCGGTCGGCGCCTTACTTCTTTTTGATTTCTTATTCTTCTTTTTCACGTTGGAGATGTCCGCTGTGTCTCCATCACTATCGAGAATTTCAATTATTTCATTTTCTTCCTTGTTTTTAGTTTTCTGTTGCTCTTCTTTTGTTAATTGTGTTAAATTTTTTACAGAAGATGACTCCGTTATGCTCATTGATAGAGAATTTTGTACTAAATTATCATTTTTACCTTTCGTAGTGTAAGATATTTCATTTGGTGTCTGGATTTCCATTTGAGTTTTAGATTTATTGCATTTTTCATTTTTTGTTTCATTAATAGAAAGGTCTACAGTTTCTTCTTGACGAAGTTTTTTAGGTTCCTTTTGTTTTTTGTTACACTTGGCTTCGTTTTCATTTTCATGGTAGATATTTTCTTCATCATTAATACGTTTGGTTTTCTTAAATTTCTTCTCCATAGGTTCCTGTTCAATATCTTTTTCAATGTTTTTCGATCGTTTTTTGTTCTTTTTTTTCTTTACAACCTCCTCTTTGTTAAAATCATCGTTGGAAATGTTATTATTTACTATAATTTCTTCCTTGTTTATGCCGTTATTTCTATTTCTCAAGGCTTCCATTTTCATTTTGAAATAATCATTAACCGAAACATTGCTATAGAATATTTGCTCCTTACTTTGTTGGTCCTTCTTTTCTACTGGCTCGTTTTCATTTTCCCCATGTTCTTTTTTTCTATTTTTCTTTTCAATATTTTTTTCTAATTTTAGTTCTCTGGCTGATTCTCCTTCGTTTATCGTCTGCAAGCCATTGCAATGTCCTTGGTTATTTCCAAATGTATTGTTTAATTGCTGAAAAAAATCGTTGGAATCCTGTTGGTCATCTACTGCCTTTTTACCAAAAATATTGGCCAAATCTTTTTCACTATACTGCGCTATATCTTTACCTTTGGTAAACTTTTTATAATGCACTCGAACTTTACTTTGTTTTGATCTTTCTTCCAGCGAAACACCACTTATTTTCTCCTTCAATTTTTCAACTTTTGGCTTTACCTTTCCCTCAGATTTTGCTTCTTGAATACCAAAACAAGGTCGTGGTGGCATGTTGTCCTCGGACTCATTACCACCGATTTTTTCAACATTTAAATCTTCATCATTATTAAGAGTTTTTAGTAAACCATTAAAATGCTCTTCATGTCGTGTCCACTGATCATCACGTTGTTCAAAGCCCAAGCCAAAAGCATCGTTTTTATACCGTACTCTCACGAAATCCTTCGACCCATTTTCATTGGCACCCAAACCTTGACCCTTTTTCCAACCCATTTTTTCGAGCATCTTAGTTCCAAAACGGTTTTCATCTGGGATATATAAAATTAAAAATATGTAATTAGATTTTAATTAATATAGGATTTTCTTGGACAACCTTCATATAACGCTTTCCCTCTGGGCACCAAATTGTAACGTTTCTTTTGTCTGGGCTCTGCTAACATGGTTATTTATATTTTATATATATATATTAAATTTAGCCAATAAAAATGGTTTATATATAAAAAATCAATCAAAAATTCCACGTGCGATTGAATATGAAACGAGTGATAGTTGTTTTGGTAAGAAAGCAAGGCGAATTCATACCAGGTGGAGTCAATAGCCCAGCTGATTGTTTTTTGCTCTGGTTTTTTGCTAATGTCTTGTCAAAAAATACATTGTTTCATATCTGCTAATCTAATGTCAAAGTTGTTGTTTTGTTGTAGTTGTTGTCCTACTGCTCTCACCTGGTTTGAATTCGCCTTGTAAGAAAGCTAGTGCTGGCTGGCAAGAAACGGACTGGAATGAAATCTAAATACATATGTGACATTAACATATGTTATAGAGTATTGCCTTATTTGTGCTTTTTAATTTATTCCTCAGCTACTCTTTATAATTTACGATAATTATACGAATTTGAAATCAGTTTATTTTTATTTTTTGAATTGACGTAATTATGCACGCCTTGCTATTAATTGGGGGTTGTTTTATGTTTGTTTACATTTTCTTTAACCCATTTACGCCCGCTGTCCCCATTTAGGAACACCTTTATGTATCCACATAATTTACCCTTGATAAAATATATTAATTTTTCATGCTTATTGGTATTGCCAAGGAGTATGACATCTTGTTTATTTTTTAAAAAAGACATCACTATCTTCGAAGCTTTTTGCCCCCCAGAGTCTTTGGTGGAAATCGATCCCTCAAGCCCCCAGACAGATAGATTAGTGCACTACCAATCAGTCTGTCGAGGCAACAACCATTGTGATTTGGAATGTACTGCATAAAGGTTTTGAATCCAGAGTTTGAATTTATTCCTTTGAGAATATTGGCCTTAGATTAAAATTACGCTTTTATAATTACAAAACTGCTTTTTATAATTTTTTGTTTTATATTTGTTTACTTAGAGCCTTAGCAAATTATAATATTACATTAGGTATTTAACAATGTTTGACTGAAAGAGAAGAAACTTTGCTATCCTGTCCTCGAGGGGAGACATTGTATTCCAATGTTATTTTTGTTTTGTTTAATTTTAGTAAGTAAAGCAATAACCATTTTTATTATAGGCCGTATGGATTTATGCAGCAGTTTCGAAAATATCAGATATATCATTGTCCCCAGATTGGAGCGGACTTTTTACTCAAAACTGATTTTTTAATTATTGATGTAAAATAGTGAATTAGTCTCCAAAAGTTACGTTAATGGGTTAAGGAAAATCAAAAAAAAGTGAAACAGAGTTTTGTAAAATTAAAATTATTTTATTTATTTAGTCTGAAATAGAGTTTGTTTTGGTTATACTAATGAGTTTCCTTCCCAAAATCCTTAAATTTGATAAGGTGAATAATTCTTCAACTACGCCATTGCAACCATCGTAGAATCCTCCACATACATAACATACTTACAACATTAACTATAGCCAGACGCCTTTCGATATCCTAATTCAAACATTCTTCTTTAACTCTCCTTCAACGAAACTAACAAATAAAACCAATTCCTATTAAAATCGTGATGAAGTGAATTTGAAACGTTAAATGTAAAGCCTTCACTATAATATGCGCTAATTGAATCAACCGTTACTTAAGGTTATGCAGGGTACCGGATCATTGCAGCGTCAATAGAATGATGTCCTGTAAAACTGGCGATGATGGATTCTAGATTGAATTCTGTTCTGGTAAAGAGGAATGTTGTGCTTTAAAGGCCATGTGGCCTAAGGCTGGGCCAATATTCTTTCAGATTTAATCAGTAAAGTTCTTAAGAATTTTATTGGTTTAATTACGAGTGATTGTTTATTTAAAGCTAGGGACAGTGTATGGGAAAACAGTACTCCGGATGTTTTTAGGATGTGAGACGAGAAGAAAGATTAGAAACTATTTAGGTCATTATCTAACATTGATCCGTTGGCTTGACGAACAATTCCATAATGAACGATTTTGCAGGTTTCAATCTTGGTGATGAGCTTAGATTATTATGAAAAAAAGCTTAAGGACAGATAAAAAAGTCTATTTATAGAATAGTAAATGGGAGTTATTTCAGAAAAAACAAAGACAGGAATCACAATTAACTAGTATGTCTCCGCTTTGAAGTATCTAGTACTAACCTTGATTACCGTCACAACGGGATCAAAGGGACCCAAGTGAGACGGTTTTTCCCCATACACGAAGCCGGCGACCCGTGCAATCTAAGCTTGATTACATATAGTAATGAAATTAAACCTGACTGAAAAGTGATTCATCTTTTGTTTTATTTTATATTACAAAATGCATTAATAATTCGTTTAAATCGCTAAATTGTCATCACTTATATTATGAATTCGAAGGAAAACAAATATTTAGTTTTTTTTTTAAGAAGATAAACAACGAAACAATGGAAGGTACTCCAATTTATTTGGAAAATATTTTGAAAGAAGCTCCGAAGTGGACTTTTGATGGTGATTTCAAACTTTTACAATGGATGGAAAAAATATCACAGGTATGTTTTAGATACATATTTAGATGTTGATTAAATATTTGAAACCCAACAACCGTAGGAATTGGAAAATAGAGGCAAGAAGATCACAGAGGCTCTTACTAAACTCGACAATAATGTTAGGTCAACAAATATAGCATTGGACAATGTAGCCAATAGTTTGACAACTTTGCAGTTTGGTAACCAGTTTGTTGAATGTCGAGTACAGGATGATGATGAAACCCACGTAAATGCAAATGAAGCAAGCTTGGATAATCAAAAGGTAAGTCAAAGTATAGCGTCTTCAATAAGGACTATTATAGCATTACCTACGTGTCACATCTCGGTTATAATTCTATTCAATTGATGAGCCAACTCCTTGGCATCTTCGCTGTTGAATAGTAAAATTGGTGAAACACTTAAATCATTGCAAGAGAATATTTTAATAATAAAACATCATTTGCGTGTGTTCCTCGAGGCTGTATGTCATCAATGTGATTTGTCTTTATTGCCAAAAAAACCATACAAAATCTCTGTATCTTTTGGAGGGCGCTATAAAAAAATCTGCTTGTTTATGCGACATTAAGATAACTTTTGTTTTAAATAATATAAATATTTCTCTTATTTTTTAGCATCCCGAAATAATTACCACTTCTAAAGAAATGCTGAACATATTCCTAGATAATAATCTTAAAGTTCTTAGAAATTGCTATGAAAAATATTCAATAGATTTAGAGGATTCGGATGACGAAGAAAACGTTAAAGAAAAAACGTAAGTATTTAAAGAAATCAGCAGAGTTTAATTACGGATTTATCATAAAATCTGATTTGTAACTAGATTAAATTTTGGATAATTTGAATCATTAATGTATTTAATTTTTTCTATTTTAATTTTGTTAAAAGATTTATAAAGGTATTAAGTGGTAAACTCATAATAATATGTTATTTCCTCTTACCGCGTAATCGAAAACCACCTAGTTTGCTAAGTCCTTTTTATTAATTTTTCAGGAGAGGCAAAAAACTGTAACTTTTTTTCGGGTTACTGTGTTTTAAATACTATGATACAATCTCAATTATCATAAAAAGTGTAATTAGTACATTTGCAAACTAAGACAACGATATAATTTTCAGAATAGAATTTTGCTTGTTTTTTAAATCAAAGGATAGTGGAACCGACTACCATTGTCGTTCCCACAGCAATTGGATCTTTGCTCCGGAACGATCACTCGGCCAAAGATTGCCATCTCAGCAATAGCTGTACCAACCGAAAGTTTTTTCCTCAGGTTTGCAAAATATGCCAGCTATTTTACTCCAGATCTTATGAATTATAGCTAGCATTTAGCAAAACCAAGATCTGGAATTGATCAGTGTATCACAACAGAAAAACCCGCAACATAATATAGGTCAAGTGCTCAGTTTGTGATGGTGTCACCCGAAAAGGTGCTCAGGTCTCACCAGCCACCGCGATTGGTCCCCAAGCTTTGTGGCGAGTTGTTGTAGCAATCAACCATTCCTTCCATTACAGCCCTGCAAAATCCAGTTTCGTCCCCACATCTGAGACACAAAAGAACACATTGTTCTATTTTTAACACAGTCATTCGGAAGAATATTACATCAGTTCAGTGCCATGTGTCATATGGGGCGCTTTAAAGATTTACGCTCTCACAAGGATTCGAGTGATAGTTTCTACTGTCAGCATCATCCTAAACTCAACGGCGCAATCAACACCTAGTCCCCCAAATGTACAGAACAGTCCTCAGGAACAACAACCCGTATTAACACTTACAACTCCACCTCAGGTGAATATACCGCCAAGACACCCCACTCAGCAGCAAGTGCAAAATACTGATTCAGGCAGATCTTTCCAAAACATTCAATTAAATTGTAGTGATTTGAGGAACAAAATTGTGGAGATTACATAATTTATGAAAGATAACAACATACTCAATGGCGCCATACAAGAAACAAAGCTGACCAATGATTGTTCACTCTCGGCCTCTGGGAATTACAACATTGTCAGAAGAGAAATGGATAGAGCTCATGGTTGGGGTACTTGCGTCATCATAGAACGAAATGTCAGTTATAAATTGACAGCCCCACCAATCCCTCCCGTACCTGACCCATTCCTAGAGATTGTGAGCATCTCAGTAGATACTGAAAATACTGAAATAGAAATCATCAATGTTTATATCGCGCCCGTCAACAGTATAGGGGCTAATTATCACCCAAGCATATCCCATCTCTTGCAGGGTGATAATAAAATAATACATGGTGATTTCAATGCTCATCATGAGAGTTGGTATTCCCAATTACCTGAAGATCCCCGCTGGTCTCATTGCAGAACAGATAGACGAATTAGATTTTGCTGTAATAAACGAAGATTTGCCAACAAGATTTGTAACTGCAAGATGTGTATGCTCTCCAGACATATCCATTGTCTGCTCATCGCTACTGGCAAACCCAAATTGCATTTAACTCTGACCACATTCCCTTTGTGGACAGTGTTGAGAAACCCAATGACTTCGTTGAGGCTATTAAGTGCATGTTTTAATTATAATAAAGCCAAATATATTGATGATTCCCTTCGTCAATTACCCCACCCTACTTGTGCAATGAAGGGAGAGAAAGTTTTCTGGCAAACTATTCTCAGGGCAGCACGGCGCTTTATTCCTGCAGGCAGAATACCCAATACTAGAACAAATTTTCCCACAAATGCAGCTCAAGCACGCGATAATGTGCGCGCTTGCAACCCAGCAGACGAGCGAATTGAGCTGTTGACGGTAGAGATTAACAAAATCGTTAATGAACATCGCCGCAAAAAATGGTTAGAACACGTAAATCAATGCACAGTTAGCTCGAAAAAGCTTTGGTCTGCTATCTGGCACAAAATGCAATAAAAATCTCGCAGCAATAGGATTCAATGACATTCAGATGCAAAGAAATGTCGAAAACTAATCTGCAGACAATTTGTCAATTATCCCACCTCGCAGAATCGGTCCAAAAGAGCTATAATTCAGAGAGGCAAGAATCTTGAACGAGATTCTGAGCCCATTTTCTTCACGCTTGATGAAGTGAAAAATATAATCTCGAAACCCTCAAAAGCTCTTGGTCCTGATAGCATCTCTATGTTAATGTTAAAGAGACTTGCACAGTATCGCTGAAATATCTAGAACGCCTTATAGAACTCTCAGATGGTGATTTCAGATATATGGAAGGTTGCTTGGATAATTCCCCTCCTAAACCTGATAAACCCGCTACAAAAGGAAAATAATACCACCCAATCTCCATCTTATCACCCGTAGCAAAGGCTTTAGAAGCTTTACTATTGCCAACACTGAAAGAGCAGTTCTCGCTTGCCTCTCATCAGCATGGGTTTAGAGAATTCTATAGTACCACAATAGCTTTGAATTTGACAGCTAATCAAATCGAAAATGGCCTCAATCAGCAGAGACCGTGTAAACGAACAATTGTGGCAGCCTTAGACTTATCTAAGGCATTTGACACAGCTGACCACTCTTTGCTGATTAATGACATTTCGAACTCTATACTTCCCAACGATGTCAAACGCTGGAGGAGCAGTACTGTCACCAATATGCTTTAACTTCTATCTTGCATAACTTCCTGCCCCAATACAAGAAGTCAAGATGGTGTCTTATGCAGATGGTAGCACCATCTATCCATCGACGTATCGCTACGGTACATAACCCAAACATTTTAGGCGTGGTCTTCGACAGCCTCCTTCACTTCGCTTCGCACGCCACCTACATGGAATGACTAAGGAGACCATTATAACAACCTGCAAAGAAATTGATCGCCCTCTCTTTAGTCATGCTGTCCCTATATAGACCTCGTTCCTCAGCGACACCAAATGGCGAGTTTTACAAACTGCAGATAATAATGCGCTCAGAATCGCTACCGGATGAATGACTAATATAAAAGGTGTTTTTTTATAGAGGTATAGAACTTTAAGTTGCAATAAAACAACGATGGATTATTCGATTGACATGAATTTTATTTATCCGAAAGATAATCTTGTTGCATTACATTTTAAATATGATTTCGGCATATGACCGCCACGGCTGGCGCGGATGTAGTCCAATCTCGACGTCCAATTTTCGATGACTTTTTCCAACATTTGTGGCCGTATATCGGCAATAACACGGCGAATGTTGTCTTCCAAACGGTCAATTCACAGGTACAAAACGTGAAATTAGGCGGTCACCAAACGTGTCTTTCAATAAATCTATTGTGGCACGAGCTGTGTGACATGTTGCGCCGTCTTGTTGAAACCACATCTCCTGGACATCATGGTTATTCAATTCAGGAATGAAAAAGTTAGTAATCATGGCTCTATACCGATCACCATTGACTGTAACGTTCTGGCCACCATCGTTTTTGAAAAAGTACGGACCAATGATTCCACCAGCCCATAAAGCGCACCAAACAGTCAGTTTTTCTGGATGTAAAGGTGTTCCGACATACACTTGAGAATTACCTTCACTCCAAATGCGTCAGTTTTGTTTGTTGACGTAGCCATTCAACCAGAAGTGCGCTTCATCGCTAAACAAAATTCGCTTATGAAAATCGGAATCCACGGTAATCTCGTTTTGGGCCCATTCGACGAATCTACGCTTTACATGATGATCGTTTGGCTTCAATTCTTGCACGAGTTGGATTTTGTAAGCACAAAAACCAAGATCCTTCCGCAAAATCTTCCATAAAGTGGATGGAAACAGATCCAACTCCTGTGCTCGATGGCGGATGGACTCATTCGAGTCTTCCTCAATGCTACGCACCGTACGGCGTCTCAGGGGATGCGAGTTATCCATAAGAGTAAACGTGGTGCGAAAACGTTCCATGGTTAATCTCATTAACTGCTCTGATGGACGATTTTGTCGACGATAAAATGGACGTAGGTCGCGATACGTTTTCCGCCCAGAACCATTATTTTCGAAATAAAATTGCACTATTTGCAAGCGTTGTTCAGGCGTGAGTCTACTCATGATGAATTGCCAAACCAAACTGATAATAAATCACTTGACAGCTGTTAAATCGGTCGCCATGTTGAAAAGTAATGCCAACTTAAAGTTCTATACCTCTATAAAAAACACCCTTTAGATCATCTTCATGAGGACACCAGGATACTGCCGGTAAGGTCGCACAATGAGATACTGACAAAGCAAAGCATGTCACCTGCCCACTCACCCTAATCATGAAGTGGTCATTCAAGATCCGTCTCTCCGTCACATCCGGCAGAACTTGTATCGCTATCGAAATATCATTCGGGATAGCAGACGCCCAAAAACTATTACAACTGCAGGCGCTTTTAGGAGCAATGAATGGCTATAGATGTAATAGGGTCCTTAATGAACACCCAGGAAACAACTTCCGACAGCAGCAGAGCTGTTACAACTACAACACCGATTAGATTTAAATTTCTTGCCCGCTCTTATATTGTTGTTAATTAGAAACTGTTAAAAATGTTATAAATTATTTTTTGTATGTGTTTCTTATTGTATGCGCTTACTAACTGAATAGTATTTATCTTTCTAAGAATTATGTTTCAAATATCTTTATAAAATAACAAAATCCAAATATAAGAAAATAGTTTCCTTCATAAAATAGTGGTTTTCCCTGTAAGTAGGTTAGGAATACGAACAGAGTTTAAGAGTATTTTAAAGTATACATATGTCTTAGGGCACACCAATTTGATATTATCGATTGAGTTATTAAATGAAAACTCAAAACAAACAATACTTAGGTTAGGATAGTTTTAAAAAGAACATTTAAGGAAAACGGGAACCAGTTCCGAAACACGTTTATGCTTCATAACTTTTATATTAAATTTATAACGAACAACTTTTCTGATAAGAATAATATGATTGAATTTTAACAATGGAATTGATTTAAAAGGTCAGAATTGATTTAATAATTTGCATGATGATTTAGAAAGTTTTCATAATCTTTATGTATAAAAATATTGTGGGATACAGTCAAAGGCTTTTGTTAGGTCTAAAGACATCAATTGCTATGTATATGCTAATATAAACGATTAGTAATGCTGGCAAAGTAGTGGGTACCAAGTATCTGATTATTTTTGTGAGTGCTCAATATACAAAAGTAGTTAATCGATACTTTTTAGAATTAAATTGAATGGAATATTTGGCGACTATGGTGAAAATTTTCCGTTGCTATTATGTTGACAGAAGTATTGAGTACCTAGTTGAGTAGTATCGAGTAATTGAAACTAGTAGAAATTGCCAGCACTAAGCTCATCTTCTGTATAGCCATTACGGTAATCGAACCAGTTTTAGTCTATGTATAAAGCCAGTAATCATCATATACGGTGAGAGATCTTTCATATCCCCTGGAGAAAATAGAGAGCCTCCTAGGAATTTTGTTCTACGGTACCCCAAGGCAGGACACGCACAAAGTAAGGTTTCCGAAGTCTCATAGAGTGGCACACAGTACCTGCAAATTTTGATCTCAGGATTTCCCAATTTTAATTGATGGTAACGAAAACCACAATGTCAGGTGAAACATCCCTTAAGTAGCTTTAAGTCGATCTTATAGGCTGATAGCAGCCTTTGGGATGTACACGAAAATAACGTAATAAAACCTTTTGCTGGTCTGAGCCCTATCAGAGCTTCCCAATGACGAGAGAACTCCGTCATAGTGTTAAAATATTCTAGAGATGTCGTTTAATCCATGGCTACTCCAGATCTTAGTTAAAATGAAGTTAGGTCCTTTAGCACAGCTTAGCTGTCAAGGGGGTTACTGTGTATTTCGATTCGAAAAGGAAATTATTCGAATTTGTATGTCTATAACATTGTGTTTTGAAAAAGATTTCTTTTGAATCGAAATACGCAGTAGCCTCCTTAAGCATTCTGTGGCACAGATGAGGATGGTGTATACTTCTGCCTGAAATATCGATGGGTATTTGCCCAATGGCCCGTTGAAAATTTGGGCCAAAAATACCGGCTCCCGTGGTAAAATTTTCCTGCTTGGAGACGTCAGTAAACCAAATTTTGTTTGCTACATCGTTCCATCGGGGCCTCTTGGGAATAAGGACAATAATATTTTATGAAGAGCCGAAGTGTGCGAAGATGTCCATATTTTGCAGTAGAAATCGATGGCCGAAAATCGCTTCTGCACGCTTGCATTTGCACTGTTATGTGCAGTGGCGGTATGTGCAGCATAGTCATGGCCCCAGTAATAGAGACAGATTAGGCAGTAGACCTTCTCAAATAAGTTGTGGGGTCTTCAACCACCATAATAAGGCAGAGTAAGTAAATATAGTAATAAATTGCCCTTATGGCCATGTTCGTAGTATCGGAAAAAGGTTTATTTCTGGTGAGCGACCGTTGAATAATGACTTCAAGATATTTTACATCATCCGAGACCTCCATAGTAACGTCGTTTAAAGTCGGCTCCTCAGTCAGATTTCTACGTCTTGTAAGTGGAACAAGGTTAGTTCTTGCAGGGTTAATGAAAAACTTCCAGAAATTACACCACTTGGTAGCCGTTATGGTTGTCGACGTACCTACCTGAACAACTTTAGATGTAAGCACCTCTATCGTTTAGTTCCTGATTAATGTTGGAACATCTATATCTTTCATTGTCCTGTTAATCGCATTATATGACGTATTTAAAAAGGGTTACTAAATGTCTATAAAAGCGCACAGGCCAATTTGGATTGAATGAATAGCGGTTACAGTCGATTTGACAGGTTGATATGCAAATTGGAAGCGGCCAATTGGTTGCACCAAAAGATTTCTCTTGTATATCTATTAAAGAAAAACGAGCTGAGGTTTATAGGTCTGTATTACTTAGGCAATTATTAATATCTGGCTTCATCCTTTAGTATAAAGACCACTTTATACACGCCAGGCCCTTGGTATGTGATCCAATAAGAGGAACATCCGGTCCTGGAGATTTATATTGGTTAAATTTAGATAACGCATATTTTGCATGTGCTTCGCTAAAGATCCTTCTCGCCAGACTACGTTCCATATTGATGAACGTGGATGTCCATCCACTATACTAAATATAGTGCCCCTAGAGAAGTTTTCTTTGCATAATTGAAAACGAAATGTGTCCCCGTTTGTAATTCTGAATGGTCGAAAGGTAAATACTGTTGATTCGAATTAGACAACTCATTAGATATGTGCCAATTCTGAGTAGCATAACAGATATTTCTGCTGGATAAAGTGAGACTTAAGACCTGCTACCAAATAGCATTAAAAAACGTGGGCCTATTACCCCAATTCGCTAAAAAATAATATAATTTTGCAAATAAATTCACTACGTTTCTTGATGTTAGTACTTCTGTACACTAAGTGGCGCGCATTTGATTCGCAGCATATTGTCTATCCAAGTTTCCCAATTTGGCTATCTTATTGGCAGTTCAGTTACCCCGGAGAGAGGTGCAAAGCTGTCCTCGCCCTGCAGGTAAGGAGAAGCTAGAATAATCTCATGTTCTCCTGCCACTGACGGGACGATGGAAGTCTGAAACTAGAAAATATGCTAGATTTCTCTGTATCTGTGTCATACAAGTATACTAACCTACATTGGCTATTATGGAGGCATTTTATTACGTTAGAATTATCCAAGGTTCTTGGATAAATCATATATCCAAGATATCCCTGGTAAACCTACGACATATCATATCTGATGCTGCCTTGGCACGATGTAGGTTCACCTGGAGGTAGTTTAGATACCTTCTATTTTTATGTTGGGCAGTGGCTTTCTTCCTGCTAGTGTAGGAGGCTAAAAGCAAAGAGTGATCTGTTTTTATTGGCTTTTTGCCACTCTTTCCTGTTGGACTGGGTTCCTGGCATGGGCTTTTTTGCCGCAGACATAACACCTTTTACCATACTAGAAGGCTTACCCGACTTTTTGGAGTTAGTGGTAACTAACAAAGCAAGTTATTCATCATTCGACGCGTAATATAACGAGTGATTTTTTAAGAGCTTGAGAACTTTTTTTTTTAAAAAAACGCATAAAATTTGCAAAATCTCATCGGTTCTTTATTTGAAACGTTAGATTGGTCCATGACATTTACTTTTTGAAGATAATTTCATTTAAATGTTGACCGCGGCTGCGTCTTAGGTGGTCCATTCGGAAAGTCCAATTTTGGGCAACTTTTTCGAGCATTTCGGCCGGAATAGCCCGAATTTCTTCGGAAATGTTGTCTTCCAAAGCTGGAATAGTTGCTGGCTTATTTCTGTAGACTTTAGACTTGACGTAGCCCCACAAAAAATAGTCTAAAGGCGTCAAATCGCATGATCTTGGTGGCCAACTTACCGGTCCATTTCTTGAGATGAATTGTTCTCCGAAGTTTTCCCTCAAAATGGCCATAGAATCGCGAGCTGTGTGGCATGTAGCGCCATCTTGTTGAAACCACATGTCAACCAAGTTCAGTTGTTCCATTTTTGGCAACAAAAAGTTTGTTAGCATCGAACGATAGCGATCGCCATTCACCGTAACGTTGCGTCCAACAGCATCTTTGAAAAAATACGGTCCAATGATTCCACCAGCGTACAAACCACACCAAACAGTGCATTTTTCGGGATGCATGGGCAGTTCTTGAACGGCTTCTGGTTGCTCTTCACTCCAAATGCGGCAATTTTGCTTATTTACGTAGCCATTCAACCAGAAATGAGCCTCATCGCTGAACAAAATTTGTCACATTTGAACATTTCGAACCGAACACTGATTTTGGTAATAAAATTCAATGATTTGCAAGCGTTGCTCGTTAGTAAGTCTATTCATGATGAAATGTCAAAGCATACTGAGCATCTTTCTCTTTGGCACCATGTCTGAAATCTCACGTGATCTGTCAAATACTAATGCATGAAAATCCTAACCTCAAAAAAATCACCCTTTACTTATGTAACGAACCAGCTTTTGATTCTGAATGACGCTTTAAAGACCAGTACATATAGAAAAACACATGTTCCGTTATGTGGTCAACTTTTTGTGTGTAAATGCATCATTCTTTTTTCTTATTATTTTTCATTTTGACATGATCCATATTTGGAGATTGCAGTGGCGAAAAAGCTCATCCTATGCTTGAAATCAAAATGTCAACCGCCATATAAAAATTGTAAAAAACTTTTTTATGTAGTTTGACGCTTGAAAAAAAGCTATAATGGCTAAATTTGCCCGTGCATCACCTGGTATTAACTCGCCTTGGTATAATTTTTAAAATAAAACTTTTAATTGATATTAAGCTTAAATCAGGAATTTCTTGTGTGTGTATGTTTTTTTGTGTAATTTCGCAAAATAATTTAAATGACCAACTTTACCTTTTAATTAAAGTTTAAGGACAGATCCCAGATAACCAATCAATAAACTGATAATAATATTGCTTAAGTTTTATTTGCTTATTGTGGAACAACTTTTCTCAGAAACATTAGTTTTTTTCTTACAGATGTATTTATCAACCAATAAACCCCTACAATGATAGGCCCTTACCTTTTATTTTCGGATCCAAAGATTGGCATTCCAAATGGCATGTGGGCCTTTATGAAAATCAACAAGAAAATAGTTATTCTGGGGATGAAATATCTGAAGTATTTTCTGAATCATCATCGACTTCTCACTTAGATGATAATGAGTCATTTGAGTCTAACACAGAATGGGCGTCTAGTAATTCGGTAGACAATGATCATTTAAATACAAATATTGAAATCAAAAATGCTTCATCACTACGAGGATCGCAACCTTTATTTCCGAGTACCCCAATACCCATTAATCCTGCAAAAATTACAGCTACAATAGATGAATCTTCATCAATATCTACAACGTCTTCTTCGGTGACAAAGAAATCCTTGAAATCAACAAAACAAAAAGAAAATTTAACTGAAAAATCAGAAAGCATTAGTTCAACTAATTCTAGAAATGTGTCCAAAACAATAGGTAAAGCGTCAAACACTTTGCAATATAAAATCCATCCTCCAAAATTTGTTGATTTATTTGATGAACCACCAGAAGATATAAAATCTGCAACATCTTCATCGGTATCTTCAGGACCAAATCAAATTTATGCTACGGATGATAACGAATCTGTTGGTAACAAAAGGCCTTCAGCTTTTAGAACTCAGCCAACACCGTTTGTGGATCTATTTGCTGAGCCACCTGAGGAAACTATATCTCCTATGTCTGCTAATCAAAATATAAAGCGAAAAACGGTTAATCTATTTGATGAGGATGATGAGGATAATAGCGCTAGAGCCGATTTATTAACAGTTTTGACTAAAGAAAAGGAATTGAAGGAGGTTAAAAACAAAGAAAATAAAACTTTACCTCCAGAAAAAACAAATGTTTCAAATAAATCTTTATCAGTTACCAAAACTTCCAAGTCTCTATTTGATGATAGTGATGAAGATGATGATGATTTCTTAAAAGCTTTTATTAAAAAGGCATCACCTAAAGAAGCAACGAAAAGTTCCTTAAACAAAACTTTACTATTCGATGACGAAATTAACGAACCCACAATGACATCAATTTTACCAAAAACTAATCAAAATAATGCGAACCATGCGAATTCTATAGAAAAACATTCCACTATCAAAATTCATGATATATTTGATGATAACGCTGATAATAAAAAGGACGACTTACTTTTTATCACAACACCAAAAGATGAATCTAAGAACCCAATACAAAACCATAAAGTTGAGAATGTCTCAAAACCAATCAAAACGTCGGTGTCAGCTAAAAATTTATTAGATAAACAACCATCTGCTGAGCAAAATGTAAAGAAGTCTGTTAATTTGTTTAATGATTTTGATGAAGTTCCCAAAACAGACAACTCAAAAGTAGAAAAAATATCCAAAAATAATAACCTCTTTGATGATTTAGATGAAGAAGATGATCTATTTTCTACGAAAACGAAGAGCGATATTTTTCAACAGACGAGTATGAAGGATGCAGGAAAAGAAACTAACTCAAATTTAATAGATAAAAAAGCTACAGAAAATGATAGTTTTGAAAATGATGATACGCTAAAAGAAATTGTTACGAAAGACAAGCGGTCTGATCAAACTATGTTTTCAGAAACAAATATCAAAGTCGATAATAAATCATTAAAAGTCGACAACAAATTATCTGGCAAAGATAAAGTTTTTGAAGGTTTGGAAAACCTTGAAAAAGAATCAAATAAAAGCAACTCTGCAACGATAATGCAAACTAAATCAGATTCAGTTCCGGGGACTATTACTCAAAAACCAAGTTCATCCAACAAATATGAATTCAACTCAGTTTTATTCTTAGATGAACCTCCCGAAGATGATAATGAATTTTTTGAAACTCTTGCAAAAACACCAAACACATTTAATAACAATTATAATGCCATTGACTTGGAAAATGATGTGTATGAGCCTGAATTACCCAAAGTGCCTGCAGCTAGTACCAGCAATAACCAATCAGATATAACGGAAATCGTTTATACAGGTTTACAGTTATTTAGCGATATACCACCAGATGATGATGATGATGCTGCTGGTGGTAGAACTATATCCAACATTCCTTCTGCTGCAAATCAAACGAAGCGTTTACATAGTGTTTTTTACGATGATTTCAATGAGACATTAATGGCTTTAAATCAAAAGCATGCAGAAAAAGAAATTCCTAATCATTCAGTGTTTAGCGATGAACCGCCTCCTATAAACGAGGAGTTAAACTCGACTACGGCAGATTTAATAGATCACAAAACAGCTGATCGTGATGTGGAAAGTCTTGGTACTGTGACTAAAATCGAAGAAAATACAGCTCAACTTTCTAACAAACCATCAGTTTCAAAACTAAAAATGTCCGATATAAACATAAATGTTCAAGCTCTCTTACCAGGCGCTATAAATACCTTACGTAAGGCTAAAGAAAATAAAACAATGTCAAATATAATTAACTCTGGCAATGATGTTAAAAAAATGAACGTCGTTGTTAACAATTCGAAAGGAACTGTTAGTAAAAATGAAGAAAACGATGCAACAGAGGTGCCCAGAACTGCCGAAACTGAACACATTTTGCCCAGTTTTACTAAAAATCGTGTTAAAGTGTCTGCTGCCAGAAGGCCTTCTACACGAAGAGCCAGGCAAGAAAGCTATCGTAAAAGTTTAATTGAGGAACAACAGCAAAGTTTACAAAGTGATAATGAAAGCAGAAAAATTCAAAGTGAAAAGAATGACATTTTTCAGACAAAAACAAACTATAATCAAACACCTTCAATCGAAGTAGTAGTTGACGAACAAAAACTTGATACAATAAATGATAAATTCCCAACAAATAACCTCAGCAATATGACCACATCGCCAATATCTAAACTAATTAAGAATAAACATGAAGATATTTCAGATATTTTTAATGTTGTAAAAAGGAACCCTTTAAAAGTCAATAAAGACAATTATAGTATAAAAGAAGAAGCACCAGAATACTTGGACAGATCTTCTTTAGTTCAGAATATTGAAAGCTCAGCGAGCTCTATGCTAACAAGTAATAAAAAGAAATATGATGAAAGTGAAAAGGATGAAGCAAAACTAAAACCTGAACAAAAAAGAACTTCCTTACTTTTTGACGACGAAGACGACGACGAAGACTCTGACTTTTTAAAGCCTGTGGAAACATCTAAAGTATTAGATACCAATACATCAACCAAAGCCAAAAAAATAATTGATGAAAATGAATCTTCAAATTCTGCTTTAAAATCATGTGAGACTAATGCTTTGAGTTCATCACCTATCATGGCAAATAACATGAATATGGCCAAACAAGAGATTCGAGTAGGAGCGTCCGTAGCGAAAGAAGGCGAAAAGCAACAACCATTAAAAGATGAACAAAGTTTATTCAACAAATTTCATCAAACTTTCGACGATGTCGAAGACGACGACGATGATTTGTTTAAGACAACTTTTCAACAACCAACAGTTTCTAACAAGAATAAGGAGAGAAACATCCTAGCGAAATCTCAATTTAAATCATTTTTAGATAGTGAAAGCGAAGAAGAAATTACCGTAGCTGGACTACAAACAATACAATCAACACATTCGACAACAGTAACCTCCGAGAGAAAGCCTAACGTTTCTATACCAACGCCGAAAAGTACTAATTCTAAATTATTTGCGGATGATGAATCAGACAGTGATGATTTGTTTGGAAATTCGTCTTCTACTAAAACTTCTAATAGTAAAATTTCAACTGAATCTAAATTAAAAACTCAAACTAAGGACCTTCCACAAACTTCCTTATTTGAAGATGAAAGTGATAGCGATGACTTTCTCACATTCCCTGGTAGTGTTAGTAAAAACGTGGCTTCTAAAAATGCTTCGAAAAATAATATGCCTAAAACTACTACTCAAACAAATACGAGCCTTTTTAGTGATTTAGATAGTGATGAAGATGATTTGTTTGGCAGTGGAGTGGCGAAAGTGAAAACTACAAATGGTATGTATATTTATATAAAATAAGTTAATACTAACGCTAGCAATATAGAATTGTTATTCCTGTTTTTATTTTAACAATATTTGTACATATAATAAAACTGTAACAGGACCGTGTCTGTTGCTGGTGCAGATATTAATGGATATGGAATACAAACAACCTATTTTTGGAATTTTTGTCTAACTGTCCGTCCGGATGATTGATATAATAATGCTTTGTAGGTTAGGTAACTTAGTGTCTTATAGTGAATTATAGGAGGTCACTATGTACGTCAACAGTCAGTCAAGTGGCGCTTAAAGCCTCAAAAGGACACAACGTCAAATCAAAGCTGCTGTTGACTTTCATATATAAAGTTAGATTGTGTTGGTTTGCGGATCATTACATTGGTAAAGACGACGGAATTGCCGACGAACTTGCAATATTGAGCACGGAAGGGGTTAATTCAAAAAGAGTAGAATTAGTGAAGCCACAGATTGGTCAAAACTGCAGGCTTATATATAAATGGGAAGTAGGAAGAAGTAATCAATCCTGGAAAGCTAGGTAGACTTCAGACTCTCACGGGAATTTTAGTTTTGAACACTGGCCATTGCGCCGTAAAGATTTGCGTTGTTCGCACAAACTGTAGAGCAGATTTTGTGTAGTGACAACCCAGCAAAAAATAATGCTTCGCCGCAGGTTTGTAAGGAAATGACGAGTTGTTATTGCTTACAAAATCGCTTACAAAATCGCTTACGTATGACATGATATTTGTTCGCGATGCCCCACTTAGAAGCATTTCCTTTTGAGCGATTACTTTTGCGCAGTTTAGATGTCCTAAAATCATACCGTATCATGTTCGTAATTCGTCGTAACTTCTCGTAAATTTAAATTTTTGTTATCTCTGCCTTACAGTTGTGCTTCTTGGTATGCACTACTGTAAGGAGACAAGTAAAAAAATTCGTTGTTTAATAAAAACTTATAATTTTCTGTTATAAAAAACTGCATTTATTTAGGCAACATTTATGTGCTTACTAATTTTGCTGCGAAGTTACACAACGGTGCACAGTGGTTTGAAAACGATCACATTCGATCTATATAATTATTTAGTTAGGGAATAGAAACCCAATTTGCAATGATTTTTAGGAATATCAAACGTAAAATATGAATACAATTCGAATAAAACTAAAATAAAAATGTTTTTTCGAACACGTCTGTGATAAAACGGTTTCATTACCAGTAACTTATTTCCTGTCTGACTGTCTGTGTTCGCATCACTTAAAAGCTACTGGATGGATTTTAACAAAATTTTTGTGAGGAGGTTTCTTGATTCAAAAATAGAATATTTTTAATTCGGCCCTATTCCCGTTGGCGTTGTAGTTTGATAATCAAATATAAACGACAAGTTGATATCACCGTTGGCGTTTTAAATATATCGGTATTTTCTAATTTGAAACAAAGATAGTAACGGCAATAAAACATTCGTTCTCTGTCGTCATCATTTGAAGCATCGAAATTCAAACGACCACAATATAAAATAAGAAGAACAATAAATTATTGTTGGCATTATGACAGACTTTCACATGTTGAATTATAGTTTATCAGAACGTTTTGAAAGGCGATTTTATTGAGTGTGAATATCTTAACAAATCTTAAGAAAATAAAAATGTCTATACATATGTATGTATATGTGTATATATTTACAAATCATTTTATAGAAAAGAAAAGTTACTTTCATAGAATCTGGGATGATAAACGTTCTGCCGTAGCATATTCCGATGTATATTTATATCTAATATTTCATCAACAATTGAACTTGAAAAATAAAATTCAGTAGTCGCCATATTTTGCTAAAACTTACTAAAAAATAACAAACTTTTCAGAAATTTCACTAATGATAACATAAAAACTTGCAGTGCTACAACACTTTATTAATTTTACATTTTTTCTTCTTCGTTTCAATATATTTAAAGCATACGAATTTAGGAACGAAACGACGCAATTAAGAGTATTTTAAATAAAAAACCGCACAAAATTTTATATTTTATTTTACAATTAAAGAAAAAAAAAAATTAAAATAAGTTAGAGATCTAAGAGAGTATTTACTTAAAACAGGATTTGTTCTCAAGAGGATAATCATGAGGAGACCGAAGAAACAAGTGATTTGGTCCTCATCATCTTCGCCGTCGAAACTGTCACAATTCAGTGTTTTCGTGAAAAGCATATTAATAGATTTCTGGGAAAAAGACTTGCCTTTCTTCTCCCGTTTTATTCTGTTGCAGCTGATGAAGGGATCAGATGTCAGCAACTACCTATTTAAAATATCTCTATTGCAGTCCACTCTTGCAAACTTTCTTGCAAAGTCTACGCGATATTTACGAAAATGTTTGTTCCTCTAATAGCTATCCGATAGGTACAATGTGACTTGATATTACTTGAGCGCCATGCATCAGAATCTTGTGAACTAGGTGACATGGGATGTCAATCATACGGTTCCACGTACAGTTTTGCTTATACTGTTGATAACTATAAGTCTTAAATGTAGTAATGTTATTAAAAATGAAAGTCGAATGAATACTTTGACTTTTTTTAACATGAAGGATTTCTAATTTAGGATCGGTGCCAGAAAAATGGGCTAAGTGTTATATAGTGAGTTACCCATTAGTAAACGTTCATTGCCACAAAATTCTGCGTGACAGGGCATGGGATAACAGCTAGTCTTCCCCATATAGTTTGAAGTAATATAACAAATATGGGGTACGTTGGGGGGACTTTTTATTCATGTTTTTACTTTCTTAGAGTTTATATTTTATGCCCACATAAAAATTTTGAGGCTACAAGGTGCGACACAAACAAAAACACTAATGTATTTCAAATTTCTTTAAAAAAGAAGTCAAAAAAGTGTTACTGTTTATTTATGGCTATACAAGTAGAAAATTAGGATGAAACATGCACTATAGAAAATATTACACCTTTTTTGGCCAAAATTAATTACAGCCAAACGGCAGGACCAATTTGAATGATTTTTTTTTTACCTGACTTTTGGAAGACTATTAAGAGGGAGGGAGGGATCCTTAAAGTTTTGCATACACACACAAAAAACTTTAGTAAAGTTATCTAAAAAATTAACTAAGAATTAGTTCCAAAGGGGTTTCCAGGGTTAATAGATTCTCTCGTGTTCTAAAATGTTTTTTTAATTTTTTTTTTCGAGTGTACTCTAACTTTTAAAGATAGCGGTATAAATTTAACTTACCAATTTAAAGAAGTAACAAACAATGTTATGTTTAAAAAAATTTTATTCAAAAATTTGATTTTCGAGTTCCAATTCGTCAACTACATTTAAAAAACGTGGGTTCCAAATGCCACAACTCTTAATTTCTTCATCTTCGTTTTCGGAATTTTCTTCGTCTGTTTGACAATTTTGCTCCTCTGGCCGTCCAGGCTTTGATTTAGTGGAGGAAGAGTGCGTTTCAGGTTTTCTTACCGAAGTATTACCTTTAAGCCAACATGCTGTTTTTCAAAAACTTTGAAACTCCTACAACTTTTATGCCATTTCATATTCATATTTGAACAAACTTTTCTTGACCGCTCCATTATATATTGTTTAAAGTTTTCGGAACAATCACTCTCACCTATGTATGAAAATAAATGGGCACAAATAGCAGCTCTTTTGTCATATTCGTTGTGTTTCTCTCGCTATGTATTGAATAACTCTGAATTTAACACTCTGTAGTCACCTGGAAGAAAACGTTTTTTAAAAAATTTTGCAGATATCCTCAGTTGAAATTTATTAAATCCGGAAGGTAATTGATTGCCCTAGATAAATATTATGGTTTTATGACTAGCATGAGCTAGCATTTTTTTGGAAGTCTAAATAATATTCCAATTCATAATTCCATAAGTTCATCTTAAGGTAACTTTAATTTTTCCAATTTAATCGATCTAATAGATGAGTTTACCAACATTTCACTATATATCATTAAAATACTCACCTTCGACATTATTTTCCATTATTTAGTTTTTGCGAATTAAAAATGATTAGTATGAAAACTTTTATTACAAACTATCACAAAATTCACTGCACTCAATCGTTTTTTGACAACTAATTTACAAATCGCAAGCAAAACATGTGATAAAGTAACAGTCCGTCAATTCTTTCGAAAAATTTAAACAGAGATGTTTACTTTGTTATTGTTTTCTTATATTAAAGCAAAAAAATACACTTAGCAAAAATTTTGATTTTAACTTTTGGACAAAAAAATGGGTAAATTTTCCTATAGTGCCATGTCCGAAAAGTGAATCTAATGTTGTTTGCTATACGAAGCCATTTTAGCACAGAAAACTGATAAACACAAACGAGAGCGCCGAGAACAAAAACACACGTACAGTACGATGATAGAAGACAAGGTTACGCCATCCCGAAAAAAAATTTTCTGCGCATATCGGCCTAATGACGTCACGAAACTTTTTTCCTATAGGCTAATAATTCTGACTGAGAGTATAACTATAAATTATGAGAGTTTACTAGCAGGGTTGCAAAAATTTGTCTATTAGATTTATTTGTACGTATTTATTTGAAGCAATTTGTTGGCAACCTAAAATTGATCGAACAACGTCATCTTGTCTTCTATCATTCTTGGTTCCGACTGACGTTGTGGCTACATGTGAGGGAGTTGAGGATTGGCGGTGGGGTCTGCCTGTTGATAAACCGATTATCGTAGATAAAGAAACATCTATTTTAGGTGTTGTTTAATTAACATCAGTATTTTCAATTTTGTCCTTTTTTTATGTGTAATACTCCTACGTGCGACGATAAAAACGACAACGACACAGAAACTACTATTAAAACGCCAACGAGAATCGGGTCTATTAATTTATTTATTTAAACAATTTGCAATAAGTTTGTAAAAAAAAGTGTTAAATACTTAATATTTTTCCTTTGACTTTTGGCGGAATTATTCCCAAAATGTGTCACAATCACATTCTCCCTTTAATTGTCTAATTATTTCCCAATTTCAAAGAATAAAGGAAAAGGGAAAGAGAAAAATTCTCCAGGGAGATTTTATTTAGAATAGCAGAAGAGGGAATAGGTAGAAAATTCCCAGAGAATTTCTATTTAGAGTTCAAGGCAAGGCAACGTTTGCCCCAGACAGATAGTAGATATTGAATAAAAATAATATAAAGAAATAAACTGTGTTCCTAATTAATTTATAATTTTAACGTAAACATAAACATTCGCTAAATGGTTTTTTATTTATATTTTAGCAACAAATTCTTCCAGTGTTAAGGCACCATCAACATCTAAGCCAACTGCACCTGTAGCCGAAATCCCGAAATCGAACACAGCAAATGATAATCCACTAGCTGATTTATTATAAGTTTTATTGAACTGGTTTCTACTAATGGTATTGTTATAAATTAACAAAAAAAATAATTATCGTATATTAAATGAAACAAAACGAAACGGAACAAAAGTGCATTGAGATTCGTATAACGAATTACGTTTATTTTAAAATAAATTTTAACGAGTATTTACAATTAAGTTTCTTTAGATAATCTTAAATAAAATTAAGTTAAAAATCGTTGTATTAAATGAATTTTAAATATTAAATAAAAAAATTTAAAAATTATTGAATTCATTTTACAATTTCATCTTAGCAACATGATTAATTTGTATTATTGTTTTTTTTCTTTCTTTCTTTTTTGTGTTTAAATAAAATGTAAATGTAAACTATAGTTGGTGTTTAACTTGAGTTAGTTTTTGATCTTTGGCTAACGTTTAAAATGTTTTGCGATAAAATATTATTTTATTTAGATTTTTTTTTGTCATTAATAATTTAAGCAACTCAGTAGAATGTTAAAAACAGGGATCGTAACGGTTATAAGTTTTATTATTAAAAAATCACTTTTTAATGATTTTTTTTAAATTTTGGTTGGAAAATAACTGTATTTTTTTGAGTTTCATTGCGCCAATCTATATATGTATGTTTGGGTAAATAAATTTTATTTTTTAAGCAAAAAATAAAATTAAAAAAAACTATTATTTTCTAAGAAAAAAATTTAACTGACAAAAATATAACTGTTATTTTTCAATCGAAAAATAAAACTAACGATTATTTTCCAAGCAAAATAAAAAAAAAAAAACTCGAAAAATAACACTTATTTTGTAAGCAAAAAAAAAAAGACGTAAATAATTTTTAAATCTATTTTATAATAAAACTCAAACAAATAAAAATTAATGCAGACAAAGATAGTCCTCTTAATAACGATTATGTTGGTGTACTTCTTCATCGTGTAGCATTTTTTCCTTATTATAATTTTTTTTTGTTAAAATTTATAAAATTATAATCATTTGCGATACCTGGTTAAAAATAAGGCTTTGAAAAAAATTAAAAAAATAAAGACAGTTAAAAGTATAAACAAAAATGTGTACGCATACGTACATATATGTACATACACACGTATAAAATAAAATGACTCGAAAAACCACTCGTATTTCTTAAGAAGCACCTTTAAGTTTTTTTTTATGTTAAGTTAATGATTAGTAATTTATTATTTTTAACTTTACATTATTTTCTACTCATAATGCCACATCACGATATTTGCGATAATCATCGGATTCGTTGCCCAAAGACAATTTACTATTGGCAGTGATATAAGGATTTGTGTAGTTGGCATAACCGAAGCCACCATAGTATTGTAATTGCTGTGAATGTCGCCTTTGGAATTGTTGTGCCAAAGGTGCAACTGCTGCTCCTGAGAATGCTGATATTTTTAGACTGGCGCGACTGCTCGGTCTTCGATAAATATTCAAATTACTAGCATACGATAGTTGAGCCTGAGAACGCTGATATTGATGTTGTTGTATATAGCCTAACATGGCCAGATAATACTGTTGCTGTTGATTATAGTTCTGCAACAGATTGTTGCCATAGACAGCTAAATCATTTTGCACTTTACTAATACCATCCAGATTTTCCAAAGATATACAATTACGTGCAAGTTTTGCAGGTGGTGTTTGTATATCCGCCTGGGCATGACTTGGCAATGCCATGGGTTCTCGTTGTTGTTGTTGTTGATGATGTTGGCCCCTTTGTTGAGGTGGTGAAGGTTGTTTCGGTTCAATTGAACAATAGATGGGATCATTTGAGGCCGAACCAATGAGAGAAGGAGGCTGTTGTTTTTGAGTGTCTTGTAGATTATTTTTTAAATCATCAATGGTTATATTAAAATATTTTCCATTCTTCTCATCGCTGTTTTCTAGGACATAACGGGGATTGTAAAGGCCAGGCAAAGTACACCTGAGGTCCATAAGAGATTGAGCACGGTTACCTGAAAAAAGCAAAATATAAGTAAGTAGAAGTATTCTAAGAGTTTTTTTATTTTAGTAAAAGCGAACCAGTAAAGTAAAAATATTAAATATGCAACAAAATTTGTGTAAGTTGAATCGTTCAAATTAAATTTTCTTTGGATTGGTATTTAACCAACGATAATCAAGGGGTATAAAATTAAGATAAAGAAAATCCTACAATTCTCAAAATAAAGAACAAAAATACTAAAACTGCAATTTTAAAGACTTTTACTCATAAAGTCCACATAAGGACTAGGGATCTTGAAATACTTTCAGCAATAATTGGCAGTATACATAGCTTTTTTATACCAGTCTTCTTTTCCCGCTCCAAGCTTTGGGATTCTAGCACATGTGGGCTAAAGTTAAAAATTCTATGTAAAATAGGTTAACGTCCAGCTCGAACAAGGATGATATTTTTACACTTACGTGCTTAAAATGGGCTTACACAAATAATATAAAATTTTTGTATATTCCTAAAGAAAAATTTTTGCTATTAAGAAAATATTGATGGCGCCTTTCTTTTCTTTTTTGGAATTTTTAAATTGAAAATCGTCTTTTTTTCGTCGTTTTTTTACAATATCTGAATTTTCTCCTGCTTACTACCAGAAACAATCAAGGAAGAAAAGTATAATCACCACGACGCTATTCCGACGTTGATGGCGGTTCTTTAACATCAATTTAACATAATGTTTGTCACAGTGTTAAAATGATAACGCAGAATGACCGTCTTACAACTTTGTGTTTTTAATTAAATGATGGGCACGTTCGTTTGCTGAGTAGTTTCGCTTAACTCAACAGTTGGGTATTTTTTCTATCATAAAAGTCAAGATTTGAGCTCAGCCTAAACAGATAATAACGGGTCCGCCAAATAACTTTTTTTTTTGAAAATGTTATAAAAAAAATACTGAATATTTTCTAAAATTTCTTTTTTTATTTGAAAGTACAATCCTTCCGGTTAATAATAGGAAATAATTTCATTCAAATGGCTGCCTCGGCTGCCCATGCAGTAGCCTACACGATCGGTCCAATTTTTAAGCACATTATCTATTGTGTGCAGCTGTATTTCACCAATGGCTTCACGAATATTGTCCTTTAAAGCGTCAATTGTCTCTGGCTTATCGGCGTAACACTTTTCTCTGACGGCACGCCACAAATAATAATCCAACGGTGTCAAATCGCAGCTCCGAGCTGGCCAAACGACATTAACTCTGCGGCTGATAATGCGATCTTCAAAAACAGGGCGGAAAACATCGAGTGTAGCTTCGGCTGTGTGGCACGTAGTTCCATCCTGTTGAAACCAAATGTTGTCAATATCCTCCTCTTTAATTTTTTTGAACAAAAATTCATTCAACATGGCCTGATAACGATCATCATTGACTGTAACGGCCACTCCTTGCTCATTTTCGAAGAAAAATGACCCAATTATGCCTCTGGACCAAAATCCGCACCAAACAGTGACTCGTTTTGGGTGCATCGGCTTTTCAATGTATGCGTGCGGGTTCTGTGCCCCAAATGCGACAATTTTGCTTGTTTACATACCCGCCAAGATCAAAATGAGCTTCATCTGAAAAGATGATTTTTGTGGCAAAATCGGCATCTTCTGTAAGTCAATATTTCCCAGCGTTGTTCAAGCGTATACACAACCATATTCGTTCAGCGGAAGGATAAAACTAATTATCTGTCAAATCAGACATGAGCTAAAAATAAGAAATAAGCACTAGTTGAAAAAAAAACGTTAGATCGCGGACCCTTTAGAAGAGAGTTATGCTGTTTCTTCTTACCATACCAAATGGAAACAGATATTTTTATAGATATACTAGCTGACCCGGTCCGCGTTGCTGGCCCTAAGCAAACATTAGTGTTGTATTCAGTGATGTCAACTTAACTCTTTTCGCGCTATTTTTAGCTCTATTTGACTATCTCTAACGCGAAAATTTTACCTTCAGCTCTTTTTCAGAAAAAAATTTCTGTGGCGCCACCTGTCGAAAATTAACCCCACCAACTTAGGAACCTCCGTCGGCTCATGCGCAACAATTTTGCTAAAGATTATACCATCATCAAATGCACAGCTTACGATTTAATTAATTTTGAGTAATTTTCCATGGCGCCACCTGTCGGAAGTAAATCGAACCAACTTAGAAACCTTCACCGGCTCATGGGCAACAACTTTGCTTAAGATCGTAACATGATCAGATGCATAGTTTACGATTCTATAAAGGACATACAAACATACAGACAAACATTCATTTATATATGTATATATATAGATTATATATATAGATTGAATAAAAAATAAAAGTTCAAAGTATATTCGAATCGAAAATTGAATTATTTTCGGTTTTGGTGTTAGGTAAACTACCCCTTGGTCCTTCCCGATAATGGCCAAAATTTGTACAGCTCTTCATCTCCGTAAACCAAAGGCACATACTGAATTTCAATTTGATATGCCATACGGTATGACCTGTAGAGCGTTTATAAAATTTGGAAGGAAGTAAACTACCCCTTGCCCCTTCCCGATTATGCCCAAAATGTATACAGCTCTTCATCTCCATAAACCAAAGGTACAAACTAAATTTAGTTTTCATATGTCGTACGGTATGACCTGTAGAGCGTTCACAAAATTTGGGGGTAAGTAAACTGCCCCTTGCCCTCTCCCGATTATGTCCAAAAACTATACAGGTATTCATCTCCGCATACCAAAGGTACATACTAAATTTCATTTTCATATGTCAAACGGTATGACCTGTACAAACTCCACAAAAATAGGGGCATACACAAAAATATGGATTTGGATGGAATTGGATTTTTGTATCACAGTATTGCGAATCTAACGCTGCAATTTTGTTTTTAGTGTTGTGTTGGTATAGTATTCTAAGAAGAGTCGTAATTTTGTATTCCCAGTATTGTGCTGGTACATTATTATTAGGAAGAGTAGTAATTTCTGCCTGGGAAATTAAAGGAATTTTGAAAAACTGGAACTGGGTGCCGAAAATTCAAAAATTTTAATTTTTAAGCCTATAACTTGTTCATTTTAAGACACAATTTATAGATATGAGTATTGTTTTGCAGGTCTTAAGTAGCTTTAAGACCGTATACCCGTATAATTTTAACGTGCAAGGTTCTCAACTTTGAGTCCACATAGCGCAACCCCTAGTAAGTGAATGGTGTCCAACATCAACTTAAGCTCAGAAACTTCTCAGCTCTGCCAATTCAAATTTAGGGCCAGTCGGACTACCGCTAAATTATTTCCTAAATATTTTAATTTTACCCCACTGCATTGTATTCACCCAGTAGTAAGACCACCGTTAGATTAGCCAGAACCTGGTTAACTGACGTTATTCTTGACCACTTACCAGCTTCTGACGAGAAAAATTCATAGTTTTAATAAAACATAAAAAAGAACCCAAATAACGACTAAATATTAGTATTAACAGTTTATAAAACTTAAAAAGAATTCAAGTGGCAAAAATAACAAGATATAACAAATCACTCGACATTATTTTCCTTGTTTTTGTTGCGAAAGTCTCTCTTTAAAAGTTAGTTTCATTTAGTTAACAACACAACTGCTAGTTGACGGTTATACAGATTCGAGTGGCTTGCTTGAATAATCTGTTGAACAATTATGCTGAATAAAGTTTTATGACATTTTTTGGCATATTAGCAATTTCACCACATTTTTATTTTTCTTCTCAACCATCGTTGAAATTAATAGCCAAAAGCTCCTCGTAGAGGGTCTAAATTATAACATCTGCTATTAACAAGGCCTCTACTGCAACTATAATGGGTTTTAAAACGGCCACCAAATTTTCGAAAATCTAAACATTTTCTTCAACCCACCACTTTGCGCAATTGAAATCAGAGTTTTTTTAAATGCGTTCTTCGATTTAAGAAACGATTGAATCATTTCAACCATAGCTATTATTTTTTTTATTTACACCATGAATTAAACGCGACTATGCCATATTCTTGTTTCTTATACTTCTCATGACAGGCTGTTTCTTGGGGATTTTTTTTAAATAGTTTTACACTTTGTCTTGCACGATCTATAACATATTTCGTACTTAATCAACAAGAGGGTATTAACTCAAAATTTTATTTCATTTTAAGATAATTAAAAAATCCGAAGATATTATAGTAAGCAAATTCCATTTAAAAGTATATTCAAACTGTTTTTCTTTTACATTTTTTGCAATTAGTCCCAACTAAAAATAATAACTTTTTGTTGATAAAAAGGTACTCAAGACCAGTGTTGGGATCTGACATTTTTTAAATTGTACCATCCCAGTGATAAAATTGTACCAAATCAGCATCAATTGTACCAACATTTGACATTAAGTAAAAAAACAAGCAAAACATATATACAGTAGCTCGACATTAAAAGATACTAATGAAAACTTTAATACTAGGATTTTTTAAAGTGATGATAATTGATCTTGATTTCTTGAATTTCTTTTCTATGCATATTAGTCAACGAAAATTAAAGCGTATACAAATTTTTAAGATTAAGGTAAAGAAAATCCCGCAATATCTAAAATAATTACTAAAAATCCCAAAATGGGAATTTTTAGACTTTGGCCCATAAAGTTCTTTAGGGTTTATGAAATACTTCAGCAATATTTGGGAATATCTTCTTTTTCCGATCCCTTTGGTATTTTAGAAAATATAGGCTAATGTCAAAATTTCGATGTAAAATAAATCGAATTGAAGGATCTCCATATTCTAAATAAACTAAAAAAAAATCTAAAATATAAAATTTGTATATATTCCTTAAGATTTTCTGTTATTAAAAAAATATTAATGGCCCTTTTTTAGGCTAAAATACACAAAACGGCAATAATTTTGAAGTTTTTAAATTGAAAATCATCTAGTTGTAAACTCAGAAAATATATCATTTTGAAATTTGACCACAATATCTTAAATTTTGCTCGCTAACTACGAAAAAAAAACTTAAAAAAATGTACTAATACTAAATAGATCTTTAAGTTTATGTAAAATTTTAAAAAATCGAGCAAAAAATTATGAAATGCCAAGCCCTCATAAATTTTAAGGTTTGAGGTTGTCAAATTTGAGGCCACATAGTGCCACCACTGATAAGTGAATGATCCCCAGCTTTAAAACTTAAGCTTATATACTCCTCTTTTATACCCATGTCAAATTTTGAATCATTCGGACTAGCCCTTTACAGAGGGCCCTTTATACTGTTCAAATGCTTGAAACTTCACTAAAGCCACCGGTCTTAATCCGATTAAAAAATCATGGAATTACCAAAAAGACTTTACGATTTCTCACTAGAAAGAATGGAAAACAATATCAGCCGAATAAGGCCGGCAACTGATTAAGGCGATGTAAAAACGTAACTATCCTATCACTTATACATAATAGGGTTAGCAGAGTAAATAATAAAAATCCTGAAATCAAGAATGTTGCAATTATATCAGTTCTAGACAGGGTTGAAGGACTATGAATATAGATATGTTTTTTTTTTGCAATTTTATTTACTGAATGTTCAAATATAATGGAACTAACAATAAATGTTCACATCTTAAAACTAAATTATACGTAATTTAGTCGAGCCTATGCCGGGCTCAAATTTATTTTCCGGTTGATAGAAATGTAAAAATATTGTTTTGATTATATAAAAAAAGTTATTGAATAAATTTTAATTGAAATTGTACCAAAAAACATAAAGTGTACCAGCGTACCACTGATGTGTCGATTGTACCAAATTTGGTACAATTGTACCAAATTTGGTACAATTGTACCACAAATCCCAACACTGCTCAAGACGCTATCACGAAAATGGTCTCATATGCGGGTTTCGAGATGAAAGAGTAATAAGAATACGTTAAATTGGATATTGATGTTGTTGGTTGATTTCTCGCAAAAAGTGAAAATTTAAAAATTTTGAGTTAATACCCTCTTGTTAATAAAGTGCGATTTGTAAGTTTCTAAAAATATTAAAATTTTAAAAATGCTTGTTTTTTACACAGCACAATAACGATCAAATATTTGGGTGATAGCAAAAGAAATGCTTATTTAAAATTAAGAACCACTTAATTTTCTTTAAAGTGATCATGATTTTCAAATTGGCAAAAATTTTCCCGATAAATTGTTTATAGCTTTTGCGAACGGTAAACATCGATTTTGGCTGTTTCCGCTTTATTGCAAATACTTTTCTTTTTTCATTAATAGTTGTTAGAAATGAATATTTTCCTCCTACTAATAATGTATAAATCAAATACAATTACTTGCAAATAAAAATCTAAAATGGTTTATAATCGTATGCACGGAAAAATTTATAAATTTTTTCCGTTTTTTTAAAACGATCTTTCAAATAATGCTGCATTAAACTTTAATGTTTCTGTATTTGTATAATCTAATTCCCTTTCCGATGCAGTAAAATTGTATAAGTCGACATAAAATTTAAAAATCGTCTGATTGAGGGTTTATCTTGTTTTTTTTTTTAAGTAAAAATTGCTTATCAATTTCTATATCACAACCTGAATATTTTAAAATTAATTTAATCGATTTAATTATCTTTTTATCTTACCTGTTCTATTGCAATTGTTTTCTTGTGCAGCATATTGTTGCAAGAATGGCAACGCAAACATGCTGGCATTAAATTCATTTTGCGAACCAAATGCATTATGACCCTGCGACTGTAAAACGTTAATGCCCGACTTTGTTGTTGTTGGCTCGGATATTTGGAATCCGGCATTTTCATAGGCAGTCTGTTGATTTTGTAAACGAGTACTGCAACGTCGAGAATCGGCCTTGGTAATGGGAACACTGGGCGGTGGTGTTTGCAGTTGCAGGCGTGTAGCCAAGTCTTGTAGCTGAGTGAGAACCTGAGATTCACGACGCCATCTAAACAAAAATATTAAAAACAATTTTTTTTTATAAAACATCGAAGAAAATTAAAGTATTCAATCTTGACTGAGCTTATATTGATTGCACACAAAGAAAAGAAATTGTAGAGATAACCACGATATAAGAGCAACTTATAATGATTGAATTTTTTGTTTATTGTCAAACATATTATTATAAAAAAAATAATATTATTATGTTAAAGCTATATTAATGTCTAATTAAATAATAACATTGTAAAATATAATCAATTTTAAAATATTATAATATAATATGAAAATAATATAACAACATTTCATTATATTATGATCCAATATAAACGTTTAATGCTGCCAGTTTAATGATTATAATCAAAGATTAAAATTTATATTATGTCCTATGAGATAGGCCACTTTTTATAAACATACCTTTTGCATTAAATACATAGACGACAATAGGCTACCGACTACAACCTGTCATAACTAAAATACATACATATGTATATTAATATACATACATATTTATATTAATATGAAGACGATTATTTTGACGAAATCATAAATAAATGGCTATACATGGCAACACATGACTACATAGCTGAAGTCTGATTTCTTATTTTTGTAAGCGATAATGAAAGCTGAAAAATATTTTTGTTTATTCAACAAAAGGGAATGTCAAAAATTGTAAATTCCTTTACAATTAATAGGTTTTGTGCAAATTAATTTACGTACATATGTATTTGTTTTAACGTGATAAAACAATTTTTTGAAAAATTATTTTATTTTTATAAAGGTTAAATATTCATTTCTACAACAATGTCAGAGTTGTAGCTGTCGTCTTCAATATAATTAAGTAGGTGACTATACGGTAACAATTGTTGCCAACTGAGTTTGCAGTCATGTAGCTGTGTAGCCGCTGTCGTCTATGTATTTAAAACATTAAATTTAAAGAAACAAGTATTTATTAGTTTATATTTTAATGATTCGATATGAGAAATAGCAATATTACTTTTGACACACAAATTCCAAAGGCCTCATTATTTAAAATTATTTTCGGTTTAAAAGGTATATTTAACAAATTTTATATGAAAATTTCCTTTAAAAAATATTTTTAATTTCAAACATTACTTGTTTATTTTGGCGAGATACGATCAAATTTAAAAATTTTGTTTATTAATAATATTATATTATGTGCTTTAAACCAATAATATCGCATTTTTTGGTTTTGTTACCATGTTTTTTTAAAAATATTTTAAGGGATACCGAAGCACATATTTACTTTGTGGGTTCCTTTTGGAAAAAGGCGAGAAAAAACGCAGCTCAATAACACAAGCACAAAATAAGATTTCACGTGTTTGCAGAGCTCTGATATTCAGGCATCTTTTTAGGGACTTAAGGCCGGGGCACATAGGTTCCGTCATACGTTATACTTTAACGTACTCAACTAAAATCAAAGTAACAACGGACGAGGTTGCCACAATGAGTATTTTGTTGACGGATATTAAATCAGAAAAAAAGTACTTGAAAAGTTTTTTTTCCACCATTTTACTTTATTTAATTTATTTATTTTGTTGTATTTTGTTTTATTTTTGCTTCCACTCAACGCAAAAATTTAATTTTGAGAAAGAAACAAAGAGAATCCAATTTATAGCTTTCAACGTACTTTGCATTGATGGAGACGTACTGTATGTGACAATACTCATTAGAAAAGCTGTATTTCAACTTTCTTGTGCATTGAAAAAGTCGACGTATAACGTATAACGGATTCTATGTGTCCCGGCCTTAAAGGCCGGGTTGAGTGGAAGCAAAAATAAAACAAAATACAACAAAATAATTTAATTTAATAGAGTAAAATGGAGAAAAAAGCTTTTCTCGTGTTTTTTTCTGATTTAAAATCCGTCAAAAAAGTAATCATTGTGTCAACTTCTTCCGTTGTTTCTTTAATTTCAGTTGAGTACGTTAAATTATAACGTATGACGGATTCTATGTGCCCCGGCCTTTAGACACAAGTTTATTACTGTAGTAACAAATTAAAAGACTTAAACCCAAACACTTTAACTTTTGACTTTATTAGGACAAAAGACTTAAGAAACGAACACTTTTTAATTCTTAACACAAAAAAAATATTAAAGACTTAAGGCACAAACATTTTTTTTATAAATCAATTTTTTAAAATTGATTTATAAAATTGATTTTTTAAAATTGATTTATGGGTGCGCTTCGCTACACCCAACCACAAAAAATTCAATAAACACTTGGAAGAAAAGTATGGCCAACCTCTAACTCGAAAACGCACGCTATTCACACATCAAAAATGTTTTAGTTTTTATGTTTTTTTAACACTTTATGGGAGGTACCACTATCTTAATCCTGTCTGTATTTTGCTAGACTATGAGGGTTACTTTTGCAAAGTTTTAAGAAACTAGCTATTGTAGTTCTCTAGGTACGCGATAATAATTTTTCATTTAATAAGGTAATATGCATATCACTCTGAGAGTTACTTGTGCAAAGTTTTAAGGCTCCATCTATTGTAGTTCTCCTGGTACACGATAATACTTTTTCACTTTGTATAGAAGGTACCACACTGATTGCCCCAATCCAGTTTATATATTGGTAGACTATGTGCATTAGCATAGGGGCTACTCGTCCAAAGACTCAAGGCTCTATCTATTGCAGTTTTTTAGGTACACGATAATAATTTCTCACTATGTATAGGAGATACCACACCCACCATTCTAATTCAGTCTGTGTTTCTCTAAACAATGTATCTTCGTATAGGGGTTACTGATGCAAAATTCCCAGACGCCACCTATTGCAGTTCTTTAGATATAGGATAATAATTTTTTACTTTCTATAGGGGGTACCATGCTCACTGTCCTAATCCAGCCTATGTTTTTCTAGAGTATATGGGTATCCAGGTTAATTGTACCTACTTTCAAGATCATATCTATTATAGTACTCTATGTACACGATAATAATTTTTCACTTTATATGGGAGATACCACGCCCACTGTCTGAATTCATTCCGTAATTTAGTATATTGTACGCATTTGCACAGGGGTTACTCATGTAAAGTTTCAAGGCGCTATCTATTGTAGTTCGCCAGGAAAACGACAATAATTTTTCACTTTGTATGCGAGGTAACACGCCTACTATTCAAATTCAGTCTGTGTTTAGCTGAACTATGTACGTTAATACGATAGTTTCTTGTGCAAAATTTCAAGGCGCTACCTATGGCAGTTCTCTAGATACAGGATAATATTTTTTCACTTTATATAGGAGGTACCACGCCCACTTTCCCAATTAATTTTTTATTTTAGTAGACTATGCACAAGTTACTCGTACAAAGATTCAAGGCTCTGTCTCTTGTAGTTCGCCAGGATTACGATAATAATTTTTCACTTTATATGGGAGGTACTACGCCCACTATTCCAATCCAGTCTATCTTTCTCTAAACTATGCATGTTCATATAGAGGTTCCTGTTGCAAAATTTCATGACGCTACCTGTTACTGTTACCAAGATATTCGATGACAAATATTTACTTTGTATGGGAGGTACCACGCCCACTAATACAATTAAGTCTTTACATTTAATATTTACGTTAATATAGAGGTTACGGGTGCGATTATTCAAGACCTATTATTCGCCCACGTCGAATATCAAAAAATAAGTACCCTATTTTACCATCCGTATATTCCATAACAAACTGTAAAAATTTCGGAAAGATCAGTTCACTTGTGTATGCAGCTATAGCTTTCCGTCAAACAAACAAACAAACACATTTTATGCTTTATATATATATAGATTTAAGAAGCATTTGATTTTGTAAAAAACTAGCGGACCCGGCGAACTTCGTCTCGCTCCAATTTTAAGCCTTCAGACAAACTTTAGAATAATAATACAACACAAATATTTAAATTTTCAATGTAATTTATTTGATGGCATCAGTAGAGAGCGCAAAAACAAATAACGAAGACGATTTCCCAACACGCGAACATGCAACGTATAGCTGACCGTGCGAAAAACAGGGAAATTCAAGATTAATCCCACAGACTTCGAGTGATTGGCCTTGCGATTTATTGATTGTCATCGCAAATGCCAATCGAACGGGGAACTGAATCCGCTTGAATTGGAATGGAAGGTCAGTTGAAATAATGGGAATTCGTGGGATAAGGACTTCCTCTCCTTTGAATTTGCCCTTGATGATTGTCGCCTGAATCACATTGTTCATTAGCTTTTTGACGGACAGCCGCGTACCGAACAAAGGAATGAGAAGAATTGTTGATTTTGATAATAATGAGACGTCATTACCTTATAACTCGGATTATAGCCGGGTTCGTCAACAACTTTGGTTCCAAATGACGTCATTTGAAAGCATCCATTATATTTTTGCATATTCGATAGGAAATGTTTTGATTGAATTGTATTTCCATAGAGAAGCGAATACAATGGCTCTGGCGCAGCATAAGCCGGGGGTTTCCGATTGAAACTTCAATGCATTGCATTGCTGGCAAACGACATACAATGAACTGATATCAACGCAGCGAAGATCTTTGTAGGCGATTGCAGAATAGTATCCAAAAGCAGCCCGATTCAAGTCAACATTTACGACTGCTCTTCTTCTGGTATTGTTTTGTCGAATCTGAGGTGGTGATTGTGCCGCGCGAAGCTGTTCAATATGAGCTCGTCTCCATTCATTTTGTTGTGCACGTTCCTCTTCTGTTTGATCATCTCGAACATTCTAAGAAATTATTGCACGACGTGTACGTCGTCCAAGGTTTGATCGTCTAATAGGAGGCATTAGTGAAGCAAATAAGGCTCCCTGAAAACCAATAAAGACGTTTTTGACTAATCCAATTCAAAAAAAAAAAACAAACAAAAAAACAAAACAAAACAAAACAAAACAAACAAATAAATGCTTCTGTATGAATGCTCGGTATCCAATTAGATAAACTCACTTTTTTCACACAAACTTATTTTCTTTAAGAATAAATGTTTTGATAAATATTGCACTGAATTTCAATTAATTGCAATGCTTTTACCGTAATGCGTGATTTACAACAATCAGGAATCAGTTTAATAATACACCAAACTGGAATAAATTGCAGCAAGAAAAGTAGCACATTTGGTGTAGAAAATGACAGTGCGAAAATTACACCTGTCAAATTGAGCACAGTCTAACTGCCAATTTACACGATGCCTTCTCTAATAAGAATGTGAGTGATTTCTTACTCACTCTCTTGGTTTGGTTTGTTTGGTTTTTTCTTACAAAACAAATGTAAGTCAATGTATAACGCCATCTATCGGATTTTGGCATTGACGCCAATGAGGTGTATTACACCGGTTGTTTTGTAAGACGTTTCGTTACACTAAGAACTTTAATTTTTTTTTTCATTTGGGAAGGCATTAAGAAATAATTGCACACAAAATTTCACACAAAAAATCAATTTTTGATTTTTCCAATTTTCCGCATTTTCCGCAATTTTCCATGATTTACACTAAGAACTTTCTATTTTCTGATTTGGAAAGCCATTAAGGAATAATTTCACGCAAAATTTCATACAAAAACTCGATTTTCGATTTTTCCAATTTTCCGACTTTTCCGGTGGGATTTTCCAAAATTTTCTTCCGTAAAGACCTTCTCTTCGAAAATATGAATAACTGACAAAAATTTTTACAGAAATCACCCTAGCCGTTCTCATTTTATGAATTACTATACTATATTATAAAAAATTTACACCATTTTTATATATATAGATTTGATGAAAAAAAATTTGTTTTAAAATTTAAAGTCAATTAGAAAAAAGTCAGAGTAAGAGAGAAAAGTCTTCCTTAGAGCCATAGACCTAGAAATTGGTAATTAATACAATTTATTAATTATTCAAATCTTAAAATCTTGCATAATTACTTTACTTTACTTTACTTTACTTTACTTTACTTTACTTTACTTTACTTTACTTTACTTTACTTTACTTTACTTTACTTTACTTTACTTTACTTTACTTTACTTTACTTTACTTTACTTTACTTTACTTTACTTTACTTTACTTTAAAAAATAAACAATTAAAAGGGCTCTTTTCGACCGAGCTAAATCCTAAAAAAAAATTAAAAATTAATGACTTAAGATATTAACTTGTCATCATATATTTTCCAATGTTAAAAATTGTCATCTATACAAATGTACTGCTAACTACTATTTTTTAAAAATAAAGTTAAAATTTTTTAATTATTTAATATCTTAATAATTTAACAAATTTATGACCTAATTTGTAAAAAATTAATCTCTCATTTCTCTAGTTAAAGGAAATAATATAAATAGTAAAAGGAATAATATTACAATTCATTTGGTTGACAATAAACAGTACGATTAATAAGTCCCGAGTTACATTAAGCAACTTTTGTCATTGCAATTCCCGAGAGGGGAGAGAGAAATTGAAAAGGGTACACATATGCATGTACTCTTGAAATTCATTTTCTCCTCTCATTCGTAGTTTTAATTTTGAAGTTTAAAATTTAAACAAATGTATACATCCATACAAATTGCTGCAATAAAAATTGAAAGATATAAACACAAATGCAATGTTAAAGAAGAAACGAGAAAAGTTGCAGCGACAAAAGTTGCATAATATAATTCGGCACAATATTTTTAAATTTTTAGTATAAAAATCATTTAAATTATTAGCGAGTTTTTTTATTTTTTCTTATTACTTAATTCTTTTTTATCTTTCGGTTTTTTGTGATATTTCAAATATTTCATAGAATGTTATTTTTTAAGAACCAGTTTTTTTTAATATGTGTTGCAATTTTTGGTAACTTTAAAATATAATTTTTTGTGAAACTTCGAAATTTTTTAGAAGTTTCGATTTTTTTATTGTTTTTACCAAAATAATTTTTTTTTGGCGAAATTACGAGTTTTTTTGGAACTGTTGAAAAATATTTGTTTTGTAACATGAATGTATGGGCACATGCCCTTAAGCTTTTTAATAATAGAATGCTTGAACAAACGAAAGTGAAATTAAGGTATAACAGTAAACCAACAAACTATCATCTGCGAAAGCAACTTTTAATAGCTTGTTTTGTGTAACATTTTTATGTTTGTTTTATCTCTTGTTTTCGCTTTTAAACACACAATAAAAAAAACAAAAATTACTATAATTAATATTTTTCAACTTTTCACATACCTTAAGCCAGTTGGTATCACACAAATCAACGCAAAACAGTTTATAACCAAACGCACCAAATATGCAATTAATTCGGTTAAACCATGAACGGATTGTAGGCCCTAAAATAAATATTTAATTTAATTAAATATAAACATTTTTTTTTAATTCGATGTTTTAAAACTTACCCAATGTTGTGTTGTCATTATCATGACAAATATCAGTTCGGGTATTGAAAGAATTCCTATAACCACCGACCATGCAAATAAACCCCATGATAGTCCCGTAACCAAGCCATGTATTAATATTGTTGTGGCCACAAATACCACAAAATATTGTGTACATAAAATATAGGCCGAGTAAGGTAAATCACCTTTTGCTTCTAAAATCCATGATACTTCACATGAAAATGCTGCCAAATAGACGATCTAAACAAAAGAAAAAGAAACGTATTACCATACAATATATACAGTGTTGGAAGAAAAAATAGGGACACACCAATAATAATTAATATTCATTATTAATTTTTGTTTACCATAACATAAATAAAACAAAGTACGCATTTTGATTTAAAGATATTTAAATTGTCTACATAAAAAGCTAAAAGAATTTAACAACTGAAACAATTTAATTCTTGAATGAAATTATAGGGACAATTTATAATTAAAAAAGTAAATGTGTCTTATAAATATTATTCAATTTTAATACTTGATCAATGCTCACTTCATTTTTATGACCTTTTGACATCGCCGGTTCATTGAATTTACAAGATTGACACAAACATTTGGGAAAATAGAATACCAAGCTTTCTAAATTTTATTCCTTATTTTTATACTTAAAAGGACTATTAAGGACTCCCCAGAGGTGCTCGATAGGGTTTAAGTTCAGCGATTGAGAAGGCAACTCCATTACGGTTACTCGCTTTTCGTGAAGCCCACATTTTACAGTTCTAGCGGAATGTTTCGGGTAGTTGTCCTGCATAAACTGCGACCTGCATTTTGACTTCGGAGTTTTGGAGAATTTACAGGTAATCAACAGCAGGTATTTTCCCCTGAATATAGACAATTGGGCCAACGCCAGACGAAGAAAAGCATTACTAAATCATTAACGATCCGCCAACGTTCTTAGTTGTCTTTTTTGTACATTTTGAGTCATACACTTTATTTGGGGGGCGACGCACAGTGGTCAATTTCGCGAGATAGCGGTCAAAACTCTATAACTTTTGACCGGATTGGTATTTTTTTACGCAATTTGTTTTGTTCAATAGGAGGGACTTTAAGCTTCAATTTGCGTGTTCAAACGTAAAAATCGACTGATAGGAACATAAGTAATGTGGAGTTAAAAATGCATTTTAATTTTTTGTTGAGTTTCCATGTAAAAGTTGAATATTTTGACATTTTAAATAGGTATTTTTTTATAATTTCTTATTTTCTTCAATCGTATTTTACAACCAATACTTATTTATTATTCCTAAACTTAATTTTGGTCAGAAAATGCCAACTTTTGGCCCCTGACATTTATTTAGTCTCAATATTCATAGGGGCCAAAGGTTGGTTTTTTTGGAAGAAAGCTAATTCTTGTGAGGATTAAACTGAAAAATAACACTGAAATTCCCAACAATATCAATACCATTTGGATATATTATATACAGAACACAACATCGATAAAATTTTAAGTAAACTTTTACTATTGATTTAAAGTGCACATATATTTTATTTAAATGTATTAATAAAAATTTATACTAAAATTAGAAACAAATTATAATCTTTAAACCAGGGACCGAAAATAACAGTTATTTTTAAAAATTAAAATCAAAAAGTCAGGTGGATATAATTTGTCTATCAGATATTTGAATACAGCATATTGATGCTGTTATGCTAAGGAATAATAAACTTAAAAGACTTTAATTTTTTTGACTTTTATCAAAAAGTCACTTTATAATAATTATTTTTTGACCGATATTTTTTTGGTCAAAAATAAAAGTTAAAATTTGACTTTTATTTTTTAAGTCAAAAATAAAAGTTAAAATTTGACTTTTATTTTTTAAGTAAAAAATATAAGTTAAAATTTGACTTTTATTTTTTAAGTCAAAAATAATAGTTAAAATATGACTTTTATTTTTTAGGTAAAAAATATAAGTTAAAATTTGACTTTTATTTTTTAAGTCAAAAATTAAAGTTAAGATTTGACTTTTATTTTTTAAGTCAGAAATAAAAATGAAAATTTGACTTTTGTTCTTATTGACAGCAGATGTTAAAAAAGTTAACCACACTACCTTTTAAAAATGGTTATAAATTTCACAATCATAATAAAAAATACTCTTTTGTTGGCACTATTTAATTGTCAAAATATTTTATTCTATAATAGAAAAATATTTTTTAATCCTTTAAAATACAAACCTCTTAATATCTCGAAACATAAGATATATGACTTATACCACTATCATAATCAAGGGCTCATATGTATGGTATTAAGAATATTTAATATGTTTATTTAACACTTTTCTGTTAACAAATTTCATTTATTGAGAAAAAAAGTATTATTTTGCAAAAGTACGAATAAAACAAATGTGCAACTGTGGCATAATAGTTTCTAGATTCATCTAAGTACATTGTAGCCACCTAAAAGTCTTCAATAAGAGGCTTAAGCATTTCACAGACTTTTCGTTCATTTTTTGACATTAGCTTAAGCCAGCTTATGCATATTATAGTTGGGACTTAAAGTATAACTAACGGGCCGCGGCCTTAAAATTTTTGTAACCAAATTTTAGTAAAAAAGGAAGTACTGCAAAAAGGGTATCATATTGTGCCTAATCAATGAACAATGCTTTTACTTCTTCATTCATCTATTAAAAATGTTGTTGAAAAGCTTTTAGATCTATTATTAGAATTCCAATGAGAGAAATATCTTTTTTTTTCTCTTTGGAGAAAAATGTAACCAAAATGAAACCATGTAACCAATTTTGGTTAGATATAACCAAAACAACAACACTGATTGTCATCGATCTTATTTTTCTTATATTTCCATTACATTGTTATTATTATGGCATAGTCAACTTTTTCTGACTTAAAAAATAAAAGTCAAATTTTAACTTTTACTTTTTTTTTTAAATCAAATTTAAACTTTTACTTTTTTTTTAAATCAAATTTAAACTTTTATTTTTGACTTAAAAAATAAAAGTCAAATTTTAACTTTTATTTTTGACGGAAAAAATAAAAGTCAGATTTTAACTTTTATTTTTGACTTAAAAAATAAAAGTCAAATTTTAACTTTTATTTTTGACGGAAAAAATAAAAGTCAGATTTTAACTTTTATTTTTGACTTAAAAAATAAAAGTCAAATTTTAACTTTTATTTTTGACCGAAAAAATATAAGTCAGATTTTAACTCTTATTTCTGACCGAAAGAATAAAAGTCAAAAAATAACTATTATATTTTGACTTTTTTGAAAAAAGTCGTAACTGTTACGGTCCCTGCTTTAAACTAGTATTAATTAAACAATATTAGTAAAAATTTCTTCCAACTAACTTTGATTTTCATTTTGCAGTATTTGTTTAGCTTCTTCATCTAACTCTAATGAGGTTGATTTCCATTTTTGTCGAATACTGGACATATATGGGTCTGATGTGCACAACAAAATATTAATAAGATCTTCATTAGTACAATATCTGGAAATTTTTCTTGTATTGTGCTGTAGTCTTTGTTCCTTTTTTCTTGCGCTTCTTCTGAGAGATCTCCAATTGGAAGCATATTGTGCTGAATTATTTGTTCCCCATGGAACAAAATTTTGTGAACTGTGGTTGGCATATGTCTCCAAGAATATTTTTGGTTATAAAGGGTTGCTGCCTCATTAGCATACTGACCAAATTTTTAGGGATCTATCTTTTTGCTACATGCTATAACTTCTAATATGATTTGGAATCGTCGTATTAAATCATAATCTACTCCAGTTATAGAAGCTGCAGTTTCTGGATCGGAAAAAAATCTCCTTGCTGTGTTTGGATCATTAGAATTTCCTTCTCCTTGCTTTGGCTGGTCAATTATAAGGCCTATCTCACGGTATTTTTCTTGAATATCTTTTTTTTGCTTTCTTTTTTCCAAATTTTCTTTGTTGTTTCTCACTGTTTCGCCTAACGGGCAAAATTCCAAATCGTATCCCAATTTAAGAATATGCTCCATAAAACGAATTCTAGCATGAAGAGGTGACATTCCAAATTCATATGCTTCATTAAAACTATCGTCTTGTGTTGGTGGTTGGCTCGATTGACTTGATGTTTTTTGGCATATGGTGCAGCTTGACGAAGACTTTGTTTCGGTTAAAGCTTGTGCAACTTTTCCATCGATCATTGTAAGTGACATTTTAAAGTTAACTTCGATGCATTGGTCATTAAATTCAAATATCACTGGTTGAAGTTCTTTAATTTCATCTGTTATTTTGCCAACTTCTTCAGTTATGACATCTTTAGTTTCTTTTTTGTAAGCAAACTTTATTGGTCTACAAAATTTTGTTGACCAGGGAATTTCATTCTTCCATACGTCTATCTCTGCAGCTCTACTAGTTGACGGCTCTGAACCAATATAAGTTTTTGTTAAACGTAATGGAACGAAAGAAATCATGAATAAATTGGCATCTGATGAATTTTCCGCATTACATTGTTTGTATTGTTTCTGGCCAGAGGACCCATCACATCCCCATTTAGAAATTAAAGTCATGCTGCAATTTTTAAACTTCTGTAAATGTCTTTAATAATCGGTCTGCAGTGTGTTCAAGAAGATCCTGCAATTTTATTTCTGCTGAACTTGAAGTCACACTAATAGCAGTTGGTGAAGTTAAGCAATCTTTTTTGGCAGAAACTATATCTCGATATGATGGAAAAATTCCACAATTTTTTTCATTGGTTCGCTTCCGCAATTCTGTATATTGGTTTTTAGTCATTTTCAAATCCAAAAATAGTGCAAATGCTTCTTCTGGAGTAAATTTATTTTCTTCAGTTGGTGTCGGCATACTTTCTAAAATCCTTTTTGTGCGTCTGAGGCTTGCTTCCACTATTTTTTCAATGATAGCAATTTTACTCTTTTTAGTTTTCGATGGTTGAATTTGATGCAGAAATGAATCCTTTATGATGCTACAAGAAACTTCTTCATTGATATGTTTAAGCTTGCGTATTCGTGATCTTTCACTACAATTATCAATTGGCTTTGCTGGTCGACCACCTTTTCCAGTTTCCGTGGTAGTTACTGATGGCTTTTTAAAAATAAGTTTATTTCTTAGCCATTCTTGGTTGCGTGAGTAAAACAATTTCTTGTTTCTGGAACATTGATTGTACCGTTTTCTTAAAGTATTTAAAAAGTTTTTTATTTTTAAGTTATGAATTTTATTTTGTTGTTTGTCGCATATTTTGAAGAATGGATTATTCATTATATGTAAAATAATGTCGTTTTCATCTTTCCGTTCAAAATATATATCAGATAGAACACTATAACTGAATTTAGCCATTGTTTAAACAATAATGAAGGAAAAAAAATGAATGCATGGATTAATATACTATTGCTCGAAGTTTCAACATGATCTTTTTTACCTCTTTGAAACATAATATAACAGGTACTTGGTTTTACCAGTTATTTCCATTGGTTTTAAATTTATTTGCAATTTTCAGGTATTTAAGTTATGTAATATTAGATGGCAATAAAATCATTTTTTACCTTTTCCAAATGAATTGCCAGATACCACATAATTTGAGAGTTCTATTGTCATTTTTGTCAAAATTTTGATACACCCTTCTATGTGGACTAGGTCCAAATATGAGCCAACTTCTCCTAATTTCAACAGAACTATTTTTTGGGTCAATAAGAACTCTTGTACAAAATTTCATCAAAATATATGCATAATAGCCACTTTCACATACAAATAACTTCTCAAAAAATATGACGTGCATTTGTACCGAATATCTTACCTTGGGTCAGAAAAATTGCTGTAGCTCAAAAAGTGCAGTCCCGATGCATGGACATGTATATATAGGAATGTAGGGGAGAGTTAGGACTACAAAATAGTAAATTTGTGTTTTGACTCAGCTTGACTCACAGGAGTTGTGCTCTATGAAGTAGGAAATTTCCGAGAAATTTGACCTTTTTTAAAAAAAATATTTAAATTGTTCTGAAAACATTAGAGCTTAAATTTTTTTACCAGTAATAGGAAATAAGTTAAGTTACAACACAAAATTTATTTCGTCCAAAAATCTTGAAAAACAAAAAAGTTATGATCATTTAAACTTTAAAAATTAACTAAAAATATCATAAATTTACTAAATTCTGAAAAAGCCCATTTTGGACCACCCTGTTCTCAGTGAAATAGTTGAAATAGAGTTCTAATTTTTTGGCTCCCGAGGTTTACTACTGTCTACTTTCATATGAGTCTAATAACTTTAAAATCGGAGAACAAAAACCAAAAGGAGTTTTGGCCGCTATCTCAAAATATTGACCACAGTGCGACGTACAAAAGATTTCTCATCTGATGAAATGTATCTTTGTTTCGTCAGACCACAGAACGTTTCTTCAGTTGTTACAACTCAGGTGTGATTCGCAAACTCCTGTCTACTTCGGACATTTCGATTGCTAAGGAGAGGTACTTTTCTCCGTCTCCAACCCATAAGTCCAACTTCGTGAAGTCTTTTTTTTATTGTGCGACTTGAAACAGAAGCTTAGAGATCATTTTTGATGCTATTTGATGACTTGAAAAGATTATTCTTTGAAGTACGAATTAAACGGTTATCAAAACGTGCAGTTATTTCACGCTTCTTCCCCTAGTCTTGGCAGTTATATTTTTGAATGTATTGCGTTAAACACTTTACTTTTGGAGCACTTTAATGTCTGAGCTATTTTTTTTAAAGTTAGACCCTCTACTTTGAAGTTTATCACCACATTTTTTCTGCATCTGTTGTATGAACACAACGACTCATTTTAAGATTTTTAAAAATAGCGCACTTCACTAAATACTTCATATTTGTTTTTTTTTAATAATTTTTGCAAATAAAATATAATTATTGAGAATAGTCCCCATTATTATGTACAATTACTTTAGGTCTACTTTGTTGCAAATAAATTTTAATTTAGAGGAGACAAAGTAAAAAAGAAAACAGGATAGGAAATCCCGGTAAATCTAAAAGGATTTAACAGTTATTACCAACAATAAACGTAGACATCGAAAAATTGTACAACATGTTGTTGAGAAAAAATCAATTTCTCTATTATTTCTTTCAACACTGTAAATATGTAAAAATTTCAACACAAGACGAATAAAACAACTAACAAGAGCACAATCAATCTAAGAGGGAAATAAATTATAGAAATAAAAACTTTATTTCTAAAGCTTGTTTTGCGGCTAAAGAGAAAAGCCAAAAAGCTCATAAAAGCTTTATGAGCTTAACATTCTGTAAGTGATATATTTTAATAGACAAGTTTTCGTTAAAGTAAAGCTTAGACTTTGGCAAAAATATAAGCTTTCTTGTTCTTGTTTGAGCACTAGATTTTTTCCGAAACAAATTAGAATTTCATATTAAATTAGTAAAATTTATGCTGTGACCTTGAATAGAATATTGTTTTAAAGCTCAGATGATTAGCACCACTTTAATTTCTGTGTTTAGTAGTAGGCCATATCGTTTTAATTTTTTGTCTCCAACTAAAATTTTACTACCAATAATCTTACACCTTTATTTTTGTTCATTTGAACACAACCATTTAACTAATTTTAACTTAAAAATCATAATTTTATAATCTACTAGCTACCTCCTCAAATGTAAAATGGAGACTTTTAAGTAAAGGTATGGCCAAGCTTAAACTCGAAAATACACGTTTTTCTCAGAGAAGTCTATGTCAAATTCAGAGAATGGCATTGTTACAGTTTTCCAGGAATAGAATAATTACTTTTTATGGAGGATATCCGGCCCTCCCGTCTCAATCTCCAAGCTCTAACATGAAATTTTACGTTATTTTTAGAGTATAATAATTTTTGACTTTACCTTACCTATCTATTATAGTATGGGAATTACTGGACTTCCAATCCAGTAAATTTTTTGTGCTGCAATGGACATTAAAAGGGAGTTACTCCTATAAAATTTCAACACTATACCTGTTCTAGTTCTCTAAATACACCATAATAATTTTTTCTTTGTATAGAAATTTTAGTTTGTATGGCAGATGCCACTCCCACTGTTTCAATAAATCTCAAATTTTTTTCTAGACTATTCACATTATTAACGGTGTTACTTGTACAACGTTTTAAGATTCTACCTTTTTTAGTTTTCTACGTACACGATAATAATTGTTTACCAATTTAAGATATATCAAAGAAGTGGGCGTAAAAATAGGCGTGGTCAATTTTTCTTTCAGTAAAAACTTAAATTAGATTACTACGGTCAAGTCGTTCTTAGGTTTTAGTTAAATTCAAAAAGTGGGCGTTATGGTGGGCGTGGTAAATTTTCCGTATAAAGCTAATTTGGGTATTGATGAAGATTTAAAACAAAAAATAACCAAATCGATGCAGCAGCTCTCAAGTGATACAATTACCAAAGAACGACATGTCATTTTATTTAGACTAGATATCATTGCTGCGCTTCGCTGCCCTTATCATCAAAAATGATATAAACACGTGAAAGCAAAATTATCGCCATGCTTAAACGCAGTTAAGAGAACATGTATTACTTTATTGGTGTTAGTAAGAATTTTAAGTCGTATTACTCCTAAAGTACGTATTACTCCTAAAGTACTCCTAAAGAACCGATTAAATAAAATTAATATTGTGTACATCTGTGTAGAAAAAGCTTTAAAATCCATATAAGAGTTTTTCCAAAATCGGTGCATTATTATAGTCGTAAAAGGGTTTACAAAAAACGTGTTTGCCTTTAAATTATATAGATAATATATGTGTATACCGGGTGTGTTCAAAAGAAAAGGTGATTTTTGAAATTTCACGGGCTGGTTACATTCGATTATCGAAATTTTTTGTTTTGCTTTTTTGTTATGTTGGTACACGTGGGTTAGTCATATGTTGGCATTACTAGCCAAGTTGGATTAATAGTTTGTTATTGACAACTGAAAAGGTTAGGCACGTTTGTGTGCTTCGATATTTGATTTTATAATTTTGTCTGTCTGTGTTCGCATCACGTAAAAACTCTTGGATGAGTTGTAATGAAATTTTGTTAGAAGGTACTTTACCTCTATTCCTCTATAGGATGATTTCCTGGGAGTGTCATAGTTTTCATGGGAAAAATCAGCAACGGTTTTTTTGCCCGCTGGGGATGAAGCCACTTTTCTCGGAAACGGCTCGACGGATATTTAGCACGGTTTGTTCAAAATGTTCATTAAAGTCTCTACTTTCAAAATATATGGTTATATTTCCTGGGAGTATCATGGTTTCCATGGAAAATCAACAACTATTTTCCCGTTTTTATATATACCAGAAATCTACGCTATTAGTAAAATTCCCAATTACGGGGTATTTACTTTTCCCCATTTTTTCCCCATTTAAATTCCCAAAATTGGCACATGTGTTAAGTTAAGCCTAATTCAGAGGTAAAATCAGCTGTTCACAACAACATAACCTCAAATTGTAAAAATTTCTATTATTGGAATATGTTTGTTTTTTGTGCTGCCAATATTGAAGTGAATTTCTGTTAAATAGAATAGTTACTTGAATTCTGTTAGTTTCTGTTAATTAATAAATTAATTAATTAATATTTTTGCGCTTTAATATGAATCAAAAGACGTTAAACTTCGTTAAATCCAAATTATCCATTTTTAAGGACATTGAAAATGTTAAGAAAACAAAGGAACAAGAAAACGACTTACCTTTGCAATGAGGTTCATTTGTTACAAATAATAAGAGAAAAAGCTATCATGAACAAATAAGGGGTGATTAAATGTTAAGGGGCTGATGTTGATAATCAATAACTATGTTTATATGATAATTATAATAAAATGTTTTCTTTTGCAAAATAAAACTGAATTTTTATTCTACACAGTTTAGTTAGTAAAAGAAATAAGTTAAAATATTTTCCATACGGTAAGTATATTTATACTCCTATTTTCCCTATAAGCCACTTTTCCCAATAAGAAACTTTTTTATTGAAATTGGCTCAAATGAGTTGCTTATAAAGAGCGTTCACTGCATAAAGGTTCATCCATTTTATCAGAAAGTTTTAGCGATTTAAAAAAAAAGCCTAAATGGTTACCCGGACAATGCCGGGTAAAGCTAATTTATTATAATTAATATTCTTAGATTTAAGTTGCTAATCTGAAGCATTAAATGAATTTTAAAGAAAATACTTACCAGTAGAAGACCAGCGGCGACACAGCATATAACGAATAGATTTGCTTTAATAAAGCGCTCCATAATGTGATCATTCCAAAAATCCTTCAAGCTGTTAATGCCGTTTGTACCACTGCCGTCACTTTTAAAAGTTTCACTAGATTTTTCAAAATTCATTGTATATTCGTGTCTTATTTTATTTTTTTTTTTATATTTATGTAGTTTTAATATAAATAGAAAACTGCTATTGTATTTTAGTTTTTGTGTAGATTTTTATAAAATAATAATAATATTTTGGTGCATTTGGAATGGAATGGAATGTTTGTTATTTGTTCAGTAGCAGCCATAAAAAAGTGAATTTCTTGTTTTGAAATTTTTTTTTTGGAGCATCACTTGTTTGTCATTTTTTAAAGTCTAATTCTTTCTAGTTTAAGTTGATTAAATGAATTTATTTTTGTTTTTTTTTGCAGTTTTTCAATTGTGATATTTATGTCTAGAGTTTATGCGTAGCAGGCTGAGCAACATTTTTTCATGTTTTTTCTTAATTTAAGAATTAGTTTTGTTTTTTGTGAAATACTGCTAAAGATCTCATTTTTTGCTATTAAGTGTTCAGATATACATACATATACATATGTACATGTATATAAGTATGTATTTTAAATGTGGTTTTGCTGATGATATTTATGTGTGTATAAGCTGGTATTTCTTTTTCAAGCTGATTAATTTTAAAGCCCAAGCATTTCGTATATTAGAAAAAGCTGCAAAAATAAGAAAGAAAAAAAAATAAGTTTATGTTGCTGTTAAATTATTTCTTTTAAGCATTCTAACACCATTCGTTGCTCGTTTTTATTGTTTTAATAATTTTATTATAAAATATGGTTGTTGGTGGTTGTACTGCAACCAAAAGATTAACAGAACAGAAAATTTAATTAAAGTAATCAAGAAAGTATAGTTGGCCAGACCCATATTTATGTTAACCTGTGCTACTAGTTGTAAATGAAAACGATAACTTTAATTTCTTTAATAAACTTTTAATTACGAACATACATATGTACATACTCTAATAAGCTTTCTATAGAAATAAGTGTTTTGTTTTAAATACAATAAAAGGTCATAAAGATCTTAAAGGGTCATATTTCCAGGGTAAACGTCACGAAGAATATACATATAACAATTCGAGATTTGTATGGTGCTTCACTCATATACGACTTTTGTTTTTAAAAAATATTCACTTAAAGTCATAACTTCCGAGTTCATATGAAAATTTAATATTACTGTTTCTTGCTCCCTCCAAGATCTGCAGCCTGGAAAAATTTATAATGATAAAAACAATGAAAATTTTAAAAAAAATTTTGTTGTCGAAAGTTTATAAATAAAAGGTTCATAGTAAATTATACTCATTTTTATCATTAACAAATTTCAAAATAGACTTACACCACTTCCAAAGAAAACGGCTCATATATCCATTTTTTTTTCAAAAATAAAATTAAAAAAAAAAACTTAGTAATATGAACGAAAAATTTGTCAAATCAACGGATAATTTAGTCATATTAACTTCTTTTAGAGATGTAGATTTAACTATTTTATAATTTGTTTTTCTTAGAATGTTTTACAGAATTTTATTTGAGTTTTTATAAGTTTTTTCAATTTTTTTTTTTTTTAAATATGTTTTTGATAAAATATATTCTGCTTATTTTAATAAAATTAGTTTATACGAATAAATCGTATATATGTATATTTGAATAAAAATTAAGTTGATTTAAATATTTGTCGTTAAGGTTCTACTAATTTTTTTCGTTAATATTACCTACGATATTTGGTTCAGTGTACTCAGTCGTACGATCTGTATGATAGTGTGGCATATACAACGCCATTTTGAAACGATTGTTTGAGTACGACTGAATTCTATCGTACTCAATGACAAAAGTTTAACAAATTAGTAAAAAGATATATAAGATGTGCAAACTTTTTGTCTACAAACAAATATTATTGTTATTGTAATACAGGTTTTTTGGAATTTTAAGTGTCTAACTATAACGGTTCAAGAAATATAACCCTGTCATAGGCGAACAGAAATTGAAATGATAATATTAACATTACATTTTTGCGCTTTGCATACAAAAACCTAAAAGTATTGAATTTAGAATATTTTAAATTTTTAATTAGACGAACATAAAATTTTCCAATTTTTTTATAATATTAATCACCTAATTTATAATTAAATTTCTTTCAACTTAGAGGGAATATATGTAACGAACTTAAGCCTGACTTTGAAATTATATACCTACAAATCTGTCTGTATACCTATTTTAGTTAATACTGGTATTGAAGAATTATTTTACTCATGTATTAAAATATTTATGAAACCAAAAATAATGACCAAATGGTTACACAGATGATTTGTATTTCGTTTTAACAAGAAGTTACCCAGTGGTAAAAAGGATTATCAAGGCCTTCTAGAAGGCCTCTTTACTCCTTCTTTTGGAGGCACAAGGCCTTCTGTTTGCATTGCGTTCGCATTCCATTTTCATGTCTTTTTTACACAGCTTGTCATTGCGGAGCAGGCCTTCCTTCCACTGTCCCTTCTGGCGTCAAGCGTTCCAGAAGGTCTTCCGAAAATTGTCTGCTAGAAGGCCTTTAATTTAATGTCTCTTAGAAGGGTTTTCGTAGCAAAAACTAAAAAAACTATTCTGTTCTAATTTTAATTTCTTTTTAATTGAAATGAAATATTAAAATTTTTTGGGATTTGAACCGTCAACCTCCTGGCTGATAGACTAGCGCACTACCAATTAGTTTATCGAAGCATAGCGATTTCAAGCAGCAATGAAGTAGATAAAGGCAATTGAATGAACTTTTGTGTTTTATAAATAAGAAATCTAAAAATAGAAAATTATGTATTTGTTATACAAAATGAGTACACACTCCTACTTCCCTACTAAGAGAAGCGAAGTAGCAATGTGTACTGGATCTTTTAGAAAAAAGAGGCAAGGTCTTTTAAAAGGCCTTCTTTGGAAGGCACACAAAAATGAGGATCGTATCCGAGAGAAGGTCTAAGCATACCTTATAGAAGACCTGAAGTGAGAAGGCCTCTTTAATTTTACCACTGGGTAGTTAACTCGCACATACATATACATATATTTTTGGAATGTAATGAATTCGGACGAAAAATTTAAATTTGAATAAGTTTCATTACGGAAATAATTTGTTAAATTTTTTAAAAGCAACAACCCTGTAAAATATTAATTTTAAATACATTTGTGCAATTAGTGATAAGGTTACTCTGATTTAAGAACCGTTATGTACGAAATTCTTTTTTTTTTTGTTAATATATGAAAGACACATATGAAAAATTTTGTATAAAATCTTATTTAAATCACAAAAAATATTTTTCGATGAGCTTTGTAACTATAGTGCTTCAGTTATGGTTTATCTATTTACTTTATATAAAGCTATCTGGATAAAATTCTAAAATTGATAAAAAATTCTAAAATTTATACAAAAAGCAGACAGACAGACGGAAATGAGTTACTATTTTATTATATGTATAGATCTAAAAAAAAATATTTATTATCCTTGTTTTCAGATAACAATTACAATCAGCATGGAATCTGAATCTAATATTAAAGTTTATTACAGCAATTTATCAGAGAACGTGCTGGATGAGAAAACAGCGAACTTTATTTTCGTTGAACATTTCAAGGTTGGCAACGAGTTTATTAGAAAAAATTAGATAAAAAAATCGGATTTTTTTTAATGTGGAATCGGACGTTGACACCAATACGGACGAAAATTTTTCCATCGAGTCGTTAAGTACATAGCTTTGAATTAAATTCATCTAAATATGCAATTTCTTATTCATGTACCCCATGCAAAGAAAAATTTGATGAAACATCAGGCTTATTATCACGAACGAAAGCAAAACACAGTGAAAAAGAGAACAATTAAGGAAAATTAAGGGAACAAGGGAAAACTTATAACGTTTGGAAAGAGTAAATGTAGGTATGCGAGAAAGAGCTTAGTGAAAATTTAAGCCGAGATATCAATACTCACTTGCTAGAGGTCGCAAGAATTGTGGAATCATATCTGGGAATCAAATATTCAAATATTTTTGGACTGAAATGTCATGCGCCCGAAGAAAATAATGGATTAATGCATTAGTTCATGTTTTTCCAGGAGCTAGTAGAAGTGGAAAATGTATAGCATGCGAACTTCTTATTTTTTTGTAAAGATATGTTCCTAACTACATTTGATGTTGGCAAATGGTGTGTTTCACATAATTTAAAGAAATCTAATGGTTACGGTATTGAAAAAAATTAAAAGCCAGCGAAAAATATAAAGAAGAGGATCACATTAGAAGCTTTTTAAACAGAGTTCTGAAAATGCCATCCCATTATTGCTGGAAAAATACACAAAAGATATTCATACATGGAACTGGCTTCACATCCATCAAGCAGATATACAAGCAATTTGAAGAATTCTAGGAAAAGGCTAGATATACATATATTATTTTTAAAAGTTATTCATGAAATAAATACCGGATTATATAAACCCAAAAAAGACCAATGCAACACTTTTTATGCTTATAAAAACAAAAATACTGATGAAAAACTTTTACTAAACATTTGCGACTAAAATATCAAGTTCGAGATAAAAGAAATCGATAAAACAAGAGCAAAGAATGGAGAGATTCACTGTTTTACGTTGGATGTTCAGGTAGTTCAAATGGTTCCCTTGAAATCTGCTGGGGCCCAATACTTAAAACAAAAGCTATCCTGGCACGATTTGTAATCAAAAAGATTCAAACGTTGTTTGCTATGTCTGGCATGAAGGTGAAGGACAGGTGAGTGCTAATGTTTTTGCTTCTTGTTTGCTACGTTTTGTAGAAAATGAAGTAAATAATAAAAACATTCCTAACATTCCTATTAGCTTGTGCTGTGATGAAAGTAAAAACGTTACCCTATCAAATTCACTGATATATTTTTTCAAGGTTTATAACACTGAGATATATCACAAAAAAAAACCATCCGTGGGTCATACCCCCTCAAATATTGAACAAAAGAAGAAAAATAGAGAACTGTTTGTTCTGCAGATTTTGTAAAGATTATTAAAGAAGCAAGAACAAGTCAGAGAAAGTTCAAAGTTCATTATATTGGATATAATTTTTTTTTTTTAAATATTCTCAAAAACAAATCCACAGGAGACACAGGGAGTAACTGATATTTAATGTTTAAAATATACCTCTCCTGAAACTTTTTACAAATTAGACCATGATGATGATTAGATACCAATACCCCACCAAATAAAAATAAGAACGTTTTCAATCAAAATAAACCCTCTTTTTATAAACAGCCCTTGAAATTGCACATACAAAAATTTCGTGATTATCTCTCTTTTTGCGGCCAGTTGGCCCACGAAAATGTATAAATATTATTTTTCTTAAAAATAATTTTTTATGCATATATATTTAAATCTACACGTTCTTTTTGTTAAGTGTTAAATGAGTTTAACACTGATTCGAAAAATTAAAATTTAAATTAAATTTTAATTGAAAACTACATATTTCTTGTTTTTATGTGTAACTCAACACTAAAATGGAGAAATTTTATCAATTTAGATTACTTAATTTAAAAAATAATTAAATACCATTTAAAGAACAACAGTTGACACAAGAGCTTCTTCCACAAGACCATTTACGCCGCCATACATATGCCAATGGGATTTAATAGCTCGCCCATGGCAACCCCGATTATCATAAAAAAAATCATTATGAGTGACGAGGCACATTTTCATTTAAATGGTTATGTGAATAAACGGAATAGTCAGTTCTGGGCAATGGAAAACCCTCAAATTAATCATCAGTCACCTTTGCATCCATTAAAAATGACAGTCTGGTGTGCAATTTGGTCAGGAGGAATCATTGGGCCTTACCTCTTTGAAAATAAAAACTGCGTAACGGTAACTGTGAATGGGGAGCGATATCAAGATATGATTGAAAACTTTTTAACGCCACAACTGCATGCTTTGGGCTTAATTAACATGTGGTATCAACAAGACGGTGTCACATCGCATACAGCGAGGATTACAATGGAATTACTGCGAGTAGTATATCTTTCCAGGGGGCACCCTTAATATCTAGTTTCATAACATGTATATAAATTCACTATGTCTGCTATTGTGTTCTATTGTTCTATTGTCCTATTGTCATAAATATTTATGACTGTAATAAAAATGTTGTTATTATTTCTCATTAAAAAATATTATATGACAATAGTACTTTGAAACCTATGTTTTCTCATCGTGCTATTGAATTCAGTGATGCCACACTCATATTTCTGCGTTTTTTGTTTGGAAAAGTTGGCATGATTGATTTTATTATATGTTTACTGTTGTTTATGAAATTTCTGTGTAGTCGTATGACGTTTATTGAAATACACAATGGCTGACATACGACAGGTCGTTCACAGTAGTGCTATTTGACCCTAAATAGCACTTTAGGATTTAGGAATTTACCAGACATAGTGAATTGGATAATAATATTTAATGTTTTAATGATGGAGCTTATTTATTTCAAACACGCAAATCAATTTTTTATTGCTCCTGCAAACTTTACATTTTGTCGATATGTTGTAAACTCATATTTTAAATTTTTTTTTGATTCGCAAAATTATGCGTCTTTACCTTTAATTTTTTTGACAGTTGCGTCGATGATATATGTTGGATGTTTCAGTGTAAAAAGGCTATTTATTAGTCTAACATGATATCAGCGTTGGTGTTTGTCATTTTAGGTCTAATGTAGACGAGGGGTCAGGTTTGAATGAATAAATATTTATTTTTATTGTTTTATAATTATATGAATTTTATTTGAACTATTTTTGAATTAATAAATTAATTATTTAGGCTTAAGTTCTTATTTATAAAGAGATAAAGAAAACTTATCAAAGAAATAGAATCTGAGAAATTTTAATTTACATTATATTTCATAGAAGATAGTGCTTTTTGAAATTGTTTTACACTTGTAAACTCTATTTATTTTTCATATTATACTACCAAGCAAACATTTTTCTTTATTTTAATTCTCTTTATATATTTTCTTTTATTTGAAAATGGTATATATCTGTCTTGCTATTAGCTATCCTTTGGTTAGCAATTAACAACAATTAGATATTTTTATTTTTTTTTTATTTTACAAATGTATATTTTTGATTATTAACACAATAGTGTTGAAGTTAACAATGTCAAAGCCGTGCCCGCTCTGTGAAATTATATGAATTATATTTGAACTATTTTTGAATTAATAAATTAATTATTTAGGCTTAAGTTCTTAATTATAAAGAGATAAAGAAAAATTAGATACCAGCAAAGCAGAATACATTTTCTAGACAGCTACGTCCGTCATCAGTACTCTTTGTATCAATCTACCCGGTAGTTTCAGTTGTTATTAATTTTCTATTTAAACAAACTTATCAAAGAAATAGGATATGAGAAATTTTAATTTTACATTATATTTCATAGGAGATAGAGCTTTTTTTGAAATTGTTTTACACTTGTAAACTCTATTTTCTTTTTATATTATACTACCAAGTAAACATTTTTTCTTTATTTTTATTCTCTCTATATATTTTCCTTTCTGCTTTTCTGGTATCTAATTTTTCTTTATCTCTTTATAAATAAGAACTTAAGCCTAAATAATTAATTTATTGCTTTACATTATTAAAAGTCTTCTTATTCTAACAAAATTAGTTTAATAAAAACACTTATCTAATTAAGATATTTTCTATGCTAGGCATAGTTTTATATTAAAATAATAAATCTGTCATAGTTTTATACAGATTTATTATTTTAATAATAAATCTGTCTAAAACTTTTTAACTATTTTAATAATAAATCTGTCCTAACATTAATCTATAGCATAACACATTTTATAGAAGTAAATATTTGTTACTTAAAACTATTTTTATTTTAACTTTAAATTGAAAGGTTATTATTTTGTATACTTTATTTTGACAATTAGTGCTAATATTTGCTAAGACCTGTTTATTTGTTTTGTCTTATAACCACAATAAAACATAAAGATAAGTGCGACATTCAGCGATTTTAAATCCGTTGTGTATTTTATGTTATAAAGCATCTCAAAAATTACACTATAAATATCGCTTTTAAAAATCAGGAACATGCACAGTTGGTTTGAATAATTGATTGAATAAGGAAGAAAGCCTCGGTTTCTAAATTAAAAAAGCACAATGAAACTTTTAAGTTTTTTGATTATGTTCCTTGTATTGGCTGTGGTATTTGGCCAAAAAAAAAATGAAAGAAGAAAGCCAAAAAATAAGTGAACTAAAACAGGAAAATGAAAGAACAATAGAGAAGCTGAATAAGGAAGTTATGCAAAAGGACGAAGACAAGGGACTTTTATGAAAAAAAAAATATCGGAAAATTTGCAAAATATTATGGAAAATGAAGAAATTATTCAAAAGGATAAAGACAGTTTGATCCAGGGATCGATAGACGGATTGAGCGAGAAGTATAGATACAAAGTTGTTGGACCTAACGGTGAAGAAATAAATAATGGGGCATAAAAAAGGAAATAAAACTAAAAAAAGGATAAAAATGTCACCCTTAATTATTTAATAAATATTTTTTAATTACATTTAATAAAAATAAAATAAACACTGGAAACAGTTTGAGCACAGTACATAAATTGAATGAAATGATTTAAAATTTTTATTACTACATAATGCATTAAACATATAGACGATAGCAGGCTGCCGAATACCGACTGCAAGCTGTCAGATCTAGAATATGAAGACAATTATTTTGACGACATAATAGCCACATGGCTGCTCACACGACCACTGTTGTGGCTGTAGCCAACTAAGGCTAATTCTTGTTTTTGTATTCAATAGAAGAGAATATCTAATTATTAATTTATTTATAATAAGGAGGTGGTTCTGATAGTCGGAGAGGAGAATTGGTTGTTAAAGCAAAGGTATCTGCAGGTGCGTCAGATAAAACTGTACTTGTTGGATCAGCGTTAATCGCAACAGCGATAGTTGGTCGTTGCAATTGTACCGGTAATAGTTATAGTATTCTTTGTTTAATGAACCTATTTTTTTTTTGCTCAACAGATATTAATGACTATTTAAAATTACAGCATCTATTAATTTTTATAAATTTTTTTAAACTTTTTGTTACAATATTCCCCAGTAATAAAAGTAGCAGTTTTATTTGTAACCTCTGTTTTAGTTATTCTTCAAATGAAATTAAAAATTGTTCACAAAATTGTTCGTTCATTCTGCAGACGGCCGAGCCTCTTAGAGATTGGGGCCAAGCGGCAAAACATGAATGATACGCTCAATCACGATCTCGTAACAATATCTAATTGGGGCCGGGCAAATACTTTAACGCTCGTAAGACTCAATGTTGTATGCTAACGCACCGGCGTTCGGCCGAAAATGATGCTACATCTGTAATTATGGGTGGTATAAGTATTAAGGAATCAAAAGCTCTTGATGTTCTTGGCATGAAAATCCAGTGTGACGTTCGATGGACTAAGCACATTTTTCAAGTCTCAAAAGAAGCCTTTAAGAGTCTCGGTAGATGCCTCCTAACGAGCTCACCGGCCTGCAAAAAAGCCACTTATTTCAAAACGAAACCAATTGAAGCGATTGAAATTTGCCAGAGACCATTTAATCTGGCCAATTCCAAATGGAAAACGGTATTATTCAGTTACATATGTACAAAGATATTTTAAGAGATGTTATGCTTCCATATGACCCAAAGCATACATCAAGAGTGGTAAAGTCATGGTTAGCTAAAAAATCATAACTCTTATGGATCTTTAAACCCCGTTGAGAATCTTTGGGAAATTGTTAATCGGAGGATCGTCCGCAATAACGTTCGAAATAAGCACGAGTTGTTCATAAAAATAAAAGGGGCGTGGAACTCAATTCTAGCATCGATAATAGACAATTTAATAGAATCTATGCCACGGCGTTGCAAAGCTGTGTTACAGAATTCTGGTTTCGCACGAAATATTAAAATTTTTTAGTTTGAAGTTTTTTTTTTACTTTTATTATAAGTTGCATTTGTTTTGGCCAAACGTATTTTGAGTTTTTTTGATAAAAATATTTGTGTTATTTTAAAAATTAAGTCCGTATAAAGTTGTTGTGTTAAATTTTATTTACAAATAAATAATCTTTAATTTCATTAATCCATTTTAATTTTCTTGGTATTCGGATTAAAGTTTCAGGAATTTTATTATAAACCAAATTTCAGTTGCATATGATATGGCCACCACTGTACATATTTTTTCGTTTCTGTACGTAAACATTGCGAGTTAAATAAAAGTTTGAATAAAATACAGCAATTGGATCACAATGCACTGAGTGGTATAACAAAACTGTATATTTTTAGAAATTCTTTCTAATTTTTAAGTACTCGAACAGAGTTTTATACAAGGTTTGACATTTCCAGATAAGCAAATTTAAACAGCTGTTCTAACAGTTTTACCTGTATTATTATAACGAGTGATTTTTTAAGAGCTTGAGAACTTTTTTTTTAAAAAAAACGCATAAAATTTGCAAAATCTCATCGGTTCTTTATTTGAAACGTTAGATTGGTCCATGACATTTACTTTTTGAAGATAATTTCATTTAAATGTTGACCGCGGCTGCGTCTTAGGTGGTCCATTCGGAAAGTCCAATTTTGGGCAACTTTTTCGAGCATTTCGGCCGGAATAGCCCGAATTTCTTCGGAAATGTTGTCTTCCAAAGCTGGAATAGTTGCTGGCTTATTTCTGTAGACTTTAGACTTGACGTAGCCCCACAAAAAATAGTCTAAAGGCGTCAAATCGCATGATCTTGGTGGCCAACTTACCGGTCCATTTCTTGAGATGAATTGTTCTCCGAAGTTTTCCCTCAAAATGGCCATAGAATCGCGAGCTGTGTGGCATGTAGCGCCACCTTGTTGAAACCACATGTCAACCAAGTTCAGTTGTTCCATTTTTGGCAACAAAAAGTTTGTTAGCATCGAACGATAGCGATCGCCATTCACCGTAACGTTGCGTCCAACAGCATCTTTGAAAAAATACGGTCCAATAATTCCACCAGCGTACAAACCACACCAAACAGTGCATTTTTCGGGATGCATGGGTAGTTCTTGAACGGCTTCTGGTTGCTCTTCACTGCAAATGCGGCAATTTTGCTTATTTACGTAGCCATTCAACCAGAAATGAGCCTCATCGCTGAACAAAATTTGTCACATTTGAACATTTCGAACCGAACACTGATTTTGGTAATAAAATTCAATGATTTGCAAGCGTTGCTCGTTAGTAAGTCTATTCATGATGAAATGTCAAAGCATACTGAGCATCTTTCTCTTTGGCACCATGTCTGAAATCTCACGTGATCTGTCAAATACTAATGCATGAAAATCCTAACCTCAAAAAAATCACCCAATACCATGGTGGAATTACAACGTTATTAAAATATTTTAAACAATATTTTTGAAATGTTAGAATTTTTTAAATTGATTGACAAACAATTTTTTCATTCATTTGAATTTTTTCATTCATTTAAATTTTGTATCAATTATTATTTTTATTTCCTGGCGATGCTACTACCCAATGGTGTAGCGAAATATTGAAAATAAAAATAAACTTTTTTTTATAAAAAAGACCTCGTGCTTAGAAGATAGAGTCATAAGGCCTTACAATCATTTTTAGATTTTTTTAGAATTTTAGAATTTATGCAGGGATGGTTACCTTTATATAAACTAAATACATAAACCTTAACTGAAGCACTATAAAAGTAAGAGTCTTACAATTGGTGTGGAATACTTTCAAAGCAAAATCGAGCTAAATATTGTCAGGACGACCACGACGTGGCGGCCACAGCTAGTCTTGCAATAAAAGTAAGGCTGATATAAATTTTACTTACCTTTTGTTAATAAATGAATTTTTTATGTTAAGGTAATAAAAATGAATTTTTTATGTTATGATTTTATATTACTTTTTCAATAGCCGCTTATTGCAACTTTTCGGTAATAACAACAACTCCGATTTCCTATTCGTTTGTGCAAGCCTAGCTCGTACTGTGCTTTCCAGCAATTTATTTGTGAAACTCTTTAAACATTTTTATAAGACCCCTTCGCGAAACGTATTATCGTAAAATAACGCAATATTTTACAAGAAAAATTATTGGTAAAGAGAAATAACTAAGGAATTAGGTGCATAAGACATAAAACAGAAAACTCGTATGGAAAAGTACCGCTAGATTTGCAAATCAGTGATTAATAATTTTATATTGCAAGAGATTGCAATTATGTTTTAATTATATGACCACCACTGTACGAGTATATCGTTAATTTAAAAATATAAAATCAGTTCATGTATTCAAAATACATATATTAATTACATTCTGCTAGTGTCTCAATTATATTTTCCCATTTTTCTTTAAAATTAATCGCCTAATTTGTAAAAAATATTCATTCAACTTAGAGAGAATAAAACGAACTTATGTAAGTCTTACTTCAAAACTTCATTTGTATGTTTGTTATTTTCTTTATGAAATACACCACTATGCACACTAAACCACCTGTTTTAATTATGTCACAATAAATTATTAAAGGAAGTAGAGGTAACTTACACAGCAAAAGTATACATATTCAAATTCATATGTATGTATGTATGTACATAAATAGATACATACGTATGTACATAAATACATACATACATATGTACATACTTATGTATGTATGTTTAATAGAACTTAAAAAAATGCATTGAAAATTGTATGCAAATTTAATCTACTTGTGCATTTGTATGTATGTATGTGTGTTCATATTTAACTAAAGTTAATTAACCTTACAAAAAGACTTTTCGTTAAAGACAATTGAAATCACTTGCACAAATGCCGGTTCAAGCTGTTCATTTGAACATGTTGTACATCCAACAGTCGAGCATGCAAAAATGAGTGAAAACAACAATAGATTTTTTATTTATCTTTCTTTTTTTTTGATTTAGCAAAAAAAAAACAATAACAGCAACATTTAAGACAGTTGGTAAGTAACTGTTTTGCGTTTTTTTTTTTGTGTTTCCTTCTTCGTCCAATTGGCATTTGGAATAAGCAAGATACCAAACAAAGAACAATTCTTTTTTATTATAAACTTTCCATTCCCATTTCGCGGTAGTTTAGAAATTTTATAGTTGCATACAGTAGGGAGCAGATGTGAGTACATGTTTGTAGTTTTTCTATTGCTGGGTGCATAAACGTAGCAATAATGAAGCGATTTTTCAAATTTCTTTTTTTTTTTGAGCTCTTTCCTATTTAGTTCTTAACGAAACTAAAATAAAAAAACAATAAGCAATGATAGATGTTTATAATTAAATAACAGCAAAATATGTAACTCGTATGTACTCAATTTTGCTCATACTTGTTCTCAACTAAATTAGTAGAAAAATTTCTAATTTTCCGTTTTTTTTAATATATATGTAGGTCGATTATGGGTGCAACCTAACCTCAGTTGCGTTGTCAATTGCCGAAATTTTATTACGTATGGCAACTAGTAACTAAAAGTTTTTAATTTCAGTTTCCAAAATGGCAACCATAAATTTGTGGTTACTGTTGATTTTTTCACGAATTAAACAAAAAGGGCGGTAAATCTGAAGACAAAAAGGTTTATTTTTTAAATTTTGTATATTTAATAGTTTATACATTAAAAAAATACTTTTAGCATTTTATTTGAGAAAAGCAAAAATAATCTACGTGTTGCCTTTTGGACATAATTATTTAATTTTTTTTTTATTTACTTTGAATTTCTTATTTCTGGCTTAATTATAAAAAAAAAAACTTTTTGATTATTTATTTCCAGTTGCTAGACTTTCAATATTGCATTATCTATAACTTTATGGCAACTGAACAAAGTTGCCTTACGTTACACCAATTTATTTTCCAGTTGCGTTGCCTGTTGACAACGCAACAAAAGTTTGGTCGCCATCCATAATCGACCTATTAGATTTCGATTTCGTTGCTATAATCTTGAGTCTTGTTAATTTGCACCTTTGTTTTAAATTGTAATTAAATAACTTAATATAATAAAAAGTGTTTTTTTATTTAAAACAAAATGTTAATATTTTTTAAAACAATGGAGAAACTGTGGTGATCCGTGAAAATGTCAATTGTAAATATGACAATGGAAGGCTCTTCATCACGTACATATAATAGCTAATTTAAGCCAATCTGTGGTTATTAGAATGTTAAAACGGTGAAATGAAGCTCCGCAAGTTTTCGGCTAGAGGCTGAAAGCTTTTAACTGATGGGGTCGCACGCCTTTTGTTGAGGGAGATAGAGCTGACAAGTCTTTAACGCCAAAGGAAGCTTTCATAGCAATAAATAAAAATGTTGCACCATGGACAACAAAAAGAGCTCTACACAACATTGGATACCTCGAAGCTGAAAGGGCGTAATATGGTGTGATGAGTATAAATTGAACCGATATCAGTCTTATAGTAAATAGTATTACTGGCGCCGATAGCAAGAGACAATTTAATGACACTATATTAAGCAACATCATATAGTGATGTTGTTTTACATGATGACATGTTGGTCCATTGCAAAAAAGAAAGACTATTTCAACATATTGCCCACCCATCTTCCCGATTTTTTTTTTAGATATGAGCGCATATCCTATGAAATAACTTAAGTTCCAACAGGTTGGAAACCCGAAACACACCTGAAAAACCATTGAGGAATGTCTGATTTGGAAGAATGTTCAATTGATGCTTTGGCCCGTCCCGACCTCAAACCAGTTAAGAATTTGTGGTCAATTGTAAAAACACGATCGGGAAAAAATATCGAAGAGCTCCACTTTACTTAATCGAGATGTGGCAACGTGTGCAGGTGGAAAGGCAGAAAAATCCAGATGATATTATAAAAAAATTGCCAAAATGCCCAAATGCATCAATAGAGAATTACAAAATAAATGGCTATGAGCCAAGTACTAAGAATACAAAATATTTTAAATGTTACCAAAAAGTGCAAAATTGAGTACATAAAAGTTATTTTTATTTTGATTTTTCTTTGAATATGTAGTTTTTTAATTGTTTTAAAAATATTATTGCTAACAACTGAATAATAAATAAAATTATTTTAAAGATTAAGGGCCAAATTCATAAAAAATATTTTTGTTTATAAAACAAATTTTCATACAAAATTTGTTCAATATACCTTTTATAAACCAAAATATCTTTTATAAATATGGCCCTAAATCGCTTCACTATTACTATTTTTATGCGCCTACAAATGCAGAAAATACAAACATGTACTCATTTCTGCTCCCTACTGTATGTATGTACATACGTTTGTATTTATGTATGTGTATACACATATGTGTATATACAATTGTGTGTATATAAAACAGTGCGAAGTAAAAGTCAAAGTATAGCCGCGGCGCGCCGTTAAAATGAAAACTTTTCGTAAATTTTATGAAAATGTATGTTCAGAAATTTTTTTTTAAATAGAGTTCCGAATTCATAAATATTTAATTTATTTATTAAAAGTTTGAAATAAAATGAAAAAGATTTTAAATGGTATTGTATGAGTACTATAATTTCATAAATTTTCCCTTAAGTCAGTTCCCATTCTTTGTAAGTCTCGCTACAAATATCTTTTCAAGAGAAACATAAAAATGGAACAAATACCTATCCAATAAATTGAATGAAACTGTCACTCTTACTCATAAGGCTGTTTCAGTAACTATTCTTTAGTTGAAAAAGCTGTCACAGCTGTATTACCTACCGTCTATACCTGATAAAAATTTGTCTTGATAAAAGTTAAACTTCAAATAAAAAAAAAACAGTATTAAAAATAATGTTTTTTGTAATATGAAGTTTGACTTTTATCAAGACAAATTTTTATCAGGTATAGACACTAGGTTAGGGCCGAGGAACAGAGAATCCGCCATACGTCGTCTTTTTCAAATGACAAGTAAGTTGAAATACAGGTTTCTTATGAATATTTTTCCAATCAACACGCCTCCGTAAACGAAAGTACTAAAGTTCACAAAGTTTTGACGTACGTTGATACATTGATAGATTCCGTATGCTTCGTCTTTTGCTCATGCCATATGTACATATCAATGTACACATGTATTTATTTTGAAATCGTAGGTACCTATAAATTTTTTTGAATTATTAACTTGCCTTTGCTTTATGTTGGTAAAATCGGAATACGTTTTTTAAGTATTGTAGTTAGCGCAAATAATATTTGGTAGAGTCATAGTTAAATTCTTTTCCGGCATTTAAGAATCACTTTTTTTACTCAATTTTGGTTTTCAGCCTAATAAATAAATTAAAGAGTAACTTACGTACTATGTATTTTACTCCCTAGTTTATCTACATATATGTACATGTAACAAAACTGTAACAGGACCATTTCTGTACAAGAATTATTTGTTACAAAATTTCTTTCTGGTGCAGTTAGTAATCGAAATGGAATACAAAACAGCAATTTTTAGAATTGTTCTGTCTGTCTGACTGTATGTGTTTGCATCACGTAAAAACTACTAGATGAATTTTGATAAAATTTTGCGAGGAGATACCTAAGTATCTTGATTCAGATATAGGATACTTTTTCCAGTAAAATTATCTCATTTCCAAGAGCAAATAGATAAAAAATAATAAAAGTACGCAATTTTACCGATTCATTGGTACTGCAAACTTGGCACCTTTTATTTTTGTAGCGGAAAATTTTTAACACTATTTACAGAACTCTACAATAATTTTAGAATTTCATATAAGTTTTAAAATTTTATTTATATCAGTTATATAATAACTGAAGCACTATAAAAGCAGAGCCTTAAAATTTAGTGTGGATTACTTTCAAAGCAAAATCGAAAAAATAATGTTAGGATGCCTACGATGTGGCGGGCACAGCTAGTATAAAATATAATAACTACAAGTTAGTTATAGAAAATTAATATTGGTGTGTTCATTTGTATCCATCACTAGAATGTTTGGGCGTTTGTATTTTTACAATACCTCAAAAAGTGATTAAAATGCAATAAAAAAATATCGACAGCAAAAATTGTCGAATGGCCAAATTTGCAAATACTCGTAAGGTAAACTTAACTGGTATGATGTGAGTTCTGCTCGTTTTAAAATCTGAAAATTACTTTTATAAATTGGTACTATTGTTGATTGAGAACTGTTTTAGCAGTTTTAAAAATAAAAAGAATCGTGTGTTTTTAGTATTTAACAAAAGATAGATAAACAAAAGATATTTGGGGGACTCACAAGGTGTCATAAAAACATGACTATTATAAACAACTCTTCATAATTTAGTGTGCTATACAAAACCAACAAGTAAATATTATTTAATTAGATAATTACGTCGATATTCTTTATAATTAAAAAAAGTATTTGGCTTAATTTAAAATCATCCACTTCATATAAATAATAATTGCAATATACATTAAAACAGACGGACGGGCAGCAAATATCGAAACTAAAATAAAAATTTTAACGGAAGCAGTCTGTAATCATAAATTAAAAAAAAACAATAAAAATCACGCCTTATGGAGTCACTCTATAATCTTTTATAACTCGCTGTTATAGCGGTCATAACAATTGTATGTAAATTTTAAGTTTCTGCTATTGTGTTTCAAGGAGGAAATCTTTAATTTTTCTTGTTTTATGCTTATTATAGCGGCTATAACGTGTATAAAATTCAAGTGCCTGCCTAGTAAAATTAAAAAAATCAAGACACCATTTAATTAATTTTTATAAATTCCAATATACGGGTTCAACCGTAAGCAAATATATCAAAATAACCTCCAATAAGGCGCACCTTTTAATTTTATATATTTTTACCACTTTTTGTTGCAGATGTCCTAAAAATATACACTCTGTGTAAATTTTAACCATTTGCCTAATAGGGTTCAAAAGTTAGGCAAGTCATGTTAGTACAATTATGTCTTCAATGAGACACCCTTTAATTTCAAAATTTTGTATATTTTTAATAAAGGGAATATAGCAAATTTTAAGTGTCTCTCAATAATGGTTCAAAAAGTAGGTCTTATACAGTGTGTGAACACCCTTTAGTAGCACAACCTTTCAAATAACAAAAATATTATTATTAATTACGACAACATCATAAACATGTGTATATAGCTAACCTGATGCCATATTCTGCAATTCACGTAGCTAAATCTATCGCTAAAATTCTAAAATTGCACAAACAAATTATGAGCGTTGTTGTAAAAATACTCGTAATTTGTTCGTGCATTTTAGCTAAATCTATCGCTAAAATTCTAAAAATGCATAAAATAATTGACTTTATTCTTTACCGTTTTGACATTTTTATTTTTATATGCTCAGAATATTTTTGTAATTTTTGTATGCATTTTTACAATTTTAGCGATAGCTTTAGCTACGAGAATTACAGAATATGGTTCCTGGTTATATTATTTTAGTTCTTTTCGGTTTTAAATATACTATAGCCTAGTACTCTGTCCAGTTTTTAATGCGGAATACTGTCAAACTACATACGAGTACATACATAAAAAACATGTTGCAGACGTAGAACTCTGTTTTTACTGTGGAAAAACATTGAAATCTTTGTGGCAGCATTTTATCAAAACTGTGAAATAAAGCAAATGAGCATTATTTCATGTGAAATTTTTTGTAAAAATGTTTGTGGAAAATTTTTGAAGACAATTAAAAGGAACAAAATCGTTAAATTCTTTCAAATCGCGAGATAGACACCACATTTTAAATGTCAAATTTTCCTTGTGAAATAACAAATGTTGCTCAACATTTTCCACAAATTCGAACAGAGTACTAGGCTTATTGTAAAATTTTAAAATGTTATGGCAATATAACATGACAGTACATCTTGTGAGTCCCCCAACTATTTTAATGTCGTTATTTAATGTCTTTATTTACTTTAGTGGGGTGGGTGACCGACAATTAAATGTAAACTTTTTTTGGAAACTACTCCATAAATTTAGATTTTAATAACAAACGTTTTTTGATATTTAAAAAAGAATTCAAGTATTAGCATTTGATTTATACATAAAACTAGAAGGAAAGTAATTTAAATATAGGGGAAAGAGCCAAAATCGATATTTATCGGTCGCAAGGATACTCCTATCTGATCATTGCGTAAGAAATTGGGCGAAGTCGCAAAACTGTGTTCAAATAATTAAAAGACAGAAAATTTTATAGAATTATTAGGGAAGGATTCCAAGTCAAAAGAGAAAAAACTTGACGTTAAACGTCAAACCCTTCTCTTTCAGCACAAAAACTCATATTTTAAGCTGGTATCCAAGCAAATGTCTCAACGGTAAAAAATTAAATTTTAGACTGGGACAGTTCTATAGCATAGTGGAAGTGCACCCTTAATATTCAAAATTTGGCCAGTCATTGAGTCAGTTGGTCATGTCATTTTTATACATTCGTATCTCATCAGGAAGCTGTCACTGTTAAACTTTTCAACTTCACCTATAGCATTAGACCTATGAAGTGTTTTAGGTTTCATATTTTTGTGATAAATTGAAAGAAAATAATGAGGGGCTAAAAACAGGGCGGAAGCATTGGCTACAAAAGTAAGATTGATGTAATGGTAGCCGCTTCCATTTAATTCCCAGTGGTAAAACTAAAAAGGCCTTCTATAAGGCATGCCTACCTTAAATTTTCTGTGCCTTCTAAAGTAGACTTTTTAGAAGTGCTTGACTTTATTACTTAAATGTCACTTCAATAGCACAAAAACAGAAAAAAAGTCGTTAAATTTTACTGACAATAATTTAACTTATGTATGCATGTAGTAGTCAATCACAGTATTTAATGAAACCAACAATTCCTATAAAATATTTGTTAAAAATTTTTAGAAAATAGAGCGGCTATAAAAACACGTAAACACACTTTAAGGTTACCAGAAGTTTTCCCTTTTAAATATCTAGTACATATTCCTACTACCCTTCTCTTAAAAGGGAAGCGTGATTTGCTATTCTTATATTCCTAACGCACAGTCTGGGGGTGTGGGTTCCATTCCCAAAAATATTAAGAACAAATTTAAATATTTCAAATAAAAATAAATTTAAAATGCTCCGCAATGACACCCTCTGTAAAAAGGATATGAGTGTGGAATGCGACTGGAAGGCCTTGACCCTACTAAAGAAGGAGTAAAGAGGCATTCTAGAAGGCCTTCATACTCCTTCTTTTTACCACTAGATTACATATTTTTATTTACAGAAATATTTTTGGCTTCTTTTTATTATACGTTTTTTGTTATAACAATAACTATTTAAATATGAACAACGGTTGCTTTATTATATTTTTTCTTTTACATACTGAAAACCAAATATGCTGAAAAAAATATTTATTTTGTACTCGCGCACTTGTAGTATTTTAAAGCGTTATTCTATATTTAATATATTCTTTTTTGTTTAAAGGCGCACGTATCCGGTCGTTTTGCTTCTTTGTGTCGTTGAACGTCTGCGGCATTTCCATATCAAAAAATAAATTTTCATAAAACTAATAAAGTGTGTGTGTGTGTATGTGAATTAAATGCAAGTATTTTGTCATTTATGCCAAGTGTAGCCGGTTCAAAAAATAAAAAATAATTATTAAATTTGTCAATTATATAATTGTCTTGGTTTAACAAATGATCATAATAATACGCACCTTTGAGATTAAAATTTAAATTTTCTCATACAGTCGTTGGTAAATTTTTCTGTAGTAAATGTAATTTATAAGTTGTAGACTGCAACAGGAAGTTTGCTATGATAAGAGTTATTTATATTTACATTTTCCTAAGGGTACAATTTGTAATTGTAAATAAAATATTGCAAATTATTTAAAGTATTCACATGATCTTAGCTCTTTTATGATTGAGTTGAATTATCTATATATTTATCAAAATCGGGTTTTCTTTCAAAAACCATTACCAAATTTGGTACAATCGACACATCAGTGCTTCACTGGTACACTTCATGCTTTTTGGTACAATTTCACATAAAATTTTTTTAATAAATTTTTTTATGGAATCAGTAATATCTTTATTTTTTTTTTTTCAATAATAAACATTTCTAATTTCATAGTTCTCCAACCCTTTCTAGAACTAACTAAATTGTAACATTCTTGATTTATGTTCAGGATGTTTATTGATTACTTTGATCGCCCTTTTAATTTAGTTGCAAGGCCTTTTTGCTGAACTACAACATTTAAACGTTTTTGTATCGACTCAAACAGTTTCCGGTAATATTCAGCTGATATATTTTTCCTTCTTTCTCTGACTCTACATGACTCTTTAATTATTCTTCCAAATAACTCTAGGCAAGGCGAATTTATATAAGGTGGCATCGCCGCGACAACAAATACAACATCAAAAAACACCCACATGCATTTTATTGTTGGTTAAATGTACGACAGACTCAAAAAGCACTAATTAAAATATTACATCCAACAACTAAAAACCCTATTTCCTTACCTTTTCTGGTAGTATTTTGTAATTTTTTTATACTTCAAATATTTTTTTGAAACAATTACAATTTTATTTCTTTTTCTTTTCAAATTAAAAAAAAAATAAACGAATTTTTGACACCTGCCATGCACAAAAAAAAGTAAAGCAAAAAATAATTAACTTCGCCCTGCTGCTACCTAGTAAAATATGTTCGCCTTGACTCTGGGCATACTCTATCGGATTAAGATCCGGTGGCTTTGGTGGAGTTTCAATAACTTGTTGGAAATGGTAGAGTGTCCAGCTAGTAAGTAAGGTAAGTATTTTGGCATATTTTTTATTTGTCCTATTTTAATTATCCAGGATGATAGAGAATTGAAAAATAAGAAAAAAATATAAAGTAAAAAAATTAGAGATCGCCCATATTTTCTAAGTTTTCGGCCTGTGAATTTTTCATATGAAACAGTGATTTTGCGCTATATTTTTAAACATACATAGCCGGACTTCGGCCAGGCGTAAGGATTTTCTCCTCTATGGTATGACCAACACCGGCTTACTAAAATTTCTTGCATAGCCGGCCTTCGGCCCGGGCGCAAGGATTTTGTCCTCTATGGTATGATGAACACTAGCTTCGCTTACGAAATAATTCCTAATTACTATATATATTTACAATTTACATAACAAGCTGTCATCCGTTCCTAATGGGTTAATTAATTAAGCACCAAAAGAAATATATTTTCAAAAGCTTTTAAATGATACCCATATTGACCCGATATCTTCAAAAATATAGCGTACAATCCCAGTTTTAGATGAAAAGTTCAGAGGCCCATAATTCGGAAAATATGGGCGACCGCCAATTTTTTGCAGTTATATTTTTTTCTTATCTATCGCCCTGGATATTTTTTTGGAAAAACTTGGCTAAACTAGATTTAAGCCCAGTACACAATAACAAATTTTAATTGTTCTTTTTTTTTATAAAATCTAAGATTTAAAACAGGTTTTTAGTGAATATTTGAAGAACAAGATTACTTTTATTTTTAAATACACAAAAAATACGTTAAAACTCTAATTATTTTATATCCATTTAATTCTGATTTTAAAATAAAACTTTTATGGTAACTCCGTTTATCTTTTTGACATTTAACTTGCAAGTATAGTCAAAAATAACTTGCAGGAATAATCTCTTGCTAATTTAGCTACAAGTTCGAAAATTGTGAGTGTGTTAGTAAAAACCTGAGAGTGTATTGTGTTTTTCGAACTTGCACTTGGTACAATTGTTGCTGATTTGATACAATTTTATCATTGGACTTGTATATTTTAAACATTGTCAGATCCCAACACTGGTTCACATATGTAATCCACAACGGCCATGAAAATTTCGAAAACTAGAAAAATACCGTTGTTACGGAACTCAATTTGATTATAAAATTTCAAGCGTGTTTTTCAAATTGAATTTAAATCAGTACATCCGAATAAATTACTCGTTGTTCCCATTTTCCCACCAGGATCTATTCAAATCTATTCCCTCCTTCTTCCCTTTGAACCGATTTTTGCATTTTTTGGACCGCTTCATCCGTCTTCAACATTCAATTGTGAACGTTTTCTGCTTAAGCAAATTTTATACAAAAATAAAATACGTTTTTTCTTTTAACTGGTATATACATACATATGTCTTACTATTAGCCAATCTTTGGTTAGCAGTTAAAGCAATTAGATATTTTATTATAACAACGAACTTAATTATTTGTACTAAAACAGTTCAAATAAAATGACAATGACATCGTTACTTTACTTCAAAAATACAATTTAAAATGCAAAGTATCTAACTGTTTTAATGGCTAACCAAAGCACAGAGGGGTATTTTGCCAATCTAGCCGGACATTAGTCCAAAAATTAAGTTTTAGAAGTGTAAAAATTAAGCAGCTAAACGCTACTTATAATAGTTTTTAGAAAAATTTAATTTTAAATTTTTTTAAAATTTTATTTAAAATTTTTCTGATATAAACTGTCGATCGAAATTATAAAAAGAAGTAAAAAGGATTTTAAAAAATGTTACATATCATTATACAATTTGCGATCTTTACTTTAAGGCTTTAGAAAAAAACGTTGCGCTTTTTGCGCCATTTTTTTCGATTGTTTCCAAATTTATACATATAATAAAACTGCGATTTTATGCCTGTTTGTCTGTTTGTGTTCGCTTCACGTAAAAACTATTGAATGAATTTTAATGAAAATTTATGGAGAGGTACCTTGGTATCGTGGTTTGAATATAGGATATTTTTTCCCGTAAAAATATCTTATTACCAAGAAAGAGAGAGAACAAGTAGTGAAAGTACGCAATTTTACCGATTCAATAGTACTGCAAACTTGGCAGCAACTTTTATTTTTGTATAAAATTGTAAAACGCCATTTACAATTTTATACAAATTTGGGATGGGTTCCTTTATATAAAATAATTACATAAACCATATCTGAAGCACTATAAAAGAAAGAGTCTTAAAGTGGACTACTTTCAAAGCAAAATAAGGACGCTGACGAAGTGGCGGGCATAACTAGTTATGAATAAATTAATTATTTTCAGATAAATTTAATACTATAAGGTAATAAATCACAAAAATTACTTTTATTAATATTTTTCTCTTCGATAAAAAAATCTTAAAAATTAATATTTTTTGGATAATAGCAAAAATATTTTTTTTTTTTTTTAAATTCACATTGTCGCTTCGGGGCGTGGGCTTAGAGGGTTACCTCTCCCTGCCCATAAAAACTTAAAAATAATATTTTTATGGTAATAATGGGTATGTAATCCATTTCTTTTAAAAATTACAATATTTTTGCAAAAAATATTTTATGTCACCGACCACAAAAGGGGTGGGAAATAAAATGGCATTTTAGAATCTCCAAGGTCCAAGTTTAAGTTTTCAAAAATTCTCTGACAATAAAAGTTGGATTTTCTAAACAAAAGTTATAGAAAACTTGAAAAAAAATTATTTTTCAGAGGTAGGATTAGTTCTTCTAAGGGGAACTTTTTTCTCCTTCGTCCGAATTTTCTTATTTTATAGCCTTAATAGTCTATGATCATAGGAGATTTTTCTGCCAAGTTTTATTAATCATTTTATTAATCAATAATTTTTCAGAGCCAATATAAGCTAAAAAAGTAATGTCCGGCTATATTGCCAAAATACAAAGGCTAGCTAATAGAAAGGCATATCGTTGGTTTCAAATAGAAAGGTCATAATTTAAATATATATTTGTAACTTTACAGGAGAAGGAGAAGAGAACAAAAACCGACTTCAAAACAGATAGAAGGGCATCAATTCTAAAATAAAAATGTAAGAAGTAATTTGTAAGAATTAGATTTAAACCAAATAAAAGATGCGCCAAAATTAGAGGGAAAAAAATAAAGACTATTTGAATGTAAAGCCTCTCCCAATTACTGTTCAAAAGTTAAGCTATTTTCACCAGCATCCATCTTTTATGGGGACACCATCAAGACTCTGTCTACAACGGTTTTAAAGATAGTGTCACATAGATCAAATAACATCACCTATTCGGACACCCTTTAATTTACAATTTTAAATTAAAGACCTGTTGTTATAGAGGACTTGGCCACAAAGATTCTTTGTAAATTTCAACTATCTGTCTATAACGGTTAAAAAGTTTAACCATATATATCAAATTAAATGCACTATTGGGACACCCTTTCCATTATAATTCGAAATATTTATACTTGTTATCATACCAGAGAAAGTAGTGGATATTCTGCCTAATTTTCAAGTGTTTGTGTTTAAGGGTTTAAAAGATAGGGCCATATAGATTAAATTACATAAATTATGGGGACACCCTTTATTTTCTAAATTCAAATTGTATACTTGCTAAAGTGGACTTTGCAATACAGTCCACTTGTAAATTTCAGCTGTCTATCTATAACAGTTCAAAAGTTTGGCCACATACATAGAATTACATTAACTATTGGGACACCCTTTTATTTCCAAATTTAAATTTTATACATTTTGTTATAGCTGACTAGCAATACAGGTTCTTTGTAAATTTCAGCGGTCTGCGTAAAACTTTTCAAAAGTATGCCCATATACATCAAATTAATTGAACTATTGGGGCACCCTTTAAAATTTTGAATATTTATACATTTTATTATAACGTCATAGTCATCGATATTCTGTCAAATTTTCAAGAGATATGCCCAAATAGGGCAAATTACGTCACCTATGGGGACACCTTTTAAATTTTAAATTTATTTTTTTTTATTAATTTCTGCTGTTGGGAGCTATAGCGACGCGCAATTTTTTAAAATTTTAATTTGGTGCCCTTTACGGTTCTTAATGCACGTAAAAAACATATATGTTGTATGTATATAATGAACTGTTTTTAAAATGGGACCAACCTGAAAGCATAACCTTTCAAATAAAGAAAAAAAATTTAAAATCGGTTCAGAAATGGCTGAGTTCTGCGGTTACATACATAAAAAAGCAACATTCAGACGAATTGATAACCTCCTTCTTTTTTGAAGTCGGTTAAAAAAGGAATGTGTTTGCTTGGTTTTTTGTGTGCATAGTTTTTGAAATGCAAAAAAATATAAATATAAATAATAATTTCTCGTATTCTATTTTTCGCAATGATAGATAGATACGAAAAGTGCTGAGGTCGGATGTAGCAACCTAAAAATGCATTACATTCTGCTAGTATCTTTTTATAATAACGAACTTAAGCCTGAAAAATTGATCAGCCCGATTCACAATCTTGTGAAAATGGTCTTTCATTCTAAAATTTTCGAAATGGTATAGCATATTTTTTATATACACTAAATCATTCTACACTGTTGTATATATTCAAAACTTTAAACCATACTTTTTTTTGTTTACTATATATTTATTTGCAACACTTAATTGTAGACTGACAGATTACAGAATTTACAAAGAATTTAAAAATGAAGTGAGGAGGACATAACAAATATGGAAAGTGATGTATTACTGGACTGCTGGTGAATTTTGAGTCTATCAAAATGGTGTTTTTTACTGAATAGAATTTTATTAATTAGAATATTTTATGACCAAATACAGTTTTGTCGATTAAAGAATCCACTAATTGTACTTTAAAGCCTTCTTTATATTTAACTTTTATTGCAGTCAAAATTCCAATAGGAAATAATCCTCCTATTTACCAGTCAACTATAATATTTATGGCATAAATTTATAAAAAAAATCGCTTCATAAAATGTATAACCCTTTATTTTTTTAGCATCAATCAATTTTTAAATTAATTATTAAAATAAATTTTCAAGTTAATTTGATTGAATATTTCATAAATTATTCATAATAAACTTATTTTTCTGTGGGTCGTATAAAAAGTAAAATATCAATTTATGTCATCTTAAAAACACTCCCAAAGCGAAGATGATTCGGAAATAATTAACATCATAATACGCGTTGTTATTTCAAAGCCAACATTGTTATTAATAATTTATTTTAATATTTCCGTACAAATTAAAAAAGCTTAAATTAATCAATCAATTTATTTGGAATTGTGATAAAACAGCAGTTTTTTAAAATTATATTCATTAAAAACAATTTTTGTACAATAAAATATAATAAAAATACAATAAAATATATGAAATTTTGTTGCTATAAATTAGACTTGGGGGATCTCACTTTCAGTTTGTATTTAATTACACCTGCAATTAATTGGTTAAAAAAGTGTGAAATTGACCGAACGTGTGATTGCCGCATATAAAATACAATACACCTGCAACTACGCAATTATATGTAATTTTAATTGGAAGTTTTCAATTACAATCATATTCAACTATTTGTATTTGTAATTGTAATTGAATTTTTTTCACTCACACATTACATGTAATTTGTAATTGAAAAATTATAATTACTTGTAATTAAAAAATTACGATTACATGTAATTGTAATTCAATTATAATTACATGTAATGAAACGTTGTTAGGAATATAATTAAATTTTGTTCAATTTCAAGTAATGGTTATTATTGCCTAATTAGTAACTGTACTTGTAATTTATAATTAAAAATTTATAATTACAATTACATTCAATGTGTAATTGAAAGTGTTCAATAATTGCAAATTACAAGTAGTTGTAATTGACTCATACTTATTAACAGTTTTTTCTTGTATTTCATATAGGTATTGCAGTAGATAAGATTAAATGTTGGCTAAAACAAAATCAAAAATAAGCTATAAAATAAAAATAAAAATAAAAATAAATAAGCCCCATAATATACTAAAATATTTTTTTTTTCATATTTATACTAGGATGTACTATAGGACATACAAAATCGTAGCAACAAAGCCAGAAACCCCACGCACACACTCAGAGAAATATGGAGATCAAATGATCTCTCGCAGAACATTAAAGATTTTAATACCAGTATGAAAGCTTTCCTGCTTTAAAGTGGTTTTACACGACGTGTCATATGACTTGTCACTTTTCCATGTGTAAATTCTAAACACGTCGTGTAAACCCTTTTAAACATAACATGCGTATTTTCCATGTGTACAATACATATGACATTTTTCATTTAGAACGTGTTCTATTTTGATGTGACAAAGCATCTGACATCCTGTAATGCCAACTTGATATTTTGCTATTTTATGTTTTTTGTGCGTGGCAAAAGCACAACGTTTGCATCTTTGCATCAGCTGTAGTTGGCAATACAAAACTGTGTGGCGGAAAAATTATAGGTTATGTCAGATGTAATTACGCATGTACGTTTGAAAGCAAAAATTATAAACCGTATGTAAAATGCCTATTTTGACAAACACATGAAATTACATATGGGTTATCAACTGACAAACTTTTGTTTGACAATTTTTTGTTAAAATTTATTTGAAAATTTCTTTTTCGGAAATTTTTTTGTAAAAATTTTGTTGAAAATTTGTTGTAACCCTTTTTATTTAAAAAGTTTTTGTATTTTTTTTAATATTTTAGAAAAATCTTTTTGAAAATTTACGTAAATTTTTTTTTTAACTTTCTTGTGAAATATTTTTTGTAAAATTTATTGTAATTTTTTTTTTTAATATTTTTAGTAAAATTATTATTTGTTAATTTTTTTTTTGTAATAATTAGGACTTTCCTGCAATCTATATTGCGTTAGAATGGTCAGACAAAAGCAAAAATATCCTTTAAAAAAATTATTATTGACCCCCCAATGTGCCTATTGACTGCTCATGGTTTCTAGTGGGCACCCTGTCAGTCTATCGGCTACCTCTATGTGTATTGCTTTCTATAAAGGCCTTTAATACAAATCAAAGCAGAAAAACCCTACCAACCTAAAAACAAACAAAAATCTGTATGCACAACAAAAAAAAATCAAAAGAGAACCATTACAACCGAAAAAAAATAAAAACAACATGAAAAACAAAAGGTGGGCGTGGTTTTTAGTTCACAGCCATGAATGGAATGGTCGGATCTTGCTGAATTCCATTAGCGACATTTTTGAAACTATGCCTGGCAGATTAGTGGTCGTCTTGGAAAAGTTGAGTTCAACCCGAACACAGACGGACATCGCTTAATCAACTTCTCTATGAATAAGGATCCAGAATAAGTATACATCATGAGATCGGAAATGAATATTGTAGAAATTACACACGGAATGAGAAGCTTATATATACCCTTTCGACCTGTGGTTAAGGGTATAAAAAGTACAAAATTTAAAAACTACTCCCTTTTTTTTAAAACTTGGAATTTCCATAAAAGTGGTTCATATAAGTTCATACAGTAAAACAAAAAGTAACTAATATGTTATCACTTTTCCTCAAAAAAAAAACCCTCTCACAGTTTGTTTGTAACCTTCAACTTTACAACATAACCCTCTATCAACGTCGGATTTTCCAATTATAAAGTGGTGACGCCCAGCTACTTAGGTTTGTTGCCCATATTTTGTAAGTAAATGAAAATTTTTGTGAATAGCGCGCGCTAATTTAGGTTTGGCTGTAAATGTTGCAGGCTTATAAAAAATCTGGCAAATAGTTTTGAAGTTGTGCAGTTATTACTAATAATTTTACGATTCCCAATGTGCATTGTAAGAATCGTAAAGTTTTTACTTCAATCGCAATATGTAATTTGAATTGGAAATAATAAAACTAAAAAACAACCTTTATAAATACAAACATGTTTATTATTATAATTATACGGAGGCATGCTTGCCATAAAAAGCCAACAAACTTTTAAACAACACAATTAGTTTTTGTTTGGCGTAAAAGACATTCCTCTATTTATTTATTATTGATACTGAAAGTAGTGTGTGTGTGTGTGTGAACGTGTAATGATCATCTTTATTATTATTTTCATGATGATGAGTAAGTAATATACATATCAGCGTTGGTAAAGTTGGTACAATTGTACAATCTTAAACTTGAAAATCACAGTGGTACACCAATAACTTATTTGGTACAATTTAAAAGTTTGCTAGCTTTACGTTTAAATGTTTATTGTTGTTATTTTGATTTTTGGAACTTTATTTTTACACATCTTATTTGTTATTACACAAATACTCAACTTTTAACCGTAAAATTGACGGTTTCTTTGTATTACCTGTGACGAAAATAGGAAAACAATTTTAGACATAAGTTAGAATCACTTAGATAGAAAATGAAAGAAATCAAAATGATGACGAACTTAAGGAAAATAGCGAAAATTGAAAAAAAAAACCTTGAAAAAAATTTTCTCCAAAAAATCCCTCTGTCTGGTTTCCTTACTAGAACCAAAATTACAATTGAAGAAAACATTTAAATTATCCAGTTCTTCAGAGAGGGTATGAAAGAACGATATAGCGGGCAACCTTGACAGATGAAACTTCTTTTCCTCTATCTCATCACTATGACAACTTCTGTTATACAGTCCCAATGCAATAACCAATAATCAATACCAATGTCCTTCAATTTAGACTTTAGAACTATGTTGTTAAGTATAGTTTACCATTTGCATGCTTAGTTTGGGATTTCACAAATCTCTTTTATGTCGATCCGTTAAGCAAGGACAAGGCATCAATACCGATGCCGCACAGTGTCGTGACTTCATATAACGAGTGGCCATAAATAGAAAAAGTTATTGTAAAGAACTGAAATTTGGCACATATATTTAGGTTGGGAAAACGTAACAAAATTTAAAATTTAAAAAAATTCGGAGCAAGGATTCGTGTCCTTCCCGTATATCCTGAAATTTATAAGTTTCATAAAAGTTAGAAAAAATGCTAACTTTATGAATTTTTTTTTATAGTAATTGGATGTGATATTTTTAATGATTTGATCAAATTTAATTCAATTCAGATAAGGCCCTTGATAGGCTAAAAAATGTATTTTAAGCAAAAATTAAAAAAAAATTAAAGTTAAATAAATTTTTTTTTAATTAACTCCGAAGACAAGACACTTATATTTTTTCAATTAGATGAATAGACGCCCTCACCTTCAATATATCCTTAAACTTAAGTATGTACATATCTATGTAGAATATATTCGAGATTTTAGGAACTGGTCTTAAATTACGAAATATGTAAATATAACTCACTTATTAAGTAATATTTTTCATGATATTAAATTTGAAGTAAAATACTATAGTGAAACAATAAATTTAAATTTTGTAAAAAAAAAATCATAAATTTTTATTTCATAAATATCTAAAAATAATTTACATATTTATTATAACTTTACGATTTATTATAACTAACGATTTTTTTCTTCACTATTATATGTTTGCTTATCACAACAAGTTATGTTTTGTTTTATTAATATCATTCTTATAGTGATGCATATACTGTTATCGACATAAGTATGTAATTAAAAACACCGTTTATATTCTTAAAACATAATACAACAACTAATCTAGTACAAATTTGATTTATTTGCCAACTAAATTCAATTAGTTAACCGTACGAAGTACATGCTCATTTTTATTGCTTTTTTATACAAAATTGCAGTTATTTCAAACCACAATTTTGAGGAGCCATATCGAAAAAATTATTATTTCAATCTTTACGCTTATTAGTAAAAGTGTCTTTTATTAAATGCCATTAGCCATTTTTTTATTTCCATAATTAGATTTTTCTATATATGGCCACGCTCACAACACTGTGTGCCGTGTCAATGCGCACAGATGAATAAAATTGTCTAATATATCGATTATTGATTTTAAATTCACAAACAAAATTTATTTAGTACAATTTCTGTTCGAAAAGTACAATTTAAAAAGCTGGTTGGTACAATTTGAAAATTTAATTTACCATCCCTGATACATATATTGTACATATTAACATGATTTTATTTTAATTTTTTTTTTGTTTGTTTTGTATGACTATAAACGATGATGTTACCAAATGGAAATATGTGTTTGCATGTGGATGATAATGATGATGATGATGGCTGGATACAAAATTAAGTTTTGCTTAGGTGTTGAGTTGAGATAGGTTCGGCTTGTGTTTATGTTTTGGGTTTAAGGCCAAACAAACATGCAACCGAATTAAAAACTTAAAATTAAAAAACGTAATCAAAAGCAGATCGAAAAGGAAAATAAAATTTGAGATACTCAGAAATACCTATAAATGGAGATTAAAATCATTGAATTTGTACACGATGGTTTATGTAGGTGTAAATATGTATTTCTGTAAATATTAATGTATTTGAATGGGCATATTAACTCTAAGAATTCTTTCTATTATTCCAAATGGTACCGTTCTCTAATAGGACCCCTTCAATGTCTGTCGGTCTAGCAAATTTTAACCGTAATAAGTTTAAGTTTAACCGTAATAAGTTTAAAAGTATAAAAAAGTTATAAAACATAGAATATAGAAGTCCCCATACAACAAACGGTTTTTTCCAGTATTTTTAATTTATCCTAAATGTAGGTCGTATCGTATTTTTGAATAAAAAGAGACAACAAGATTTCACTATTGTATTGAAACAGAACAATACAAAGAGGGTGTGAATTGAACAATTATTAAGTAGGTATTAGTAAACTAGAACTGCCCAAAAATAGAGTTCATTTAAAATCTTTAATCGATACCTTTTGTTTCCTAGATGGATTATAGCGGAACACCATCTTCATATCTCAATGTAAAACTTTCAAACTTTACCTATAGAGTTACCCGTATGTAGTATATTTTTGCTTCAAGTTTTATCACCTTTAGCTACAGAAGTGAGTTATGAGAGGGTAAAAAAGGATGAATGGGTTCTTATAATAATAACCACTGTGTGCATAGACCTGAACTTGCCTTGCGACTAGATTTAGCACTGGGTTCGCTTCTCTTTGATTTTTGATTTATAACTTTGAAAAGAACATTCTTTATGCTTTTACTTTGGATTAGTCGATAAATATATTATATAGCGGAGAGTGTCATACCCATTATTCTAACAAAGAGGGTTTGTATTGAACAAATATTGAACACAAGGCACATTAAACAGGTAGCTTCACTACGGAGGGGATATAAGGAGAAAATTATCATGTTTTTTTTTTCTCTTAAAAAATAAAAAAATTGTTGTTGTCAAACACTTCTACTTAGGAAGGCAGAGCACCTGAAAGGTGAGGTTCCTGCTACTGAAATCTTCCAATTGGTCCCACAAATGAAACAAACCATGCTCCGATTGAGATCAATTACTCCTTGAGACCACAAGGCGTGCCAAGCAAGTATCCTCTTTGAGCATACATTTTCTTTTCCTAAATCTGTCTTGGATTTCTTGTTTACAAGTCTGTTGAAGCGAAAACGTGCCTCATCGCTGCTGGAAATTGTTCTTCGAAAATCCGTCTTTATGGTTAATAACAAGCGCACGATGTATTTTATAGTCAATTGGCTTCAATTCTTGAGTGATTTTGGTGTTGTGTATATGTAAATGTAAATCCTTCATCAATGCGCCCTGATTTTCCAGATTTTAGCTAAGCTTTAAGCAGCTTGGTTATCCGACAGCAGATACATTTTTATATTCCTTGACTTTTACCTCAAATATTCCCTAGCAAAGATGAGGGTGGCATGTAATTCTGCTTTAAAAATCTTTGGGTATTTATCCATGGAATTGCTCTTAAAAAATTTGGGTCAAAGATACAATCGGCTTCTTTAACAAGAGGGTCGGCTAAATGTGATCAGACACCCTAAGGTAAAGGTTGTTCACGAATGAGGTGCAAGAGTCCCATTAGTTTCCGGCTTTCTTCAACAAAATTTCCAGTAGCCGAAATACGTTTCTGCACTCCTCCGCTAGCACTTATATGTAGTAGTAGCATTATTGGCAGTATAGTTCCTCAGGTGCGATGGGTCCAGTAATAGAGACAAAGTTTATATGGTAGATTTTGACAAATAGCCTCCACACAGAATAAGTTAAAATTGCACTTATAATGGTCTTGTAAGACAATAGTTCCTTAGCATATATAGAGTTCGTATTACTTTATCTACAATAACAAAAACTAGAAGTGTTCCATGGTTGTCTTAAATTGAGGTACCTTTACAAGTATTATAGATATAGAAATTTTCATGTAATGATCTAACTTACATAACAGCAGGTATTAAAATTAAAGGGTGCCCCATAAAAAAACATATTTTGTTGTATATACCTTACGTAGAGTCCGTACTATGCCTGTTATAATAAAAGTTGGGTGACCCATACCAGATGTGATTTTAATGTTCTATGTTTTGAAGAATGTTTTTTACAAAAATTATGAGTTTTTTTAGCTTTATGACAACTTAAACTGATAATACAAGTCAGAATTATTGTTGGAATATTGTAGACAACTATATTTTGTAATGCGCTAAAAGTTACTTGGTTCATTCATTCAGTCCATTTTTTACTACTTTTTCCAATAAATCTGGCCAAAGCTGCAAGAGTTGCTGGTTTTTTGGCATCAACCAATGACTTAACATATCCCGATAAAAAAATTCAGAGGCTTTAAATCGCACGAACGAGGGACCCCTTCTGGAAATAAAGTTGTCACCAAATTAATTTTGCAATAATCTGATTCTTAAGCGCGCTGTATGGCAGGTCTTGTTAGAACCAAATGTCGTTGATGTTTAGCTGATTAATTTTTGAAAACAAAAATTCAGTCAACATGGCTCGATATCGCTATCCATTTACCGTAACAGTAGATCAAGGAGCTACATTTTGAAAGAAATAAGGGCCAACCAATTTTAAAGGATGTAATGGTGATTCGTTAACTGCTTGAGGAATGTCTTCGCACCATATACGGCAATTTTCCTTATTGAGCAGAATTTGAGCTTCATTACTGAGCTTCATTACTAAAATCTTTGATCAAAATGCTCACCTTCACCCAGTTGCAAATGGGCCTAAATATGGTCATTGGTTTTAATTCTCGCTTGAGTTGTATTTCATAGACACTTAACCCTATGAAGTTGAAAATTACGTAGTATCGCGCGATATCGCGCTACAGCGCAATATTCTCATGGGCAGTTATGTACATTTCTTTGTGTTGTTGATGGTAGATGAAAACGATTATGTCGACCATAAAGTAGTAAAATGTTTTTTTTTTCAAAGTAAATTTCCGCAATTTGGAATTGTTTTTCTGGCGTTAAAAGATTCATGATGACTGGTTAAACCTTACTTAAATGGAGCTAAGAAAACATCCGATATTTATTATTACTAGATATCACTGGTGCGCTTCGCTGCCCTCATCTTCAAAAAAGAAAATCACTTGGAAGCAATAGCACGTGATTCTTACAGAGTGTCACTATTACAGTTATCTAGATATAGAATAATTATTTTGTATGGAGAGTATCCAGCCCTCCCGTCCTAATAACTTGAAAACAGCTGTTATTCTAAAAGGACAAGATTTCAACCCTTTACCTATTATTGTTCTCTAGGTTCACCACAAAAAATGTTCTCTTTGTATGCGTACCCACACTTTCAACTACTTTATGTGTTTTTACTGTTTGCCTTTTATTTGTACTAAAACAATCGAAATTTGCTCATGTTTCTGACTTGCAGCTAAGAGAGGTGTTAGTGAGAACCTAATAATCGTCTTATAGCCTGTGCAGACATAAGACTTAATTGCGCAATTAGATGATTTACGTAATTAAGAGCTTAATTGAGCTCAATTTATTATACGAGAACTCCATTACTAAATTAAGCAATTAGTAAATAACTGCATCACTAATTGAATAGAATACGAAATGCAACCCTGTTGTATGTTACTGAGAAGTATGTTCAGTGGAAAAATTGAGTTCACTACATGGCAGAATAATATTAGGTAGTCTCATTACTACAGCAACAAACACTACATGTATTTTGTTTGAAACAATTTAATTTTCAGATGTCAAAAAGAGCTGACTGAAATAAAATAAATCAGTCAAGTGCGAGTTAGACTCACACATGTAGGGTTCCGTACTATGTTTTTACAACTTTAAAAATTCAAGTAGTTAATTTATTCATGTCTTATGGGGCAACCTTTAATTTTAAAATTAAAGTCATATTCACGAAAATTGAATCACTATTGGAATTTTAGTAATTGTTGTCATAGCGGCCGTGGCAATACACTTTCTATAAAAAAATATCTGGCGCCTACCTATTGCGGTTCAAAAAATAAAGTTATATACGTGAAAACATGTCACTGATGGACCACCCTTTAGGCCGAAGAACAACATCTACTGTAAAGATTTCAAGAATCTATCCATTACGTTTCAAAAAATAAGGCTATTTACGTACAAGTCATCTCTCTTTCGGAAGACCCTTTAGTTTTGTTATTTTTCATAGCGGCCATGGCATTTCTCTTTCTATGAATATATCAGGAGTCTATCTTTTACGATTAAATAAGTCACTGTACGAAAAAACAAATCGCATCTTCTGTACAAATTATAAGAGTCTACCTATTACTGTTTTTGTAGGAGTCATAGTAATACACAATTTGTGAAAGTTTAAAGAGTCTATCTATTATGGTTAAAAAATTATGCCTTATACATGCAAATCACACCTCTATCGGAACACCCTTTAATTTTTAGGTTTATTTTTTAGACTTGTTTATAAAGCGAACTAAGTATTAATTACTGTTTGTTCAGTTCAAGAAATAAACACATATTCGTAAATAACACCTCTCTATCGGAACACCCTATAAGTTTTAATATTTGTGGCTATAGCGGCCACAGTTATACACCTTCTGGGCATAAAAGGAGACGTTTAAAATTTTCACAAAATATGTAAAAATTAAAAAAAAAACCTTTAAAAGGTTTTTTAATGGTTTCTTGAACCGTAATAGTTAAACTCTTAAAATTTTGTACAGAAGATGTATTGCCACGGACGATGTGACAATTACTAAAAATTAAAGGGTGTTCTGACAGTGACATGTTTTTAACGTATATGACTTATTTTTTTAATCTTAATATGTAGACTCTTGATATATTTATAAAAAGGGAATTGCAATGGTCGTTATAACAAATAATAAAATTAAAGGGTGTTCCGACAGTGATATGATTTTTATGTAAATTTTTATTTATTTTTTTATTTATTTATTTTATAAACGGTAATAGGTAGGTAGACTCTTGAAATGTTTTCAGTAGATGTGTTACTTCGGCCGCTATACCAATTACTAATAATTGAAGGGTGTCCATTAGTGACATGTTATTCACGAATTTTAGCTTATTTTTTAAACGGCAATGGGTAGGCTCCTGATATTTTTATAGAAAGTGTATTACCCTGGCCGCTGTAACAACAATTACTAAAATTTAAAGGATGTTCTAATAATGATGCAATTTTCGCGAATATGATTTTAATTTTAAAATTAAAAGGTGCCCCATAAGACATAAAAATTAACAATTTGCATTTTTAAAGTCGTACTAAACAGAGTACGGAACCCTATGTGTGTGAGACTAACTCTGATTTATTTTCCAAACAAATAATTTTCACGATTATAATAAAAACGATGTTTTTTCAGCTGAGCATGTGTGAACACTAAATTAAATTGCTCAATTAAGATTATAATGTCTTAATTAAGAATACATGTCTGAAGAGGGTATTACTCCTAAAGTACTGAACTGATTTAAACAAAATTAAGCTTTAAAAATATATACGTACATAAATCTTTCCAAAATCGGTGCAATATTACGGACGTAAAAGGGATTACAAAATACGTGTTTGCCTATTAATTATATAGATTATTGAATAAATATATTTGTCTTAGAAATAAAAATTCTGCTCAAAGTGATTTGTATAAAAACAATCAAAGTTGGATGAATTTATAATTATAGTTGCTAGTTTTATGATCATCAGTGTATATGTAATATAGAGTTAACAGTGCCATATACATATATTATTGCTTACAGAAAGAAAAGCCTAACGGTTAAAATTAAACCTGTTATTCAACACTAAAATACTCTCACTATTTAATTACAAGCTCAATTTAACTACGTTTTATAGTTTCATTTTCATTCATTATCTGTAGCTTAACAATAAAAGTTATCTCACCCCATTACCTTTAAAATAGACTCTTAATTGGATTGCAATATGACTTGATGTGATGATTAAATAGTGTTTTTATCGTTAAACAAAAGCAGACGAGGAATGTTATGAAAGAAATATGTTATTAATTGCGTATTTAAAACAAGATAATTCCATTATAATGCAAACTATTTTGAAAATACATATATAGGTATTTGATTTAAGTGTATTATTATTTATTATAAAATGAATAGTATTTATTTATTTATTTTTTATTTTGCAATAGTATTTATTATGTTTTTACCTTTCACTTTGAAGGCTTATCAATGGTTTATGTATGTGATTTTGTTTATATTAAAATTATTATTTTTATTATTCGTTGCCTTTTGTTTAAATTTAAAACCTCTATTTGTTAAATGTTTTTATGTGACTTAATTTAAAAGAAAATAAGGAAGGGTTCCAATTGAGCGACTGCATAGGTCTCATCATAAAATTGTACAATTATTTTTTATATTATTAAAAATTTACTACAAACAAAATAAAATTTTATTGCGAAAATAAACTTTGAACAACAACATTTTTTTGTCAGTTTTTTGTTTTGCAAATAGCAACAGTTTGCTACTTTGTAATAATGCAAACGGGTACCCGGTAAACTTCGCTCACCCATCGTAAACGGAATAAAAATTTTAGTAAATTTGAATTTGTTCGAATTTGTGGAAAATGTTGATCAACATTTAATTTGAAATTTAAAATGTGGTGTCTATCTCACGATTTGGGAGAATTTTACGATTTTATTGCTAGTAAATATAACACATTGTTTTATAAAATTTTCCTCAAAAAATTCCACTGACAGTTTTGGTAAAATGTTGCCAGAAACATTTAAATGTTTTTCCAAGTACTACTGCAACATCTTTTTATGACTTTTTCATACAAATTTTTTATCTACATATGTAGTTTGATGAAAAACTGAACAGTGTACCATGTTTAAAATAAAACAATTTGCCACGTCGTGGATCATGAGTTTCCGAATTATTTCCAAAATAAAATATTTTTAAACCACTGTGGACTGGTATAAAAGAGACATTATAGAACGAGGGTGAATATTTAAACCAAATCGGACAATACGAAATTTTTTAAATAAAGTCTAAAAGTTTACGTAATAATAATATACAAACATACATATGTATTACCCTTTCTTCAATCAATATAATCCTTACAGATAGCTAACAAAAAGAGAGTTTTAAGAAGATAAATCCATTAGTGCAGGCTGCTATAGTTTTCAAACAAACAAACAAACAAACAAACAAACAAACAAACACGCATTCATTCATTTTTTATATATATATTATATATTGCAGATAACGTTACAGTAGTAGTAAGTTACCCATACAATAGCGATATGACAACAATAACAAAAGCGGGTTAACAAAATAAATTTTTTCACATTTAGTCATCACCGTCGCAACGGTCGTCACCACCATCCACATCATTGTGTTGTTGTGTTTTATTGTGGTTATATCGTCATTAAAAAACCGTTTAGAAGTTTCCTGAATACAGATGTAAAACTTAATTTAACCCTTTAAGTTTAATTAAGATACATATAAGCCCCTTTATAGTATCGAATTAAGATGTTATAGTTTCTCATAAATATATGGCACAATATTTCTTACAAAATTAAATGTCATGCTTGAATAATAAAGAGAACAATAAAGTGACATAAAATAACCAACAAATTGTAAATATTTTTTGTTTGCCCAATAATCATTGTGCTCAATACCCAGTGACTTGACAAACCGACAGACTTTAATAATATTCTTATAAGAAATAGTTAAGAGTTCATTAGCTCCGGATGAAGACTATTTATTAAATATCGATTTAATGTCAGCTTTGTTTTGCTTTGGGTCGAACATCGGTCCTAGGAATATTTTAATATATTTTGGACCTAGTTGTTAAAGAGGTTACGGAAACCAGTTGCATCAGTAGAAAAAAAGTAGTCGAAAGGCAAAATTGGATGCTCTTTTTATAGTAATAAGATGTGCTTCGGTAAATGAGATAACGTTTGTTATCTCATATTATCATATTACCACAGTTAGGTGTAAGGACTAATGGGGGCACCAGACGCCAGGGTTCCTGAAGGTGAAGGTGGTTGGTAGCTGTGCCGAGAACCTGAATGGGTAATCCACGGTGCAACAGCATACGACAGGGATGCGTGGTGAAGAGAGTGCTTGACCTTAAGTATGCGAACTCTGGATACCTATCGAACACCAGTTTCAATCTAGATTTACCCACGAATAAGGAGCTCTGTGTGGGTGGACCTTATTATCTTCATGAATTACCGTGGGAATCCGAAAGGGATAAGCAAGAAAACCTCGCAAGAGCTGGAAGAGTTAATCCCTCAGGAAACACCGGTCTTAACTGGCCTAAGAAAGAATTCAGAAGGGATGGACAAGAACGCCTCGCAAGGGGTGAACAGGTTAATCTCTAAGGGCTCTCCTATAGCGTTGAACCGAGATATTCCAATAGGGATGGCCAAGGAAGCCTCGTAGAGGTGGAGAGTTTGATCCTTCAGGAGTTCCGGTTGTCACTGGTCAATGGGAGCTATTGGATGAGAATGACAAAGAAACCTCGCAAGGGATGGACGGGTCAATCTGTAAGAATACTCCTGGGGCTATGGAGGTGAATGCGAATGAGCTGGACGTACCTGACCCTGCCTGGAGGAGGCTGAGACGGTAGCGCACATTGTGTGTGAATGTCCGGCACTGGCTAGTATAAGACTGGTAGAAGCTTGTTAAATATGGGTGCCATGGGGGACCTGAGCTTTGAACATAGCTAGCAATTAGCAGAGACTGCGTGATGAGAAAGAAGGCCGACAGTTACCAGTCGACAATCTGAAATCACTTAAGTCAAGATTAAAGGCTAGTTGTAGCACGTCACTCAATGAGGGTAAGGTTGCCCTAAATACATTTCGGTTGTCTATAATCATAGGGGACAGAAGGGGGATATGAAGGTAATCATTAATTAATAATAATAAATCGGCTGCCTGAAAACGCTGAGAAACGAAGTTTTCATATTTAAATTATCACTGCTTTTTAAGTGCCAGTTACTATAATGCAAGTTTGAGCAAATTTAATTACCCTATCGGAAAATATTTTTTGTTTTTGTAAATATCGTGTCGTACTTCAATCATATTTAGCATTTATGAACTAGACTGCTGTAGTTTAGAAACAGACAGTTTCTATTACAGTTTTAAAGATACAAATAAAAGATTTCCATAGCTCTCAATATTTTTTTTATCATTAAAAAAGTTATAAATTAAAAATTTGATAATTTAATTTGCGCCACCCTGTTTTAATCTAGTTCTAGGTAAATTGACTATTTTTGAACATCTTTCAAACATATACAAGATGTCTTCTTTATTCATACGTCACGATTCATAGCTTTTGGTGCTGTTTCTAATGTGACAAGTCATGGGATTAGTACGATTGAAATAATAATAAATAATTGAAATAATTGTCACGAAGGTGTTGGTCAGGCTGCAGATCCTGGAGGAGGCATGAAGCGTTAAACTCAAATTTTTCTATGACTTTGATACTTTTGACTTTTTACACAAAGGTATAAGTTGAATACAAATCCTGAAGCAGACGAATATTGAAAAGAGTTTTAATATACTATGTATATTTTACTAGCTATCCCCGGTGCGCTTCGCTACACCAATACACGGAAGAAAAGTATGACCAAATTTTAACGCGAAAACGCACGCTATTCTCAAGTCAAAAATGTTCCCATTTATATACGTATTAACACGATAACAATTATCTACTTTTAATGGGATGTGCCACTCCCAGTATTCTTATCCAGTCTGTATTTTACTAGACTATGCACATTAGTATGATGGTTACTTGTGCAAGACAATACCTAATGTAGTTCTCTAGGTACGCGATAATAATTTTTCACTTTGTGTAGGAGGTACCACACTCTCCATTCAAATTCAGTCTGTGTTTCTCTACACCATGTATCTTAATATGGGGATTAATGATGCAAAATTCCAAGGCGCTACCTATTGTAGTTATCTAGATACAGGATAATAATTTTTACTTTGTATGGGGGGTACCACGCTCACTGTCCCAATTCAGCCTATGTTTTTCTAGAGTATCCGCATGGATATGGCGTTTACTTTTACCCACTTTGAAGACCATACATATTATAGTTCTCTATATACACAATAATAATTTTTCACTTTGTATGGGAGGTACCACGACTACTGTCATTCTGTATTTTGGCAGACTATATGCTTTAGCATAAAGGTTACTCAGGCAAGGCTTCAAGGCGCTATCTATTGCAGTTCGCCAGGAACACGAAAAAATTTTTTACTTTGTATGGGCGGTACCACGCCAACTATTCCGGCTATAACTCATGGACCAATACACATAAAGAGACCGTTTGTACATAAAAACCTTTCATATAAACTTTGCAGAAACAAAATCGGTTCACGCATTCCAGAGAACATCAATTTCTAACACAATGCAACTTTTTTTTATTTATATAGAAGATTATATTTTATAGGTATATAAAATGGCTTTGAAAATATATTCATAAGCAAATATTTTTAATATTGAATATTTAAATTGAATTAGTCAAACTAAATATTAACATAAAAAATCAATCAAGTGCGAGTTAGTCTCACACATGTAGGGTTCCATACTATATTTAGTAGGCCTTTATAAATTCAAGTTGTTAATTTTTTCATGTCTTATGGGGCACCCTTTATTTTTAAAATCAAAGTCATATTCGCGAAAATTTCATCGCTATTGGAACACCCTTTAATTTTTAGGAATTGTTGTTATAATGGCCATGGTAATACACTTTCTATAAAAATATCAGGCCTAACTATTGCGGTTCAAAAAATAACGTAATATACGTGAAAAACATGTCACTGATGGATCACCCTTTAGTAATTAGAAATTGTTACAGCGGCCGAAGTACAACTACTACTGTAAATAATTCAAGAGTCTAGCTATTACGGTTAAAAAAATAAGGCTTTTTAAGTAAAAATTATGTCTATTTTGGAACACCCTTTAATTTTGTTATTTGTTATAACGGCCGTGGAAATTCTTTTTCTATGAATATATCAAGAGTTTACTATTACGACTAAAAAAAAGTCACTATACGTGAAAAACATGTCATTGTCGGAACACCCTTTAATTTTTAGTAATTGTCATATCGGCCGTGGCAACATATGTATCTCCTGTATACAATTTTAATAATCTATCTATTACGGTTCAAGAAATAAGGCGTTATACATGAGAATCACGTCACTGTCGGAATACCCTTTAATTTTTATGATTTCTTATAGTTTCCATAGTAATAAACCTACTGTAAAAACTTCAAGAGTCTACTTATTATCATTCAAAAATTAGGCCATATACACGCAAAGCACGTCACTCTCGGAACACCCTTTAATTTTAAGGTTTATTTTGTATACTTGTATAGAAAGCGAACATAGTGTTAATTACTGTCTGCAAATTTTAGGTGGTTGCCTCCTATAGCTCAAGAAATAAAGACATAAAGGCAAATAACACCTCTCTTTCGGAACACCCGATAAATTTTAGTATTTTTTTACCTATTATGGTTCAAAACTTAGGCCTTATACATGCAAATCACACCACTATCGGAACACTCTTTAATTTTTAGGTTTATTTTTTTAGACTTGTTTATAAAGGGAACTAAGTTTTAATTACTGTTTGTAAATTTTTAGTGTATGCCTCCTATAGTTCAAAAAATAACCACACATTCGTGAAAAACACCTCTCTATCAGAACACCCTCTAAGTTTTAGAATTTGCTACTATAGCGGCTACAGTTATACACCTACTGTGAAAATTTCAAGCGTCTACCAATTATGGTTCAAAACTTATGCCTTATACACGAAAATCACACCACTATCGGAACACCCTTTAATTTTTAGGTTTATTTTTTTATACTTGTGAATATAGCCAACTAAGTTTTAATTACTGTTTTTAAATCTTGAGCCTATGCCTCCTACAGTTCAAGAAATAAACACATATTCGTGAATAACACCTCTCTATCGGAAAACCCTATAAATTTTAGTATTTGTTGCTATAGCGGCAACAGCTATACATCATCTATGAAAATTTCAAGAGTCTACCTATTACGGTTCCAGAGATAAAAGGCGCTGACAGACGGACAGACGGACTGACATTGTAGCGAACACAATAGGGTTTCGTTTTTACCCTTTGGGTACGGAACCCTAAAAATGAATGTTTGAAGTCAGGCTTAACTTCGTTTTATTCTATCTAATTTGAAAGAATATTAAGCCTGACTTCAAACATAATAAAATTTAAATATTCAATATTAAAAATCGCAGGGCACCGCGAGTTTTGTTTAATACAAGATTATTATGAACTAAAAACGAATGATAAGGCAAAACAATTAAACAAGAAGTTGCTCTTATTGCTAACCGCAGGTTGGCTAAGGCAAAAGCAAATATAAAACAGTAAAATATTGAAGAAAAAAAATGAACAAGAGGAAAGCTTAAGGTTGGTGGTAGACTTCGTTCTCACCAACTGACGATGAAGATTGAATACAGCGATCCAGAAATTTCATTACATTCTATTAGTGTATAAAATTCAATTTTCCCATTTTTTTTTTTTCTTTAAAAAGTAATCACCTAATTTGTAATTAATATTCTTTCAAGTTAGAGAATAAAATAAATTTAAGCCTGACTTCAAACATTCATTTTGATGTAAATATTTTTAGTTTAAAATTGTTCATTCTTTTGATCAGATCAAGTTTATCACATACAGGTAAATAAAATTAATTAAATCAAATCTTGCTAAATTTTTTTTTTAACAAAATGTTGAAAATCAAGAGACTTTCATTAAAAGAAATAAAACTAAAATCTTTATTTCAAAATATTTAATTTTACTCTTAATTTTTGTTTTTTTTTTTGCCTTGCTCTACCTGTGTACTTTGCCCTATCTGGTAACTTTGGGGTTAAATAAAAATTATTTTACACAAGAGTGTAGCAACTTTTTGTTTTTTTTTTTATAAAACCACAAAATATCATAAAATATATACGAACTAAACTCTAACTCTGGGTTCATATATAAATTATTTTTTTAAGATTTTGATAACAAAAAAAAAATTAAAGAAAATTAAAAAAATACAAGAAATACATCAACTGTACGAGTTAAGACAACTTTGTATGAACACTTGTAATAATATTGTAAATAAACATGTAATTTTAGAACTTGTTTTGGTGTTTCATATTTCTTTCTTTAAAGTAATTTAATATACAATTAAAAATGCAAAAAAAAAATCTTTTGTTTCTGGTATTTTTTTTTTTCGTTTTAAACTACTTTCAATTGTTTATCATTGCTTTGTTATTTCCAACTTTTAATAGCAGGTTTAAATAAAAAGCGAAATTTATTTTAAAAACAAATTATTGCTGTAGTATTTCTCTTTTGTGTGTTTTTTCCTTATTATTTTTTAAATGAATTAAAGCTGAGTTGCATGCATGTCACACAGCTGAAACTGAAACTACACGTTGATGATCATTTGTACGACAATTATTTTTTTTTTCTTTTTTGTTGTTCAAATTATTGTTTTTTTTACACTTCTCAGAAATTTAAATAAAAACTAAAAAGATTAAGATTTATTTATTTATTTCTCTGGAATTTGTAATTCGTTTTCTTCTGTTTTTATGTAAATTTTTGTTAAACTGACACAGGCTTTTTAACAAAAAAAAAAAAATTAAAATAAATAAATAAATAAATAAGTTAACGGTTTAAGGTCGTAACAAAAGTTAAAATATTTTTCTATAATTATTTGAATTTCTCACTTTACTAAAACCGTACTACAGCACTTGGACGCGTAAATTTCAAGTGCAAACAAAAGACTTAAGAAACGAACGCGCGCTTAATACAAAACCACAGTGTTCACACCACGCCGCTTTCTTTCCAACTAACGCTCAACCAATAACTTTAAAGTTTCTCAAGTCTTGGTTTAAAGCTTTAGCCAAAATGCAAAAGCATTAGCATTTATATTAACACTAAAAACGTTGTTGTTAAAGTAAATAAAAAAAGCTTTTTAAAGAGTAACAAATTTAAATATCAAATAAATTCTTTTGTTTTTTCCAGTTTTTCTTAAATCACGACTTAAATTTTGTATAACCTTTCTTTATTTTTTTGTTGATTTTGTTGTTTTATATATTTTTTTAATAACGGTTTCCTTTAAAAATAATTTTGGTTTGTGTGTGTTTTATTATAAAACGAATAAATTATAAAAAAATATTCTTTTTACAATGTCTAGTATTAAAAAGTTTAGTTTAAATGGAAGCGTTGCCGTCTTTTAAATAAGGGCACCGAGTACCTGAAATCACAAGGTTATCGAAAGACCAATAAACTCGCCTGACCGGAATTGTTTTCTCTATTTTGATAAATGGTATTATTTCCAATTAAGTATCTACCAAAATATAAAAAACAATTAGACTTCCATCATTCGGCTAGGCGAGTTTAATGGCCTTTGGATGCTCTCGTGAGTTCAATTAAAGACTTAAATGCTTTTACCTAAAATAAACTTTTTGCAAATCGATGTTGTTGAACTATGGTTCTGTACTGTAACTTAAGTGAGAAATTTCTCGCAGGAAATTCATTACAGTGAATTTGTTTTACACAGGGTGCGCTAGTGTTAATCATGAACTTTTTCATGACTTTATAAATAACCCTAAATTTTAGAATAGTAAAAAAAGATGACTATAATAATTTCCCAGAATGATTACGCTATGTGCATGTTTTCCCGTTAAATGATGTAGTTCGCCCCCATGAATGATAGAAAACAAGAGTTCGGTCAAGGAAAGGTTTCCAAATCAGTAATCAACAAATTGCTTCAATTAAGTATACACAAATAAATGTAAGTAATAAATAAAAATCGGCAACCTTGCAAGTAAACTCTCATAAAGGCCACTGAGGGCAAATGAATTGCTCCAACAAATTAAACACATAATGTGAAATTCTTGAGACCGTACTTCTACCTAGAATTCTAGATCTCTGACTGATCTCTGATAGGATCCTTCAACTAAAAATCGCAAATAAGCTGCAAGTTGTAGCAATGGCAGAATCTTTAAACGTGGCAAGTATTTTTTGATTGCACGAAGGACCATTCGGAAATCGTATTTGTTTAACCGATAATATGCTATAAATGTTCAAAATAAATATGAACGCTCTGTGTAACATACATACTACGTACTTACGTTGTCTCCGGCAGCTCAATTGGATTGCTGTAAACTCGCAAATTTCTTCCTTTCTGGTCTTTTTTGAATAAAATGTAATAACTGTTAATATTAGGTCTGTTTCTTTACTCTTTGGGTAAAGTTCGTGAAAATGAGAGCAAACATATGCCCCTATTGCCATTCTCAACTTAACTCAGGGTTGACTTTTTGATTGAGTTCACTATTTTTTGTGGTATTGTCGTTTTCAACTATGCACAAGTTTGGTTGACAAAAACGTTAAATATTCACAACTGCTTATTCGTAGTTTGGTTACAGTTTACTTAGACATAAAGTCCAGAAAAATGGAGAGATCGTAAGTAGAAAAATTTATTGTGATTAATTGTAAGTTTCTCAGCATTTGCTCAGTCGGAAATAGCTAATAAATCTGCAAAAAGAAAAATTACTTTGATTGTAAGTTATAGTTTGAATATTTTTACTTTGCAGTTAGTAGTTCAAGAGAGTTAGATCCAACACGAATTTTCCTCTTTGTACGTGGTACATCTATATTAGCATATTCCTTTACTTCTCCAAAAAATATTTTCTTAAATTTCAACATTCATTTGTCGGCTTTGTTGTAAAAGTGGATATTCTAAGTTGGTTACGCCATAACAATTTCAACTATAACAAGGCATATTTAACCAGGTGACTGCACAAGGCGGAGGTAATATTAAAGAGAAATTTTTTCAATTTTTTTTATATGGAGTTTGACATTAATCAGGTTTTTTAAGAGAGAATAATATCTATTTTACTGTCAAAATCCATATAAAAAAAATTCAAAAAATTTTTTGCTCAAATTTCCTCTCCCTTACGCTATCACCTTGTTTAATATGCCTTGAACTATAAACAGTTGTGTCTCACAATACCACAAAACAATACGGTTGTGTGAAAGTTGGGTCGACTCGTAGACAACCAAACTGAGTTGAGTTGAGAACGACAATAGGGGTAATATTTTTTTCTCATAAAGAGACAAAGTTACACAAAAGTACGGGAACACAAAATAAAAAGTCAGTGTTTTGTAAACGTGAGCGCAAAATGTTAAAAACTGTACAGTATTGCATGTTTTTGAAGCACAAATATTGATTGTATGTGTAGTGGAATATTACTAAACAGTAAATACAGAAAACAAGAGAGCAAACAGTGCAAAAATCAGTGCACCTCATTTGAGCGGACAGTTTTATCAAGTGTACAATAAATATGCTGAGCATTTCATATTGTTCACTAGATCATTTTACTTAAATTTTCTTGAGAGTAAAATCTCTGATTTTTGAGAGAAAAAATTAAATTAGATTTTTTTATTCATCAATAAAAGTTTAAAAAAATACAAGCTACTACAGTTTCTGGAATGAGAACAAATGAAACAAAAACTTATGAATAATAAAAAAGGTATTAGGTTTGTTCGAATGCCTGATATTTTTACTATTTTTGAAATTTTTATAATTTTTTTAATTGAAAGTCGTTAAAAAAAATTCAAAAGTAGTAAGAAATTCAAGAGAATTTATTTGAAAAAATTTTTTTCTTTTGCTAAATTTCTTCGAGCAAAAATAGTAAAATGAAAAATTGTTTGTGTTTTTAATTTTTGTTTTTGTAATTCAATTTTTTTCAAATGAAATTTTTTGAATTGTATGAAAGGAAGTTGATTTTTACTATTTTCCGCTTTTGTGAATTTTTCATGAAAGTTTTTATTTTGAGAATATTTTTTAAATTTCTGTGTTTTTACTAGTTTTACTAATTTTGCACTCGAACAAACCTATTGATTAAAACTAAAAATATTAATAATAACATAAAAATGATTTGAAATTACAGTTTATTTTATAAAACGTGATTAATACATTTTTCATCAATATTTGAATGCAGAAATATAATTTAATATACATAGACATTTATTATAATAATTAATACTTACATCTATATCCATAATGAAATAAATATATGCATGTACTTTCTAGATATTAAATTAATTTTTTCTATTTTCAACCACTCAACGCGCGAATTAATATAAAATAACTAAAATACAAACCCTTGCTTTTAACATCATACATTTACATACATGTTGTCTGCTACCACAGTATTTCATATCAAGAGACACTATTGAAACAAAATATTCACTACTGAAATTTAAATTCAAACAACAACAAATATTGCATTGGTTGGAAGAAGAGCAAATGCTATTGTATGTTTTTTATTTAAAAGCACAGCAATATTTGTGTACACATGAAATCAAGTGCAAGAACATTATGAAGTTAGTCTAACAAGACGTTTTATGCTCACGTTTAGTGTTTTGACAGTTTTGATTAAATAATTTAATTTTTGATTTTAAAAACATTTGAATAAATTTATACTTTGTACATTTACATTGTAACTCTTTTAATATAAAACTTTTTTCTCAATATACATACATATGGATATACATATGTATGTAAATATGTAGCTACCCTGAAGGAAACCTGGGGGCAATTGCCCCAATGTCAGCAGTTTTGTTATTATTATTATGGTGACTCTTTGGCGACATTGTCAACAAATCGTCTACATTTTTATATTTAAATAAAATATGTTTATTTTAAATATTCAAAAAATCAATATAAATTGTGTTTCAAATCATCAAACTGACATAACACATTACTGGACATTCTGGTGGAGTATAAAGTTTTGCTAGACAGAATTGTTAAGTAAAATATAGTTCCTACAAACCTTATTTTTCCCAAGTAGGAGTGAGTAAAAATTAAATGAACTGGACGCTATTTTAGCCATTAGGAAAAAAGAGATTGGGTGATTATCCAAATGTGTTTAAAGTTTTAATAGGTAAACAGTTTGTTGTTTGTTTTAAGTTTTGTAATATTTTGACAATTATTTTTTTTTTTTTTCATAATATTTAGATGTTATTTCACCTTTTAGTGAATTTTTGAATAAAACGCTACGAGCAGCATTTCAGCGGCAAAAAAGAAAGACTTTTAAACAAATAGGTGGAGACAAAGCAAAATCAAACGGAACCAAATGGATGAAGACACTTCAAACAAAGATTAATTTTTAACATTTTTTTTTAACTGAAATTATTTAAAATCATACTCTTAACAATCTTATTGAATTGTTCGTAATAATTAATTTTAACTTAAATTTTTTATAATCATAGTCTTAACAACCTTATTGAATTGTTCATATTAACATACGAAAATTTAAATTTTTAGATTTTATGTTAGAAAACTGTTATGAATAAGTACTTTTTAGTCATTTATTTATTTTTTAATAAAACCACAAAAGTTAAGAAAATATGTTTCAGAAAAGTACCAAAAGTTTAGACTAGAATTACTAAAATGTACTAGTGAAACACTAGTTCCAATGTCTACACATGGTCCCAGAAGAACTACCTAGTCAATAGTACCAATGTCAGTAGTGGATTTTCAATGACATGCACATGTTAAATGTCTATAGGTAATAGCATTGTCTGGGGTATTATGACACTAGTACTGGTGATTGTGTCAATAGTAAGTCTGTACAGATTCCATATTGACATTTATTGCAGGGTATTTTACACTTTTTTAAGAATTTTGTTCTTGATGTTTTTTTCATTTTTCCTATTGTTTATGTTTTATAGCTGTTTGACAATTTACACAATTTGCCCGAAGAAAAACTTTGGGCTGTTTTGTGTAAGAAGAGAAGAATTTTATTCTCTCAAACACGCTCTCATTTACCCAAATTTAAAGTACGGGAAAGCTTTTTGGGCTAATTGGGATCCCGCGGGATCCCAAAGTTGAGTAAAGAAACACAGCTATTATTTGAACGAAAACAATTATTTTTTGTCAAAAAAAAGAAACATTAAAATGGTAAACAAATGTACAAGTGCCAAACAACAGCTGATTCTGATATCGGTTTTATTTCCATTCGAAAACAACGAAACCGACTTGGTTTCACGACACCAAATTAAACCAATATTGGTTTGGAAACCCGATAAAAAGCAAAACCCACCTGGATTCTGAGACATGCCTTTATTTTTGGGATGGCGTAAACTTGTTTTCTATCATTCTGGGTTTGTCCAGTGCACAGTGGAGCAGAACAAAAATATATTGAAAATAACTCAGCTATTTTTAAATGGCTTGGTCGCTTGATCCAAAATTTCACATAAACATGAAAGAGAAGTACCTGAGCTTATGTTTTGACACTGGGCACTATCGACAAGCTATGTGGTCTCAAAGTTGGGTACCTCACACCTGCAAATTTCTTTAGAGCTTGGCATTTCTTCAATTTCTGCTTCATTTTTATTATACATGGTCTCAAAGGTCTAGTTAATATCTACAAAATTGTGTTTTAGTCCATATCTTATGTTATAGCAAGTTATAAGCAATTTAAAATTATTTTTTTTTTATTTTTCAAAATATTGAGTAACATTTTCAACAAATTTTTTAATTTTTTTTTTTGTAGTTGGCGGGCAAAATTTAAAATACTGTGGAAGATTTTCAAAAATATCTCTTTTCTGAGTTAAAAACTATAGGCAATTACAATTTAAAAATTCCAAATTTATTGTATTTTTGTCAATCTTGTTTTTTAATAGAAAAAAAAATTCTTAAGGAATATAAGAGGTCCTTAAATTTTATCTATTTTTCATCGAAATTTTGACTTTAGCCTATATGTTCTAAAATCCCAAAGCTGGTATCGGTCTTTTGGTCTTTATTTTGGGAATTGTGGGATTTCCTTATTTATTATTATCGACTTATTACATATCCACAGAAAATTTGAATAATTTAAATCGTTAAACTTATAAAAGATTTGTTGCATATTTAATATAATATCAGAAGGCGGGTTATAGTGCGTTTCCATTTACGTGATTTTGGATAAAACATTTGATTTGAGCAAATCAAGTGTTTTAGCCAAAAAATACAAAATATAAGTAAAAATATTAGAAAATTTATTAGAAATGAAGAAAATATTGCTGAAAAAATCTAAACACGATTGCGGTCTTTTGCAATATTTTTGTTAATAAGTTGGATTGAAAATAAAATGAAAAGACTGGCATGATTAAAACATATCCTTTTTAAAGATGAAACTCCCAGCAAAAGTTCATTAAGTTCATCAAGCCCTGTTAACTCTATTCATAATGACACAACCAAGATAATATATCTCTAATAGCGTATCTTCCTACGCGCAACATCCACTACATTTGACACCACCAGAAAGAGCAGCTAGACTTAAATCTAAAGATGCAGATAAGCAACAAAGTTCTAAATCCAATAGCCGTGAACTTATTATTACTTCATCAGCCGATACTACATAATGATATTTAGATTTGTTGCTGACATGAAATTCAAGCATTTGTAAAGTGATTATACACTTTTGTCATCATATCATTCCTTCTACTACTACTTCGACATGTTTTGCTCAAAACAACTTATAATGGAAACGCACTATTA
>OX451219.1:87462170-87603285 GCA_949628195.1 Phasia obesa | reverse complement strand
CACAGTGGCTGAAAATCGTTTTTCGTTGGCCAAAATTCTGTAACTTTTGAACCGATCAAAATATTGAAATAATTTTTTTTTTAATGGATAGATATTTAGCTCAGCTTGATTCAGTTTTAATTACATTAAAATTGATTGAGGACTTTTTAAGGAATTCGAGGTCAAAGTTGAACATTTTAATTTTTTTAACTTTTAGAGTGAAATATGGGTTTATTCTGTGTGTAACATAGTAAAATATCCCTCTAAGATACAAAAAAGTATATATATTCTTGATCAGTGATGAAATCTAAGACGATATAGCTATGTCCGTCTGTCCATACGTCCGTCTGTCCATCCGGCCGTCCGTCCATTCGCCTGTCTGTATGAACACGATTCAGTCTAAACGAAAAGAGCTAGACCCTTGAAATTTGGTACATATATATCTTGAAGGATAGGGCAGGCTAAGTTCGTAAATGGGCCTAATCGGACCAGGGGGAAAAAAATTCCCCTAAGAAGAACTAAACCAACCCCTGAAAAACTACACATTTTTACAAGTTTTTTTGTAAATTTGTTAAGCAAATGAAACATTTTTATGTCAAAGAAGGTTCAAGGTCTTTACCCTGGAGCCAGAAAATCATAAAAATTTATTTTTGGACCCCGCCCCCTTTTTGTGGGCGTTTATATAGCATATTATATGAAAAATAGTGTCAATAATTAACAAATTGTATTACCTAAGCCTAGATTGCATAAAAGTTAATTTTTAAGCTTTAATGACGAATGGAAAATGTACTCGGATCTTCTGCGCTACCTTCACCTCACCACCCCCCCAAAAAAAAATTTTTTTTTTTGGTTAAGCAACAAGAAAATATAATTTTTATTCATTTGACTTAAATATTAATTGCAAATATTCCATATTTTGTTCTGTGCTATTTCTGTTCTTTAGTAGTTTTTTGGCTTCTTCATCTAAATCCCGATGGTCCACTTTCCATTGATTTCGAATACTGGATAAGAACGGATCTGACGTTGCCAATAATATATTAAATAGATCTTCATTTGTTGAATTCCGTGAAATTTTCCTAGTATTGTGCTCTCTATAAAATATGTAATCCTTGTTCCTTTTTTCCTGACCCTCCTCTGATAGATCTCCAAGTGGCACCAAATGATATTTAATGACATCTTCACCATGATAAAGGATTTTGTGAACTGTTGCAGACATATTTCTCCATGGGTAGTTAGTTGTATATATTTTTGCAGTTTCCTTAGCATAATCTCCAAATTTTCTACAGTCAATTTCTTCATTGCACGCAAGTACTTCTAGTATTATTTTAAATCTGAAAATAAGGTTGAAATCCACTCCTGTTATTTCAGATGCTGTTTCTGGATCTGAAAAGAATCTTCTTGCGGTATTGCCATCATTTGTATTGCCTGACCCTTGTTTTGGCTGATCTATAATCAGTCCACGTTTGCGATATTCATCTTGAACATGTTTCTTTTTTGAACTTCTTAACTCTTTGTTGGTCACGTTGTTTCTTATTGATCCTGAAGACCCGAAATCCAAATCATAACTGATTTTTAGTATGTGTTCCATAAGTCGTATTCTTGCGTGTAGTGGTGATAATCCAAATTCATATGCATCGGTATTATCTAATGATTTTGCTGGGACTTGGTTTAATTGGGTTGATGTTGCTTGGCATATAATGCCAAGCATATAATGCCAAGCAACATCATAATGTTATGTACAGTAAAATTTTTGTTTACTGTACATAACTACTTTGTAGCGTTTTTTTAGTGCTTTGACGAAATTATATAATTGCTCTTGCATTTCGGTGCTACACGAATTTAAGTTTAATTTTATTTTAACGTAACTAAGAACATATTCCTGATTTTTGTTTCTAAAATACACTTCGGCCAGTTCTTTATAACTGAAGCTCTCCATTTTCTTTTGAATATTTTTATTTGCGTTTGTTATGTTTTATCCGTACACTTAAGGGATTAAGTTATTACTGAGTAATCCCTTAACGAATCCGTACTTTTATAAATTTTTAGATACATGTTCTTCACACACTGATCTTTAATTTCATAGCAGGTAGCGCTTAAATTGAACAAAACTGCACTCATGCGTCAATATGGGGTTTAATGTCGCAATTATTGTTATAAAATTGTTTATGACTTTGGTTGACCCTAACATTTGATAACAGGTAAATTTAGAAAGAGATCATATGCTTCCTGTAGAGCCCATTGTGATAATTTTATTACTTATTTTTTGCTGATCAAAACAAAGCCATTAAACCCTTTCGAAGGTATTATATTTATTTTTTTAGTTATACGTAGCCTAAACTAAAAAAATAAACTTTTAGGCAAAAAAGTGAAAATTTAATACACCATTGTATATGAATTTTTTTCGAGTAATTTCATTAAAATGAAAAAAGTGTTCTACAGGCGGCTCGTGGCGGGTGCAAAAGTATATATAGCCTTAAAGAGGACACTTTCACCTTTCTCGTGGTTGTATACGTTTCTTGTTCCCTTTTGTTCCCTAGAAGTTCTATTCCACTAAAGTTTAAATTTGAGGAAAATATAGTAGTTTCATAAATATTTCATAACGCCCCTAATATTAAACGCTAGAGCTGTGTCTACTTACAACAACTAAAGACAATAATCCTACCAACATTATAAAAAAAACCGCAGACCATTATCGATGATAGCTTGCGAGTAGTAACCATTTAATTTTGATAAAAAACCAAAGAAAAACACCTTTTTCTGAAATTAAAAAAAAAAGTTGAGTTTGACAGCATGCCACGCCCACAATTATCAATATTTTAACATAATTTTTTGGCTACCTTAATTTGGATATATTAACTACAAAATGACGTAAAAATTTTAAAAATCGGAGACAAAAAAAAATTTACTTTTGGCCAACGAAAAACGATTTTCAGCCACTGTGCGACATTAAAATAAAATTATAATTTTTTTTTTTCGTCTTCGACCAAACGATGGAAAATTATGATAGCATCTTTTGATAGAAATAAGACCCTGTAGTAGCTACTAGATACAAGATGGTCTGCACTTCATATTGCTATTAATTAGTCCAAAAGAAAATGATTTTGAAGATTCCATTAGTTTCGAAGTTTACGATTAAAAATTGGTCCCATTTAAAAAATAATAAAATTTAAGTTATAAAATTAAAGGGTGTCGCAATACAAAGCTCATAATTATAAGGTATCTTTTGAACCGTAAAGGGCAATTGCCTTAAATTTTCACGAAGTGTCAAACTATAGCTACCAATAACAAAAAGGAATAAAAGTGTGTATGCCACTATTTTTGTGGAGTTTGTACAGGTCATACCGTTTGACATATCAAAATGAAATTTAATATGTGCCTTTGGTGTATGGAGATGAAGAGCTGTATAGTTTTTGGGCATAATCAGGAGAGAGCAAGGGGTAGTTTCCTTACCCCCAAATTTTATGAACGGTCTACAAGTCATACCGTATTACATATTAAAATGAAATTAAGTATGTGCCTTTGATTTATGGAGATGAAGAACTGTATAAAATTTGGGCATGATCGGGAAGGGGAAAGGGGTAGTTTACTAACTCCCAAATTTGTAAACCCTCTACAGGTCATACCGTATGACATATCAAAATGAAATTGAGTATGTGCCTTTGGTTTATGCAGATGAAGACCTCTATAAATTTTGGGTATAATCGGGAAGGGGCAAGGGGTAGTTTACTTAACACCCCAAACCGAAAATAATTAATTTTTCGATTCGAATATACTTCCAACTTTTATTCTTTATGTAATATATCCATAAAAAGAACTGTTTCCATTGAGTATGGTTAAGTTGAGTGTAGGCCACTCCAGTTTATTTCTTACAATAACAAGGTATATTTATCTTACTAGGTAGTGTCGTCCGCCCAGCTGATTTAGTAGTTCGAATGTCAAAAGTTGTATGTGTTCAGAAATTTTATAGTGTAGAAGTGAAAAGGCAATAAAACGCATACAGGCCTTCTCAATTTTCTCCTATGTTTTTTGACATTTCGAACTAAAAAGCAACAACAAAATGCCATGTTGTTGCTTTGTAGTTCGAAACTACCTAGTAAAATAAATATACCTTGTACAATAACAAACATTTCCAATTTCAAAGTTCTTCAACTCTCTCTAGAAATAACTGAATTGCTTCATTCTTGATTTACGTTTATGAATTTTATTATTTAGTTTGATAACCCTTTCATGTAAGGGGTGATCCATTTCGAGGTCCCTACTTTTTTAAAGAAAAAAAACACAGAAAATTTAAATTTAATGGAGAATGTTTATTATCACATGAAAGAACATTCTTTGGCATTTATTTTTTGAAGATTATGTCTATGAAATGTTGGCTGTTGCTACGTCGCAGATGGTCTATCCATTGAGTCCAATTTTCTATGACTCGTTCGAGCATTTCGACTGGTAACTGGCGAATGACACGAGTGATGTTTTCCTTCAAGGCCTCAATCGAAGCGGGTTTGTCCCCATAAACTTTAGACTTTACATATCCCCACAGGACGAAGTGGTAGCTCTTGAATCTCTTCAGGTTTCTCTTCGTCCCAAATGCGGCAATTTTGTTTGTTTACATACCCATTGAACCAGAAATGGGCCTCATCGCTAAACGAAATTTGGCTCTTGGAAGTTTTCAAGACCCCATAGAGTGAAGTCGCTTGGGAAGGTCGAGCGGCTTCAGTTGTTGCACAAGCTTTATTTTATATGCTTTCAATTTAAGATCTCGACGCCAAGTCGTTCCATACATCAGTCCGAGTTGCTACGAACTGCGCCGAATCGACTCTCCACAGTCTTCGTGTACACTCTCAGCTACGGCCGCTATATTTTCTTCACAGCGAGCTGGACGTGGTCTATTCGGTCGAATATGGAGCTAAGTGCACGAAACACATCCTCACAGAACGTGAATTTTAATAAAGTTGAACGATTTGTAAACGTTGTTCAGGCGTTGTTCTCACATGGTCTGTCAAAAAAGGCTATTGAAAAAAGTATCTCTACTTGAATCACCCTTTATAAGTAAGAGGTAATTTATTAACAACGCCTTTTTGCTGAACTACAGCGTTTGAACATATGTGCATCGCCTTAATCCGTTTCCGGCAGTATTTGGCTGATATCTTTTTCTATTCTTTCTAGAGAGAAATCGTAAAGACTATTTTGGTAATAGGATTACTCTTTAATTATTATTTCAAATAACTCTATCAGATTAAGATCCGGTCACTTTGGTGGAGTTTTAAGTATCTGCTGGAAATTGCAGAATAAGCAGCTGCAAACATGTAATACTTTTGCTTATAAAATAGGTATTTTGGCAAAATAATTGACAGTACGTAAATTAGCAACACAAAAACAGTAATGCAAGTCATTTAAATTGTAATTAATTGTATATTCAAGGATCTTAAAAGAACAGGTTTAGAGCAATAAAAAAGATAAGAACAAGTTCAAATTAATTAGACGTATTTTAGGTACAGTTTTACATATGTATGTATATGGTATGTATGTATAATCGATCCTCTGAGTGCATAATTTTGAAATTAATTCAGAATTCTAACACGTTGGATGAGAATGTAATATGAAAACACATCGGCCAGGCATTAACAGGAAATTCGAGCGAGGGCTCATTTATGAGTCACTCTAATTTAAATATTTCTGTAAAAAGTGCGATCATAAGCAGCAGAAATGGGTATGTTACGATAAATTCAAAGGCACCAAATAAGATTTGAAGAATAATTACAGTCGCACTCTGGTATATAAAAACAGGAACATCCACAAAGATCTAAACGTGCCACTAATTAAGAAAGTAATGCATGCAGCAAAGTATCTAATGCAGCAAAGTATCTAATGCAGCAAAGTATCTAATGTAGCTTGAAACACATCCAAATCCAATGGCCCGTAACAGCCAGATTGATCGTGGCTACGTTCGACTAAGAAGAAGGAATTGCATTGCTTATCTTGGTAGTGCTGCGTTTCCGAGGAGGCCCTATACTAATAGTAAGAAGCAATTAAATTCAAATTGAAAAATGAAATTAAGTTTTATTTGTTACTTTCTTAAAAAACAGAAAATTAAATGCTTCATTCAATTAACAAAAATAAATGAAAATTCTTATTCATTTGAAAGAAAACTTCTTAACAATTCAACTTGTTTTCTAATGAATACTGTTTGTAATTCGTTTAAATTACTAAAAATATTTTTTTCAATATAAAAAACGATACGATGCGATATGGAATGCATTTACAATTACTGGTCTGCTGATTTTAAGAGACGAATGACACGCTCAATTTCCGGCGCAGTATTACGAATTTTAACCAAACATTCGTAGGCACGATTATTTTGTTTTGTCAATAAGCACCTGTTGGGGAAAGTTATTACAAAAAAGTTTAAAAATTCTTTTAAATTTAAAGGCGAAAAAACTTACAATAAAGCTGCACCAGTTAGATTTCCATTCGTATATAAATGTGTTATCCATTGTTCGGTTATTGTACTGTTAAGAGGATCGTCACGTTGTAAATAAATACGAGCTATAAGACAGGCTTCCTTAAAATATTTTTTCTCCAATAACATTTCTATGGCATCTTGCTGCTGGTGTATAGCTAGTATATAAGTGGCAGCTTGCAAGGCATAACCCTGCTCAGCCAATTGTTCAGCATAGGCTTGGCAGCATTTTTGCCAAAAACTACAAGGAAATATTTGTAAATGTTTTTTTTTACAAAAACCCAAAACTATCGTTTGCTGAAATATACAAACCTATAAGAAATACTAGGAGACAATGATACATGCCATTCGCACAGCTCTTTCGATTGTACACATTTGAGTATTTCATCTTTTAGACTGCCATTCAGCTGTGTCATAAACAAACTAGAGATTCCTTTGATTTCACTTTTTTGGTGATTTTTCACTATCAAAAAATAAAGATTTATATATAAGCAAATAAATTTCTTAATTTTTCATTAAAGCGAAGGTGTGTAGGTAAATAACATTCCACCAATTAACAAAAATCAGAAAATCTAAGTTCTTACATATGTATTTAGTAAATTCTCTTTTTGTATAGGGTTACTGTGAATTTCGGTTCCAATATGAGGTAATTTGAACTGGCATGACTTAAACTTTCTCTTCACTTCATAACATACAGTAACCCCTCAGTACGAAACTTAGGAGGAGTGCTATCACCTCTTCTTTGGATCCTCGCTATATATACATAACTGGACTTCATGCTTTTCAGAACTGTGGCATACGCGTATAATTTTGCGGTGTCGATTCCAGGAAAACGCTTGGATAAACTGCCAGACTGTCTGCAATCATAGCTTAGACAAACTACATAGCAGGTGGATTACTCGCTGACCACCAGCGGCGTTAATGCTCAGAAAACGGATTATGTACTATTTACTAGAAATAATAATATACCCACTTTATCGCTACCACTCCTAAGTGAAGTGGAGATAAGGTTATCCGACAGGGCAAAATATCTAGGTGTCATTCTAGATGTCAAATTGTGATGAAATGTCATGAAATTGGATGGTTTTTCACTAGACCAAATGTTGATCTATAGGAACTCTAAGCATATTCCTGCTCATCTCTTCAGGCGCCACAAGGACCCGAGTGAGTCGGTTTTGAACTAAACTAATACAATCTAACCCAATACCATATTTTAAAAACTTACATTCCTCTGCAAGTACTTCTTTCGCTTCAGCTTTTGTGCCAAAAAGTTTCGCACATAGAGACTTATTATCATTGGATTTTGGTGACACCAATATTGAAAACATTAAATCCAAAGCATCTTTATTTATTTCTTTTGTAGTTAAATACAAGAGAGTTAAAGGATTCTGCAAAATGATAAACACGATTTTAACTGTTTTACTTAACCAACTTTCAAATTAATGCGTAAAAACAAACCTTCATATAAATACACGCATTATTATTTAGAGGACCTTCCGTCTTTTGTAAATGCAATTTTTCTAACATGGTTGATACCTCTTCACCTTCTGTTCCACCATTTTCCACTTCAGCAGCAACTGTATTCTTATTTTCTAAAACTTCCGCTGCAAAATTTTCAGAAGTTTCGGCCAGACGACGTTTAAGCTTTTTTCCCTTCTTTTGGGATTTAGCATCATTGGGTGTAACTGCCTTTGAAGCCCATTGTACGGTATCTAAAGTCCTTGGATTTGAACGTTTCGATTTGCCTGTATTGGTTTCCGTTTTTTCTACACGCATATCGATAAATTCTAAGGCAGCACTTTTACCAGAACATATAATTATCTCTTCATCGGTGGGCAAAAAAAGACCACAAGTCATGGGGCAGTGATATGTTTTAACAAAATGTTCTGGATTTGTATCATTCGATAAATCCCATACGCGTACAGCACCATCAAAACCACATGTTAGAAAATAATTTTCATTACGATTACTCCACTTAACAAAGCCATTCGCCGCCTTTGGTGAATTGATTACAATTTTTCGTAATATTTGCAAGTCAGCTGTTTCACTATTGAATTCCAAGATGTGTATGATGTTGGCACTGGCAACGACGGCCAATTTATTTGTTGCGATGGGACTCCAAGATATTTTTGTAACGTAGCGTGGTGCTAAGTCCAAAGCTGTTTTTAATTCATATTGGAAACTTGTGCTATCTGTGCGGGCATACAATCTTAATTGACCATTTTGGGAGCCCACAAATAGATAATCGTTGCGTAGAGAAATACATGCAACACTGTCAATATCAATAATAACATGAGGATCTGCAAACAAAAATGGAAAATTTTACAAATAAAAACTCAATTTGATGACAAGGTAATTCTTGAAAAAAACCCGACTCGAAAACAGATAGTTGGGTGCCAGTTCTAAACTAAAAATGTAAGAAATATATATGTATATAAACCAAATAAAAGTTAAACAAAATCCGCCAAAAATAGCGGGAAAAGAAGTAAAGACTATGTGAAATTCACTCATCTAACTATTACTGTTGAAAAGTTAAGCTATTTTCACCAACATCCGTCTTTTATGGGGACACCATTTAATTTTAAATTTTTATAGCTGCATTAGCAACCATAGTAATTCACATTATGTGTAAATTTCAGTTGTCTATCTAAAACGGCTCCAAAGATAAGGCATACATCAAATTTCATTAACTATAGGGACACACTTTCTTTTATTATTCTTATAGCGGAAATAATAATACCGCTCTGTGCAAATATCAAGTCTCTATCTATAATGGTTCAAAACACTAGGCCATATAAGTAAAATTACGTCACTTTTTATTGTTGACATAGGTAATATTCGCTTTGTTAAAATTTCAAATGTTTATCTATAAGATAAGGTCACATAGATTAAACATCATGAACTTAAGGTACACCCTTTAATTTCAAACTTTTTACTATAGCGGATATAGTACTATACATTCTGTGTAAATATGTCTATAAGGGTTTCAAAGATAGGGCAACATAATTAAAATAACATCACCTATTGCGACACCATTTAATTTACAGTTTTACATTAAAGACGTGTTGTTGTAGAAGACTTGACCACAAAGATTTTTTGTATATTTCAACTGTCTGTCAATAACGGTTCAAAAGTTTGGCCATATACAGCAAATTACAGAACTATTGGGACACCCTTTAATTAATAATTCTAAATATTTATACAGACAAAGTAGTGAAAATTCTGCCTAATTTTCAAGTGTTTGTCTATAACGGTTCAAAAGATAGGGCCATATAGGTCAAATTGCATCAGTTATGGGAACACCCTTTAATTTATAAATTCAAATTATATGCCTGTAATAGCGGACTTAGCAATACATGTCCTTCTAAATGTCAGCTGTCTGTCTATAAGGGTTCAAAAGTTTGGCCACATACATAAAATTACATTAACTATTGGGACACCCTTTTATTTCCAAATTCAAATTTTATTTATACTTTTTGTTATAGCGGACTTAGGTTCAGGTACAGGCACTTTTGTAAATTTCAACGGTCGGTGTACAACTGTTCAAAAGTATGGCCATATACATAAAATTAAATGAACTATTGGAGCACCTTTTAATTTATAATTTTGAATCTTTATTACTTTTTATTATAACGGTCATAGTAATCGACATTCTGTCAAACTTTCAAGGTTTTGTCTTTAACGGTTCAAAAGATAAAGGTCAAATTACGTCACCTATGGGGACACCCTTTGAATTTTAAATCGACATTCTGTAAAACTTTCAAGGTTTTGTCTTTAACGGTTCAAAAGATAGGCCAGTAAAGGCCAAATTACGTCACCTATGGGGACGCCCTTTAAATTTTAAATTTATTTTTTTTGTTACTTTTTGTTGGTGGCAGCTATAGTGATATGCAATTTTTTTAAATTGGTGCCCTTTACGGATACTTTAATACACGAAAAAACATGTATGTTGTATGGGGACACCCTTGAATTTTTAAAATAATGAAATGTTTTTAAAATGGGACCAATCTGTAAGCATAACCTTTCAAAGAGAGAAAACATTTTTAAAATCGGTTCAGAAATGGCTGAGTTCTGCGGGCATAACATAGCAACAGCAGCTCGACTCAGAAACACCTCTGCTTTACCTCTGTGAAATTTCATTAAGATATCTTGAGAGGTTCATGAGGTACCGAATTATGTCCAAAATAAATCGATTTCAAATCACTGTGCAATGGCTCATAAACTGAATTTGGCTCCGCGACCATAGACTTACTTATGAACACTATTTTTCGGACTGTAGTGGGGTAATAACTTAACAATTGTCAGGCGGGGAGACAATTCCTGATATAGTGACTGTGAACAAGGTGGAAAGTTGACTTTAGAAAACCTGTATTGTTAGCTCTACAGGCCACACTTTTTTTGGGGGGTTTATGTAACCTGACTTTTGTTTTTGTTTTGTTACATAGTAGGACATTTCAAACAAATATGACGATGTTATGGTGAGGCTTATCGACCTCAAGAGGAAGGGCTATATAGCTTCGACAAGCCATCAATCGGAGAAAATGTAAGTGTGTGTGTGTGTGGAATAGAGAATATTCCAAACTCAGGGAACTGGCATGATTTTTTTTATGTGTAGCTACTGAATCAGATTGGTTGGTAAGAACTCCACGAAGACGGTGAGCCGTAGCCGGAGCACCCGCCAGCATACCAGTGTCGCCAACAATTTGGCCACATCCCCAACTTTTGTTGCACAGTCCAACGTCTGCACATTACAAAATGGCCTCGATAGACCGATTGGTAGCGCACTAGTCTATCAGTCTAGAGGTTGCGGGTTTGAGTCCCGCCAAGGACTCTGTGTGTTTTCTGCAGACAAACCAGAAGTATTTGTCCTAAAAAAAATCTGGATGATGCTTTAAAATAGTTTTTAAACCAGCAACTCGCTTCTAAATTTTCTTTTTGTTAAAGCTTTGATCCATTCATCACTGCAAACAAATTTGAAGTATATATAAAAAGAATTGTCTAAAACAGTTAGTAAATATTAAGTAAAAAATATTGAAAAATAAATTAAACTTTGGTATTTCTTGCTTTGTATAACCAAGAACTTGGTTATCGTTTTTCTGGTTAGTTGCAAGACAGCCAGTGAGTGAGTATATACAAAATTTGTAATTTTTACACTTTCATATCTAAGTTATGAGGGAGGCAAAAACAGGTCGAATAGGTTCGTGTAATATGCACTCCTTGTCCATAGGCTGAAAGTTTGCCCATTTTGTTTAAATAGCGTGTTCTTAGTCGAATTTGGATTTTTGGTAAAAGTTTTGTAAAAATTTTGTTTTTGTGAAAATTTCTGTGAGTACATGCATATAAGGGGTGATCCATTTAGAGGTTCCCTACTTTTTTAAAGAAAAAAACAAAGAAAATTAAAATTTATTGGAGAATGTTTATAATCATTTGAAAGAACCTGCTTTGGCATTTTTTTGAAGATTATGTCTATCAAATGTTGGCCGTTGCTACGTCGCAGATGCTCCATCCGTTGAGTCCAATTTTCGATGACTCGTTCGAGCATTTCGACTGGTAACTGGCGAATGACACGTGTGATGTTTTCCTCCAAGGCCTGAATCTAAGCGTGTTTGTCCACATAAACTTTAGACTTTACATATCCCCACAGGAAAAAGTCCAACGGTGTGATATCACACGATCTTGATGGCCAATCGAACGGCCCAAAACGTGAAATTGTGCTCACCGAAATGTTCTCTCCATAAATCCATTGATTGATGCGATGTGTGGGAAGTGGCGCCGTTTTGCTGAAACCAAATAACTCCGAGATCACGAGCTTCAATTTCAGGCATCAAATAGTCGGTTATCATGGCACGATAACGGTCGCCATTGACGGTTAGGTTCACACCGGCATCATTTTTAAAGAAATATGGACCGATTTTTTTGATGAAGTGGCAGCTCTTGAATCTCTTCAGGTTGCTCTTCGTCCCAAATGCGGCAATTTTGTTTGTTTACATACCCATCGCTAAACAAAACTTGCCTCGAAACGTATGAAATTCCAACCAATACTAAACAAAAATAACATGACAGCATAACACGACTCACACGCGATCTGTCAAAAAAAGCTATTGAAAAAAGTATTTCTACTTTAATCACCCTATTTGTGTTATTAGCTATGCTTTACACGCAGTCTTGACGAGCCATTGATTTGTTCAACCATTGAACAAATTCATGTGCGCACATGAAAACCTCTCGTGAAGACCGTCGTTGTCGATGTCATGTTCTTGTTCAAACAGCATTGTTAGAACAATTGTTCGCACAACGATGTCTGCCATCAAATGCTGTTAATATGAAAGTTTGACTTTTGAAGAACGCCATCTGTTAATCAAGCGTGTAAATCCTACTTGCTATGCTATAAGCATTCGAACAATATTGACGACAAACAGAAAATTATGTTTTGTCGGAGCATGCACATCGATACTTTTTCTCCACACAGAGGAAAGTGAACAAATTATTGTTCCCTATTTTGCCGACGCTGTGTTCATGTGCAAACAAATCAATGGCTCGTCAAGACGTAGTGTTACACACATAGCAGTTTATTTTGATTACAAACTTATTTGAATCCACCCTATTAAAAATTTGTTTTCGAAACTTGATTACCTGGGTAACTCTTTTCGTGTTTAATCAATAAATGCTTGAAAATTATATACGCATATAACAATAATAATACTTTTTAATTGTCAAAAAAATAAACTTAAATTAAAAATATCATCACCATCACCATCATGAATCCTTTTATAATGATCAGCGACTCCATACCCAGCTTAATGGAGGGAAAATTTGAAGAATTTACCAGTTTTAGGCGAAATTTGTGTCAATATTTGCGACAAATTGTATTGAACGACTATCAATATAGACACTGGGGAAACGATAAAAATATGTCCATAAATTTTAATCAAGAGCAACAATTAAAAAATGTTCTAAAGAAAAAACATACAAATGCAGAAAATGAAAGCGGGCCTTTCATAATTATTGATGAACTAATTCCATTTTTCATAGAGAAATGCGCTCAGAATTTCTTACATGTCAATCCATGTTTTGCCAGTTATTATTTACATCTATTATTACGCGATTCTGAAGATGGTTTAAAACTAAATGAAGCATCCCAGTGTGTAAGTATATGTAAAATAGAGAAATTTTTGGCAACAGCTCTAGCAAAGTATAAAAATCCACTGGACCCAACAGTATGTTGCATGAAAATATCACATTTTTGTAAAAACAGCACGCAATGGGGCTTGAATTACGTAAAAGAAAAATATGAATTAAATTTTAGTAACAAGTTGAAGCAACTAACAAATAGTATTTTACAATATCCAGAGAATAGTAGTGACAAACAACTGGAAGAAATGTTTTTAAAAATGCAAGTCTTTATTATAACAAATTATCAGATTGGTTATCCCGAAAATCATGTGGTAAGTAGAGAAATATTTAAAAAGAAATATTAAGTTACAGCACATTTTTATTTAAAGCTTTTAAAGCAATGCCGTCAGAGTTTAAATAGTATTTTGGGCAAAGGAGATATTCAGAAATATGTGCTCAAAAAGAAATATCATCGCTTAGAATACTTACAGAAATTGGGAGCCACGGCAGCTGGCATTTTAATATTTAATAATCAAGGACCAGAAGGTGATAAAGAAAATGTACGCAATGGTAAGTAAAATATTCATATTTGTGCATTCTTTTTGTTATTAAAATGTAAAATTACTTTTTCTTTCAAGTATTTGCTGATTTAAAAATGGCCACATGTAATACTAAAGACTCTTTACGAGAAAGCAACGAACGTATTTTTTACCTCAAGCAAAAGGCATCTAAACTTATGGCAGAACTAATTGAAATTAATGTCCAGCAAAAAAATATTTACTGCTTGCGTCCGCTTATTAAGATTCGAGAGCTGAATAAATTCGTGGTATTGTTTGAAATGTATAGGAAAAATTTGGAAAAAGCAAAAACCTTATTTGAAAAGACACAATATCTTATAGAAGTGGATGAAAAGAAATTCAATTGTGTGGTTGAAAAAATCAATGACATCCTAAAATATCGTTCTGCCATTGAATCGGAGTTAATTTTTGTAAGTTAATTTTGCCACAAAAAAAGTTGATAAGTGAGCAGAGCTCCGTTTTTATCATAAACGTAATGAGCTTATTAAGTGAAGCGACCGTTCTATAATATAATGGTGAGCGCAATGTTTACTCACCTCTTGTTTAAAACTGTGAGTGATATTATTTTGCTTAGTTGTGCTTTGAGAAATTGCGTTTTGCTTGCTCTGGCGTGTTTGTTTTTTTCTATTTAAGGAAAAAGACTTTAAAATAAAGGTGCATTATGTTGTTAAAAAAATTAGTTATATGTAAGTACTTAGTGTACCGTTCGCTTACTCAGCAAATGTGCTAAGTCTTTTTTAAATTTTTTCAGGAGACTCAAAAAACTGTAACTCGATTTTTTGGGGGTTAGCTGTAATTAAATCCAAAAACTTTAATAAAACTTGATTAAATATGAATAATCGTATAATTCCATTGACTATTTTGGGACTCTACGCATTTGCTTTAAATGGTATACTACATTTAATGCAGATTTTCTTTCATTTTTAGGGTTCCGTACCCAAAGGGTAAAAGCGTAGTCCTATTGTTTTCGCTATAATGGCTGTCCGTCTGTCAGAGCCTCTTATTTATTTTCACAAATAGTGTATTACTATTACCCAAGGCAGATAAATCAGGTAACCTCACTACGAAGGGGAAATATTACGGCGAAAAAGGTAAATTTTTTTTGTATGGAGTTTGATAGTTCGACTTCCATTTAAGGCGAAAAAATGTAAGTTTAACTGTCAAAAAGCATATAAAAAAATTTATAATTTTCGCCTTAATATTTTCCCTTCGTAGTGAGGCTACCAGATTAATGTGCCTTGCTATGACCCCAACAAAAAGCAGTAATAATTAAAGGTTTTTTTTCGACAGTGACGTGATTTGCATGTATGTATAACGCCCTATTTTTGAACCGTAATAGGTAGACTGTTCCAATTTGTACAAGAGATTTGTTGCCACGGCTATAAAAATTAAAGGGTGTTCCGACAGTGACATCTTTTTCACATATAGTGACTTATCTTTTAACCGCAATGGGTAGGCGCCTGATACTTTTATAGAAAGTGTACTACCATGGACGCTATAACAACAAATACTAATATTGAAAGGGCGTTCCAACAGTGATGCAATTTTCGCGAATATGATTTAAATTTTAAAATTAGAGGGTGGCCCATAAGACATGAAAATATTGATAACTTGAATTTATAAAGTTGTAATAAACATAGTACGGAAACCTACGTGTGTGAGTCTAACTAGCACTTGAGTGATTTTTTTTTTTTTTTAATTTAATGATTTTGTTTTTGTTTTTTGAATAAGGAATACTACTTTATTGCTGTAGACAAAAATCAACGCTGTTTTGCAGACACCAATATCCAATATCGTCATATATGTATGTATAACGTAAGACCATGGAAGAAGCTTAATAAAATATTTAAGTAACTAACCTGAAAAAAAGTTTCTTCAAAATTTGCATAAAATTAACAGACTCCATATTTTGACAAAATATTACAATTTGAAGAACTTAATTTATTTCTCTGCTTGGAACAACTAAATTTTAAGGCGGAAAAAATATGTTTGCAGTAATATGTAGAAGGAAAAAGGGATAACAATTTCAAAGAATTTTTTTTTAACTCTGGAAAATCGAAATCATTTACATTTTTCCAAAATTCTATTCCAATTTTTCCCGGAGCTTGGACTTCGGTTCGAAGAAATATAAGTTCTGATTGTATATCGAATATTACCTATCAAACCTGTGTTTTTTCCTACCATTACATTTGCCCCGTTTGTGCAAACACCGGCAATTTTGTTTACATTAACAATAGAAAAAGTTTTTCACTTACAAATTCCAAAAAACTTTCCAGTTACATGTCCATAAAAGGTTTCCAATGTCAACATTGATTCAAAAACATTAAAATGTTCATCAATGCATCTTACACAGACAAACAAATTTGTCCAAATTCGTTTATTACTCTTTTATGATTGTCGTCTTCCTATAATTCATCAATTAATAAGGCAACAGCTAAATCATGCGCCATCTTAAATAACAACCTCACTGCTCAGTGTCTGTTGTATAATAATGTTTGACAATCTTCGCTTGATCATGTAAATGCTAAACATTCCCTCTCATCAACCCGCGCTGACAATCCGCGATTGACCATCTAAATGCCGCTATCTAGTTCAAAAGAGCGATTAGTTCAATTGAACTGGGTAACTGAGCTAAAAGAGCTCAGTACAAAGAGCGTTTCATCTAGTTCAATTGAGCGAATAGTTCAATTGAACTAGTTCGTTCGCGAAATACACAACTCTAACTCTCAGTTTATTACTAATACGTTCACATTTTTCGAAGTTGTCGCTAACATATTTTTTAACATATTTGTTGCGCATTTAATCTTTTTCTTCAAATATTCTCTAAAAAGGTGGTTGCTTTAATCAGCAACGTGAAATCGTTTGGTTATCGTTATAACCTAGAAATTTTAATTTCAATAAGTCGGACATTTGTGGAGCACCATTTTAAAAACTCAACTTTTAACTGGAGAAGTACTATTAAACTCAATTTTTACTGAAGGAGAACCAAGGGGATTTTGGGTAAATCTAAGGAAATCACATTATGGCGCTTTGGTTTCGTACCTATGCCATTTACCAATTTTTATGGTCAGTAACAAAAAAAAATAAATAAATAAACATGCATGCCACTTGCAACATTTTCATATATTTCTCCGCCATTTTCGTAAATAATACCAATATAAATCTTGTATACAATTAATTGCATGTGTAAAGGCAGCGTAAAGAATTTGAAGTAGAATGACATCTTAACAGACAAACCTCTCAATGTTCTTGGTTTTGTTTGTTTTCACATAACACTCGGTGAACAATTCTAGTTTTTAAATACATATATATATAAAAAATGCAAATAAAACGCATTTTAATTTAAACTTATTCTAATGAGTTTCAGTATTCTAATCTACTATTTTATTCAAATTTTAATTTACTTCACCACTTTTTGATGATTAAAATTTTTAAATTTTTCTTTTATTTACAGCCTCACTTTGTATATCTCTCTGAAATATGGAATTCGTTGGTGTTGTATTTAAATCATTTAGTCGAAATTAATAAAATTAAAGATCACTTAGATGATTTATTAAGTGAACAATTGGAAAACAAATTCAATGAAATATTAGAGGATTTAAACGACAAGAGCAAATATCTGAAAAAACCTATAATAAATTCATTTGAAAAAGTGATCGAATTGACTACAAAATGTGAAACAAAATTAAATATGCTAAATATAGTAAGATATTTAGAAGAAAATTTTTCGAGTTAAATAAAATATAAATCTAATTTTTATAGGAACTATTTGTAAAGGACTATTGTGCTTTGACAATGGCACTGACTGGTGGATTTTTGGTGCCATCACAATTGGAAAAGAAATTATGTGAAAATGTAGATTTCCGCTTTGGTTTTGCCAACATGGAGTATGCCAAATTTGTCGAACGTAACTTTGAAGATATCATACAAGTTTTTCGTAGCACTATTCTAACATGTACGGATTTAATTGTACTGTTCGAGTTGGATGAGGAAGTAATGCAACAAGATTTTTATGAAATTGAGCAAGCGCAAGCAAAAACTAAAACATTAAATACACAAACCGAAATGACAATACGAAATGAAATTCTGCCAAAAAATCAAATTAACACAACTTGGAATGTTTGGGATTTTCATCGTGAAACCATAAAATTGGCGAATATTAGAAAAAGGCAAACACATTCGACACAATCAAATTTAAGTTATGGTATACGAAATTCTCAAAATCAAAGTTATAGAAGATTGAATAATACAACACAAAAGTAGCCTACCTCTTTTATTCGGATCATCTTCATAAACAGCTATGCGTTCATTGCAGACCGCATAAAAAAAATTATTTTGCCAGCTTATGGAATAGATTGGTTTGCCAGAAATGGAATTAAAGGTGAATGGTTGCTTATTAGATCCTTCAATATTAATAATACCAATCTAAAATTATGTAAAATGAATTTTCTTCACAATAAAAAATAAAAAAATTAATTTACTCACTCGTCCTTCCATTGTACCATAGGCTAACTTTTTGCAATCTGGACTCCATGCCAATGACATAACATTCGTTTCTATGCGATGCACAAAATTTTCAATATGTACTGAAGTTGGAGTAAGTTTAGAGATGTCTATAATTCCAATTCGACGATCAGAAAAACCCAAAGCAATTCTGAAATAAAATATATTTTTATTGTTTACGTTTATTATTTATTTGATGAGTTTACTTATTCATATCATCGGGACACTCTTGCATATCACCAATGTTTGTCGAAACACAGCTATATTCTAGTAGAACTTTATTTAACGTGATATCCTCCATACAAACTTCACGATGAAATGATATACTCCATAGTAAGTGTTGCTTGGAACAGCAGGCAAATGAGACTACAGAACGTTGAAACCAGTCACGTTTAGTTTCTTTAAATTTATATGGCCTAAACCCACACTGTGAAGGCTGGGAATTAATCGGTGGCGGTTGCATACTCCACAATTGTAGATCCCCGGCTTTATTATTAATTATTATAGAGGTAGATGAAATCCAAGAGATTTCAATATGAGTATCTAACAAAAATGTAAATAAAAATCAACATCAAAACTATTTTTAAGTAAAATATAGTAACTACTTTTGCCTCCATGAGATGAACGAACTTTTTGCGTATCACATGTAGCACCAGTTGTGGCATTCCAAACACAAAACGAGCCGTCAGAACTTGACGAGGCTAATAAAATATCGAAACCCTCCATAGGGTTACAAGATATTTCTTCATCCTTTTCTTTTTTCTCTAACGTATTTTTATTTGCGCTTATATTTTGAACATTGTCTTCAGTTGAAGACCTCTCCAAAGCTTGGCTAGTTTTCAATTGATCATTGTCTTGAACCTGACTGATGTGGTGCACATCAGCTTGACAAATAATATTTTGTTGTTGATTTCGATGCATACCATCTACGTCTACACTTTCTTCTGATGAAGGTGTACGGCATGCTAAACGCACTAAACTACCTTCGGATGATTCTCTGTCAGATAAAATATCTTTGTTTTGAACTTCTTCTTCAACGTCAACATCACTACCGCATAAGGACAAGTCGTTTCCACTATCCGCCGCCTGTTTACACTCATCCAGACTTATCATGTTTTCAGGTGATGTCTGCGGTTGTTCGTCCCGTAACGCATTAATTTCCTCTTTAAGACTTTGACAAGCCTCAGCAAAATCAAATTTCGCTGTTGTTGAGGATTCTTTTGACTTTTCTATGCCTGCAAAATCCGAAGCAAAATTATTTTGCAATTTCATTTCTTGGCTTGGAGCACCGAATTCGTTATCCAAATAATCGTAGTCATAAATATCAAAAATATCATCCGGTTCTACTCTAGCATCTGATCGCATTAGTTTTCCTGGCTTAGACTGCTGTTTTTTTACGGCTTTAGGTTTAACCGTCTCTAGAGGCTTTTCAACAAAATTGATATCAACTGACAAATTGATACGATTCCAAGCCAGCGATGTTATGGAAGTGTCATGACCTCTTAGGGTATATAATGTTGTCATTTTTTGAAGATCACACAGCAAAACCAGGCCACGTTTGGTACCAATAGCAAAGTGATTTTCGTTATAGGGAGAACACTTTAGCAAAGTCATTTGATGATTTCTAGATGAAATAAATATTGGGCGGCGATAATATGAATTTGAAGCCACACAATAAACTACAATATCCTGATTATCTACTGATAGGACATTTCTATTACACATATAGCTTATGAGCACTTCGCCAGTATGTTGGGGTGAAGGGCCATTACCCACCATATAACGCATATAAGCCAAATGGGCTTTATGCCCCTGTATAGCACAACCTTTATTGAAGTCCCATATTTGTACCGAGTTGTCTTGCAATAAGGCCGCAAATAACTTAGCCGGGACTTTCTCACCTAAGACAAAATTATTGTCCACATTTCCATTGGAATCAACATCAACATTATCGCTTTCTTTTTGACCCCAATGAGGGTCAACATCTATGCTAAGAATGCCTTGGCGTGTATGAAAGCATTGTATTATAGGTGTTTCGCTGTCACTCTTTATAGAACTAATAAAATTTATGCTGCGAGATCCTGCATACAGAAAACCACCATCCGGTGTACAAACACAACCATTGGTAAGATTCCATTGTGGAACCAAAGGTATTTTTAGCATGTTTTAAATATATTTTTATTAACGTTTATGTGAGATAAAAATCTGTTAGAAAAATAAAAATAAAAGCTTCTGCGTCCACCTTTGTTTCTCAAAAAATCCTTAAATCGTTTTATTGTTTTTAATACCGTTTATTTTTGTTTTTGTTAAAAGAGTTGCCAGGTTTTATACGTCGCCAAAGTGTTTTTAACCCTAGGCTGAACAGTAGGAACCTTGTTTGTTTTTCTTATTCAGGGTTGACAGAAATTTGTGAAAATGAATAATAGCCCATTCAGGCTGCCACGAATTTAATTAATTTCTACCTGAAATAACTAACAAAATCTAAAGTGTTCATACTGGGCTTTTTGACATTTGAGTTAATTTCACAAACAGCTGATCACGCTTAATTGCATTCGTATAATTTAATTCTTTTACAAAAAGCTTTCGCACAACACTTTCGCATTGATTTAAAATATACACGAATATTAAAAACAACACTAGAAGAAAATTTATGTACAATTATGTACATTTCCATTATTTCATTTGGCGATTAAATTTTTTTCAAACAAAACGGACTTTCTAGGTTGTAAATATGGTCATGGTTGCAAAAAAGGTAGCTTTTTCTAGAAAACCAGCGTTGTCTATCGTAATTTCAAGTCAATTTCGACGAAATTAAGTAGAATGAGTTAATTTGGACAAAGGTAAAATGTATGCGAAATTACGTAATTTCAGCTTGATTGTGGACGAAATCACAAAATTACTTAATTTCGTGGCAGCCTGAATGGGCTATAACAAAATAAATTTGAATACACTTTTGAGTTTGCTCAATTTATTTAATTATTTATTTCATTACAGAATGCTGTGAATCACAATGAAACAATAGATTTTAAAATGTAGGTGTCTAGGGTGTCTAGTACTAACTAGCGCTACCCCTACCTTTCATAACCAAAGATAGTATGTTTGAAATATTTTATGAACAAAAAACAAACGTCAGCTGAAAGTTTAAAGCAAGTAGATTTATCTTACTAGGTAGTAGCGTCTCTACAACAAATTCAACAATACAAGAACAACACGGCATTTTGTTGTATCTTTGTAATTCGAAAAACATAGAAGAAAATTGGAAGGCGTGTATGTGTTTTATTGCTTTCTCACTTCTGCACTATTAAATTTCTAAACATATACAACTTCTTACATGTCGAATTACTAAATCAGCTTGGTGGACGACACTACCGGGTAAGATAAATATAACTTGTGTGAAGTTTCCCAACTTCATGCGTCAAACATGTACTTCGATTAGATCTTAGATTAAGAATAGACGAAAAAAAGTGAATGTCATTACGGATTAAGATATGTTCAAGGCATATTTAATCGTTAAATATGCCTTGGACATGTTGATAGCAAATGAAGACGGGGGTTTTAAATCTGTTGCCGACAAAAAAATTACTATATAGACAGCATGTGTTAAGCGGCTATTTGACGAACAAATGCGGCCTGTGAGCACGGCCTGATGAGAGAGCGTTTTGCTATTACACGATCAGGCCAAGTTTATAAAAATATGCGGGGTTATTACTATAATTAAAAAACACCTGGCATTTTTTAACAAAGCCTTTGTATGCAATAGCATCCATAAAAACTAACACATGCAAAAAACGAGACATCTTTATAATGTCGGATAATATAACAGAATTATTCATGTCTTTTTGTTTAGAATTCTGTTAGATTTCTATCAGAAGTATCGGCAAGAAACTTAGAATTTCTCACGACGTCTGTTAGATTTCGAGTCAACCACTTTATATATTGTTTGGTCAGAACTCTGACACAACTCTGAGTTTTTTGTAGACGTTTCTGTCAGATATCTGATGGATGTTTGACAATTTTCCTAGCTGGGTACCTTTCGCTTACAAAAATACAAATGAAAATTACACTGTGTTTGACAGACTGGCATACACAAAATATCAAAAAAAATTTTAATTCATCTAGTGCGGTTGTCAAACACGAAAACAAACCGTGCGTTTGAACATCTGATAGCCGCTTTAGTATTCGAGTTTGGAGTTTAATGTTCAAACACAAGTCTGAGCTGTCAAATTTGATTATAATTTCTTTTCATTTGCGCGAAATTTAATAATTTCAATTTTTTTTTTTTGGAAAAAAATATAACTTTAGTTCGAAAATAAAATGGAATAAAACTATAATATACTAAAAAAGAAACACAAATTATGTAAATATTACAAGATAACATGATTATTCACAAATTGCTGGTCTGGAAGCATTGTAACGTAAGCAAGGCGAATTCATACCAGGTGTGAGCAGTAGAGCAACAACTACAACAAAACAACAACTTTGACATTAGATTAGCAGATATGAAACAATGTATTTTTTTTTTTTTTTTTTTTTTTTTTTTTAATAAAAGTCTTTATTTACAAGTTTAAAATATAAAAGGTACAGAGGTATGAGATTTTACTATAAGTACTACAACAATAAGAGTCTTATAATTAAATTTACAAAACTAATAACAATAAATATACATCCTTAAGGAAAATAGCTCAAAAAAACCTTTTTGATCTCTATGGAAGTTATAAAGAAATTTGTTTGGATAATCACTAATACATTCATTCTTAACGAACGAATCTTAGTGATTACCTTGTAAATTCCTTATTGATTCAAAGTTTGACAGTCTGCATTTTTCATTAAATGTCAGTGTCAGTTCTCTAGTGAAATCGTTTATCATCTTGTGTCCAAAGTTACTGTGAAGTAAATTTGTCGGATACCTACGAGGAAGATTATGAATTATTTTCAAATTCTTGTTTTGTATAATCTGAAGCTTTTTGGTATGAGTTTTCGCAGTTTTATGAAACCATACTTGACAGCTGTAACTCATAATTGGTCTAATGCACATTTTATATAACAATATTTTGTTTTTCATATTCAATTTAGATCTTCTGTTGAGTATGGGAAACAATGCCCGACCACACTTTATAGCTTTTTCACAAATTTGGTTGACATGTTGCTTAAATGTTAGTTTTTTATCCATTATAATGCCCAAATACTTGATTTCTGACTTTATAGGTATAACATTCCCACGGCACAACATAGATTGAGAAGGTATGCGTTTTGGCGACTTATTATATGGAAAAATAATGGCCTGTGTTTTATCATCATTGACCTTTATTTTCCATTTATTAAAATATTTTTGGCTTGAATTTAAGCTCTCTTGCATTTTCCTAACTAATGAATTAGATACCTTACCGCTGCAAATGAAAGCACTATCGTCTGCATAAAATGCTGCTTCCTGATTCCTGCGTAGAGTGATATCTGACGTATATAACGAATAAAGCGTAGGTGACAAAACGGAACCTTGCGGTAGACCTGCGAGTATATGTTTTTCATCTGATGAGATGCGCTCCACGAAAACTACAAATGAACGTTGGTCTAAAAAGCTTTGTATGATTTTTTGTAAATATAAAGGAAAACTAAAAGAGTTAAGTTTATACAATAGGCCATTATGCCATACTGTATCGAAAGCCTTTTCAATGTCAAGAAATATAATACCTGTACTTCTACGATTTCTTTTATTATTCTCAATAATATTAACCACTCGTTTGATTTGATGTACCGTAGAGTGCTCTCTTCGGAATCCAAACTGCTGCTGATGTATAATGTTATTCTTTTCTGAGAACTCTACGATTCTTTTGTGGATTATTTTTTCAAAGACTTTATCCAACAAGCTCAAAATGCTTATTGGCCTATAGCTGGAAGGCAATTTAGGATCTTTTCCAGTTTTGAAAATAGGTATAACTCTGGCCTTTTTAAATATCATGGGGAAATGACCATTTCTCAAGCAGTAATTAAATAGTTTGCTCAAAGTTTCAAAAAAGTAATCGGGCATATTTTTTAAAATAATGCTGTTAATTCCGTCTAAACCTGGGGCTTTGTTATTTTTTAAACAAAAAACAAATGTCTTTACCTCTACTGCATCTGTGAATTCAAAATTGTCACTGTCAGCGAGATTTACATTGTTAAGTTCCTGCACATAATTTAGAACCACATTATCTAAAGGTGATGAATTGTTGTTGGTGATATTATTGTTGCATCTAAAAACTTCCGCAATGGCATTTGCTTTTGCTTCACCGGTACTTAAAAATTCCCCATTTATATTTAGATCGGGGATTGCAGAATTTCTACCTTTTAAAGCTTTTGTTAGTTTCCAAAACTTTTTAGAGCCGGAAGGCAGTTTGGAAATGAATTTAGCCCACGCTTCATTTCTATCCCTTTTCAAATGAAAATCAATTAATTGATTCAACTGTTTTAAAATGCTGATTAGTTGAGTTCTGTAACTAGGATCTCTACATCTTTTAAGTTTACGGTTATACTTGTTCCTCTGAGTAATCAGCATTTTAGACGTATTTGAAATTTCCCTCTGCCAAGGATTTTTCTGGCCAATTGGAATCTTGGAAAAGGCTTCTTTAACTATACTAACTAATTTATTTAATGACGAATCTAGCTCTATTTGTCCGATATTATGATTCTTAATTTCATTCTCGACCCAGTATTGAATTGCTGGCCAATCAGCCTGATTATACAACGGAACTGTAACAAAGTGATTTTGTGGTGTTCCAAAAATGTAACAAGATATTGGGGTGTGATCAGACTGTAAAATATTTGGATGTGACTGTAACTGCGAAAATGAAATGTTAGAGTTAGTAAGTAAAATATCAACCGTGGATGGTTGGACTGGAATTATATTTTGGCCGAATCTAGTATGTGTATCCGGATGATATACATAATAACTTGAACTTAAGTGATGTCTGTACAGTTCTTTGCCAGCTGAATTGTTTGAAATACAATTCCAACTCACATGTTGTGCATTCAAATCACCAAAAATAAAATAGTCACTAAACGAATTGGTAAGAAGTTCTAAGTCAGTTTTAAAATTAGAAGTTTAAACAGGATTATAAGCAGAGATAAAACTTACGGGACGTCCACTTATTTTAACTTCCACAGAGATATTTTCTATGGTTATTGTTTTAATCTTTGGTAACAACTTATGATCTATGTAATTTTTAACCGCTATAAGCACACCCCCACCATGTGTTTGACGGTCTTCTCTGTATATTTTGTAGCCTCCAATTTTTAAACTATGATACGGCTTCAGGAACGTTTCGTTAAGAAGTAAAATATCAATATTTTTCTCATGGAGAACTTTTTCGAGCTGTGCAGCTGCTGACTCAGTTGTTATGCCTTGAGCATTCCAGTGCATAACGTATACATTTTGACTACCCATGATTTTATATAGCATGCTTGAGCATCATGCCAAGCACTCTTAATTTGTCAAATTTATTTCGACATTTTTCTAGTGCATCCACAGCACTAAAGAAGATTTCTAACAGTCTCTCGTTAGATAAGTCATCATCGTTGTTGCTGTCGCGGGGTCTGTTTTTCGAAACCTCAGAGTACAAACTTTTCCTTTGGAAGGTGTGCTCTCGTGAATCAGTTGGTTGACTCTGACTTGACAGGTGTGGGAACTCAGTCTCATCATACACATGATTAATTCTCGACTTGTTGAAATTAGGTCTAGACTTAGAAGTTAATCGTAGGCGCATTTCTAAATAATCTTTACGGCAAGGGCATTTAGGATCGTCGGACCTGTGATTCGAGTTTCTTAAGTTCTTTTGGCTACAGTTGTGGCATTTATAAACAACATTACTCCCTTGAGTGTTTTTGGCCAATACACACTCAGTCTGGTCGTGATTGCCAGCACAAACTGCGCAGACGATAACTCTATTGCAGTTTTTAGCTCCATGTCCGTACATAGAGCACTTCGTACATTGCGTAGGCCCTTTATTCCCTTTAAGAGGTCTTCTCCAGTAAACAGCAATATTGCAAAAGTACTTTATTTTCATAATATCATTTTTTGACACTTCTTGTTTGTTAAACTCAATCAAGTATATAGCGTCATCAGCTGTGGTCCTTTTGGTTACTATTTCTTTGACACTTACTGGGTTTATGTTGTGCATTTTAATCAATTCCTCCTTTAAAAGTTTTGCGTCTGTTCTTGGCAAACCAAATAACACTAACTTAAAGTGCTTTACGCCTTTAACTTCGTGTGTATAAAAACTGTACTTCAGTTCACTCAGCTTTTTTAACGCAGCTTCATACAGGACCATTGTATTGCATGTAACCTTAGTTCCAATTGTCATTCTCTTGAAGAAGTACTCCTCACCAAGTATTTCCCAAACTTTTGAGAAACTGTGACACGAGTCTACCACTATTGGTGGAACCCTTTCTTTGACGGCTCTTGCCTCTTCTTCTTCTTCATTTGCTAGCAAATGAAACCTGTTACTAGGGCCAGGATCAATCCTTATCGTCTTAAATTTGGGACTATTCCCAAAGTATTCTCGCTTCTGGCTAGCCATATTGGAAGCGATTTAAAGGAAAATTTAAATTTTAAAGAAAAATCACACACGAGCAAAAAATAACACGTTGTTTACAACTCAAGGCAATGTTGCCAGATGAAACAATGTATTTTTGACAAGACAATATCAAAAAAACGAGAGCGAACAACAATCAGCTGGGCTATAAACTCCACCTGGTATGAATTCGCCTTGAACGTAAGTTTAGCATAAACCTCTTTGGCGATTTTTGACAATTGTAGAGTAATAGGTATAAAAAAATCTGACAACCCTGTTTCGCAGATGTTTTGGACTTTTTAAATATTTTGTGACAAAACAGAAAAATGTTTTCGTATTGTGTTTTCTTAGATAATTTTGTTTTCAAAGCAAATTATAAAACATTAGCAAAGCTTTTAACAAAATTAAACAAAACAAATCAAAAATATATATTTAATAGGACGAATCACACTTGCGTAAAGTAACATTTGTAAACCGTAGAATTGCTGTTTGGTGATAGGATAGAAAATAGGCAAACTATAGTTACAATGATATACAGTAAATTCTTTAAATCTGTATTATTTGGGATACCTATAGGAATAACATTTTTAGACTGCGTTGGTTATGTAGCCCGGGTGGATGGTAAGTAAGTATATCGATGAATATAAAATATGTTCAATTAAATTCTTCATTTAAGGTATATCAATGCAACCAGCCTTAAATCCTGATGCTACACAAACAGACTATGTGTTCTTATCGCGTTGGACGGTGCGTAGCAATAATGTTCAGCGTGGCGACATTGTTTCTTTAATATCACCTAAGGATCCCACTCAAAAAATCATTAAACGTGTTGTCGGTCTGCAGGGTGATGTAGTGTCAACTTTGGGATATAAACAAGAAATAATTAGAATACCAGAAGGGCATTGTTGGGTGGAGGGAGATCACACAGGACACTCTTTAGATTCAAACACATTTGGACCGGTAGCTTTGGGTCTTATGACAGCCAAAGCCGCTTTTATTGTTTGGCCACCAGAAAGATGGCGTACTTTGCCAACAGAATTGCCTGGGAAAAGAGAACCGATACAAACAGCCAAAACTACTAACTTTTATTAAAAACACACTTAATATTAAATGGAAATGCAGGAAGATACCAGTCAGCTAGAATGTGTTGTAATATATATTTTATTTAATGTCCACTTTAATAAAGTGTATATTTTGTAAAATTTTAAAGGTGCTAGTGTGCACTGAAACTAAATATTTATTTTTCTGCGAACACATTAAACTAGGCTACGAAGTTAAGTATGTATTTGCAATAAATTATTCATTGCTTTTTATTAAAAGTTTAAATTTAGTTGGAAATGCTACAATCTTCATCAAAAATAATGAATATACAAAATGTTATATTTTAAAAATATAACAATGCTGTGTTCACTGTTAGTGATCAATAATTTTACTTTATACCGTCTTAGATTCAAATGATTTAAGGCCATGAGAGTTCAGTATATCTAATGTTTGTTTCAAGGCTACACCTTCGCGAACAATTTTAAATAATCCGGGTGTTGCTAGATCTACAACAGTAGAGGCCGAGCGTCTTTCTTCAGTAATACCCACTTGACCAGCATCGAATATGGCTCCTAACTTTGGCCATAAGATATCAAATTCTTTAATATTTAAACTGCTGCGTTCGGAAGATCGATTAGCGCTGGTTAAAGCCAAAGGTTGTTCATTAAATCTTGTACATAGCTGTTGTATAAATTCAAAATCAGGAATGCGTATACCAATTCTACTTGTTGTGGGATTTAGAAATGGATTGCTCAAGTGTTTAGAACGTTCTATTACTATTGTAATGGGTCCTGGCAATAACCGATTAAGTAAAGAATCATTTAAATGTTCTGCTTCACCATATCTGCGTAAATCTGCTAAATCTTTAACGCAAATGGCCACAGGTTTGTGGAAATCACGTCCCTTAATATTGTACAGGTTTTGTATGGCTTTTTCATTATTAGCATCACATGCTAAACCATATACAGTATCTGTTGGTAAAGCTATAACATTTCCGGATCTTAAATAATTACTAGCAAGTGATATACTCTTTGGATCATTCACATTAAATATGGATATATTATTTTGTGTTGCTTCAGGAAGAGACTGCATTGTTGAAGCAAATTTAAAACTGGAGGGAATTTTTATAAATTGTCTTAAAATCTTCGTCAAATTAGACATCGAGGCAACTTGATAATTTAAAACTTGAAAAACTATTACTCGCGCCAGTTGTGTCCGCACAATTGGTTAGCGCATTTATAAAATGTCGTCATTGGTTCATCAGCAGAACGTGTTTGCATTTGCATAAAGTAGGCCTTTTTATGTGAGCAAGAAGGGCACTCGGCATCAGTAGAATCTACATTCTCCCAAGCAGCCGCGCCGCCCATAACATGATCCACTTCCTTAAATTTAAGTAAAATGATTTTCATATGTATTTTTTCATAGTTTTATAAAACAAAAATTACCTTTAGACGTGGAAAGGTTTTTGTTGAGGATTTTCTATTAACGTTAAATATGTAGGGGCAAGTATTGCAAGAAAATCTATGACCTGAGGTTCCTTGTTCTACCATTAATATGTTACTGCATTGTGGGCAGAACAACAACATATTTTGAGTTTAAAACATTTGACTTATGAAATTAATAGTTAAATAATATTAATTATTCTGAATTATACAAATACACAACTTTTATCGACTCAAATCCTTTGGCACGTTTTTGCAGTCAGCTGTTGATCAAAAACAGTCTGCCAAATCCAAGCTCCCATGTTGTAGAAAAATAAACTGCGAACCGAGCTGCCAGACGGAAAAAAATTTATTTGTAAAATATTACCCTACGTCACCATTAGTCATTATTATGTCTTAACCAAGGCGAATTCATACCAGGTGGAGTCGATAGCCCAGCTGATTGTTTTTTGCTCTCGTTTTTTTGCTAATGTCTTGTCAAAAATACATTGTTTCATATCTGCTAATCCAATGTCAAAGTTGTTGTTTTGTTGTAGTTGTTGTCGTACTGCCAACACCTGGTATAAATTCGCCTTGGTCTTAACAAAAGACAAACTTCATATAAAAAGAACATTATTTTTAATACTGATTTTTTATATAAAGTTTGACTTTTGTTAAGACATGTTGATAGAAAATGAAGACGGGGGTTTAGTCATCAATTTATAGTTAAGTCAAACTTTATATAAAAAACATTTGTAACATTTTTTTTATACATACGAAGTTTGACTTTTGTTGAGACAGATTGATGGCTAATGTAGACGGGGGTTAAAAACTTTTTAATTAATTGTAATGTTATAACATTATTACCCCACCGTCTCCATTAGACATTAACAAAAGTCAAACTTCATATTTTTCACAATTTCAGGTGAGCTGCGATCTATCGAGTGCCTCTATAGATCGATTGGTAACGCGCTAATCTATCAGTCTGGATGTTGCGGGTTCGATTCCCGCCAAAGACTCAGGGTGTTTTCTGCAGTCAAGCAAAAAGCTTTGCAGTGGTAGCGTTGCCTTTTTTTAAAGGTATGAAATTTTTCCATTTATTTCTACAAAAGTAAATGTCATCATGTGGTCGTTTATAGAAATAAAAATCATGTAGTCGTATTTGCAAAATTGTATTTTGTATTGCATACAATAAAATGGTATAAACACGGAAATGAATACAATTTATTCAAAGGTATATTTATCTTACAAGAACAACTTGGCATTTTGTTGTTGCTTTGTATATCAAAATCAGGGTTTGAATTGCTTGCTTAAAAATAGCAACAGCACTAAAATCTTTGCTTTGCTTACATCTTTTTCAGCAAATAAAAAAACTGAATTCCTCAGCATTTATATATCATTTTGTTATAAGCGAAGCAAAAGCAAAAAAAAAAAGAAGAGCAACTCAATTCTTAAGCTTGCTATGTGTCTCTTTCTGCAGCAAAGCAATCAGCAAAGCATTTTTTTGAAAACGTTTGCTGTTGCTTTTAAGCAATAAGTTAATGTGTGTTTCTTCTTTTGCTGTTGCTGTAAAACAATATTGGAAATCTTTATTTTGCAGATCTTCAAAATTAAGTTTTTTTTTCGATTTACACGTGGCGCCATTATTTTAATCTCTCACTATCAAAGAATTATCTAAAACTAAAGACTGAAGCAACGAGTAACAGCAAAACAGTCAGCCACTACTTCACATAGCATAGCAAGCTTAAGCAATTGAGTTGCTCTTCTTTTATTTGCTTTTGCTGCACGCTTTTTTAAGCAACAGGTAAACAATTTAAATCACTAATCAAAATGTCAAAAAACTGAAAAAAAATGAGAAGGCGTGTGTGTGTTCCATTGCTTTCTCACTTTTGCACTATAAAATTTTTACTTTTGACATGTCGAACTACTAAATCAGTTGGGCGGACGACACTACCTAGTAAGATAAAGAACAAAATAACTCATAGTCTATGAGATAAAGGTATATTCATCTGATGTATTCGAGTTGAAGAAAAAAAATCTAAACCTTTTGTTATAATATGTATCCCTGTAATAAACGGAAAGTTGCTTAAAAATTGTTAAACCTGAATTTCAGGCCGTTTTATACATAGGTACATGCATACTTCCGCATACTGGCCTTAAATATCATAGACTATGATATTTTGTGTTAAATATGAAATATATTTAATATTGTCCTTTAATCAATTTGTAATAAAAAGCCTATAAGATCGAAATAAAATTATTACATAAGATTAACAGAAAATAGTCTAAGATTAAAATCCATATAAACAATACTTAATTTCATTAATATTGTAAATTTAGACATTTGTCATAGTTTTTTGGTGCATACGCTTGATCAAGGCACATTCAATTTGTTAGTTTTATCCTTTATCATATGACACACAATCTTCACAAATATCTGTACCACCAGCGGTTATTTTAAAATAACCATAGTACAACAGAAACTTGCGAATAGGTAACAGATCACTTTCTCTCTCTGTGTGGAACAATAATCAACAATACTTTCAGATATCCTATTCGTTTTACAAGGATAATGAAAAAAGGTAAAAATTGAAACTTAAAATTCCTGAAACCACGAAAATACCGAGTTTGTACTTAACAATTTCAAAATTTTGTTTTTTTTTGAGATGGTTATATTGCATTAAGGAGGCGATATACTACATAGAAACAAAAAATGAACGAAATAACTCTTTCTATGTTGAATACAGAGATGTACGCCAATACCCTTAAAAGAGAATATATAATGTATAATTTTTTTACCTTTTTTATTAAATTTAATTTATGATAAAAAATGATTCTTATGTTTATTGATATATGGTAAAGAACAAAATTGCTGATTTATGAAAGAATTTTAAATCTGTAGTTAAAATAAAAAAATTTAATATAATTCTGTTTTTCTTTTCTTTAGTCGAACTAACTCATGATTAATGTTTGGAAATGTATGCGAAGGTCCTTAGTAGATCTTTTCGATTTCTAACAAACATTTTTATACTGGTGTTACTGCTGCTTCTTACACTATACGATAACCAATAAATTAAAGTTCTGTTTTCTTGGCTTTGCCACTACGATCATATCCCTTAAGTTCATCAGTAGCATGTTTGGCAATATATTTCAGAAAATCATCTGCTTCACGACCTTCATTGTACGCGACAGGTTTGTCCTTAGAATCTTTAGGCAACCAGAATAAAGTTGGAAAGCCACGTACATTGAATTCTGGAGGAACATCGTTAGCTGTAGCATCCATTTTCACAAGCGATACATCTTCGTCTTGCAATTTTTCCGCTACTTCATCGAAAATGGGAGCCAATTTCTTGCAGTGGCCACACCAAGGAGCATAAAATTCTACTAATGTGTCCTTATCATTATTAATGACAACATCATCAAAGTTTTTGGCAACAGCAACTTTGACAGGGGCATCATTGCTTTCGGGAATAGGTTCAGATTTAATGTAGGGTTCCAATTCACCTTCCAACAACTTTTCAGCGAATTCACGTAGGTTATCCACAGAGAATTCTTCTTTCATGGCGTATTTCAAGTTCTTAGCATCGCGGGCCAAAATTACTGGTTTATCTCCTACAAAATCATAGCCGTATTCATTCAATTCATGTTGGAAATCATCTTTAGATGAGATGGCAAAGTTGAGTTTTCCAACAAATTCTTTGGCTACTTTAAGTACACGATTACGCCAGTAGTTGGTGCCTTTGGGATTCTTTGTGTAATCGACTGAATAGTAGGCAGTAATTAAGGGATTGTTGAAATCACGGATATTATCTTGGATACGGTGGCCAACCAAACCATGGCTTTAAATAAAAATATGTAAAAAATTGTTAAAAATGTATCTTTTTATCAAAACTATTTGACACTCACTAATTTTGTTTGATAAATGTAACCAAATCAGATTCGGATGATCCATCAAATTTAATCGTAGATTCCTCGAATTTGTTGGCGTAATGCGGGGCACGAATAAGAACAATGTTATCGCTGTAATAAACAAAACGATTTTTAAATGATTATAGGTAAAACGTACCGATTAATTTTTTATATTACCTTTCACCGGCCTTTTCCAATACAGCACTGTCACTAGTATGACCGAAACGATACTTTTCCCGATTTTTATCGGCAAACTTTAAGAAAACCTTTGCTAAATTGGAATCAGCTTTTTTAAAATAGCCAAACAATGTGGTTTCTTTGGTGTTTAAAAATTTTTCAAATTCTTCAATCGAGTGAATTTCCTTAGAGGCTGGACCAACTTGAGCGCGCATATATTTAGCAATTCCACTGGCTTCACGTGGACCATTATAGTCCTGTGATACTTCGTTGCCCTTAAAAATTTTCAATGTAGGATAACCACTGACCGAGAATTTATTGCATGATTCCTTGCCACCCTCAGTACAATCGATCTGCAACGAGAAAGTTTGGATGTATGTAGGTCAAAGAGTTATGATTTAATATTTTGTATAAGTTTTTACCTTCGCCAAAGCAATTGGAGGGTCATCGTCTTTAACAATTTCAGCAGCCTTGGCATATTCTGGCTTCAATCTCTTGCAATGACCACACCTGAAGTTATTTATTAAAAAATTATATTTTTTAACATAGATTACGATTTTTACTTTTAAATTAAATTTAGACTGTAAAATTTTGCGTCGTTAATTCGAAATGATATTTAGTTATGAATGAATAATTCTTGCAAAAAAAACCGACTTCAAAACAGACAATTGGGTTCTAAACTAAAGATGTGAGAAGTAATCTGTAAGAACTATACATAAGCCAAATAAAAGATAAACAAAATGCGCCAAAATTAGCAGAAAAAGAACCAAAGACTATGGGAAATTCAAGCATCTCCCTATTAATGTTCAAAAGTTAAGTTATTTTCACCAACATCAGTTTTTTATGGGGACGCCATTTAATTTTAAATTTTTATAGCTGTAATAGCGACCATAGTAATACACATTATGTGTAAATTTCAGTTGTCTATCTAAAAGGGCTCAATAAGGCATACATCAAATTTCATTAACTATAAGGACACACTTTCTTTTATTTTTTTTTCTCTTATTATTCTTACATCGGACATAATAATACACGCTCTGTGTAAATATCAAGTTTCTATCTATAAACGGTTCAAAAGAATAGGCCATATACTTTTTATTGTGGACATAGTAATATTAGCTTTGCTAAAACTTCAAATGTTTATCTATAAGCGTTCCAAAGATAAGTTCATATATGTAGATCAAATATTATTAACTTTAGGTACATCCTATAATTTCCAACTCTTTACTTTTTGCTATAGCGGATATAGTAATATACATTCTGCGTAAATATCTTATCTCTGTGTATAACTGTTTCAAAGATAGGGCAACATGAATCAAATAACATCACCTATTGGGACACCCTTTAATTTACAATTTTAAATTAAAGACCTGTTGTTATAGAGGACTTGTAAAATCCAACTGTCTGTAACGGTTCAAAAGTTTAGCCATATACAGCAAATTACAGAACTGTTAGGACACCCTTTAATTCATAATTCTAAATATTTATACTTTTTAGTATACCAGACAAAGTAATGGAAATTCTGCCTAATTTTACAAGTGTTTGTCTATAAAGGTATGTCCATATAGATAAAATTACATTAATAACGGGCACACCCTTTAATTTCTAAAGTCAAATTATATACTTGTTATAGTGGACTTAGCAATCCAGTTTCTTGTAAATTTCAGCAGTCTGTCTATCACGGTTATATAATTTGGCCATATACATAAATTACATTAACTATTATTTCCAAAATCAAATTTTATACTTTTTGTTATAGCGGACTTAGCAATACAGGTTCTTTATAAATTTCAACGGTCGGTGTACAATTGTTCGAAAGTATGGCCATATACATCAAATTAAATGAACTATTGAAGCACCTTTTAATTTATAATTTTGAATATTTATACTTTTTATTATAACGGTAATAGTAATCGACATTCTGTCAAACTTTCAAGGTTTTGTCTTTAACGGTTTAAAAGATACGCCCATAAAGGTCAAATTACGTCATCTATGGGGACACACTTTAAATTTTAAGTTTATTTTTTTTTTTTATTAATTTTTGTTGGTGGGAGCTATTGTGATACGCAATTTGTTAAAATTTTAAATTGGTGCCCTTTACGGTTCTTAATACACGAACAGAACATGTATGTTGTATGGGGACACCCTTCAATTTTTAAAATAATGAACTGTTTCTAAAACGGGACCAAACAGAAAGCATAACATTTTAAATATAGAAAACAATTTTAAAATCGGTTCAGAAATGGCTGAGTTCTGCGGTTACATACATAAAAAAAGCAACATTCAGACCAATTGATAACCTTCTTCTTTTTTGAACTCGGTTAAAAAGGTAATTGTGCGAATAAAACTTTAACAAGACCATGTCTGTACCAGAGTATTGCAACGGTTGATAGAAGAAACTTTCAAAAGTAATCAACACCCTACAAAATGTTCGACTTATTTATGCACTAATATTAGCTGTTGATTTTAAGTACACCAAACCCTATTTTTCTTGTTGGGTCTGTGATTAATCATCGAACGCTGAATATTAATAAATTCGGACGTTTGCTCGCTCCAGTCAAAAATGATTGTTTCGGAGAAGAATAATACATAAAAAACAAAGATCAACGCGTATGCATTGTCGCATATGGTATGTATGAGTGAGAGTGGCAAAGTGTAATAAATTTGCGAAAGCCCTAAAGGTTTATGCTGATGTAATTTTAAACAACTTTATTCAATTAATTCTTACGCTTTAATTTTATTCATCGTCAACGATAGTAAGAGGTTGCTAGTTAGATTTTATCTTTTATAGGAGGCTGGCTAAGTTAAGTTGAGAAGCCCTGCATTCTCTATCTCTATTTTATAATTTAAATATTTTTTTTTTTCATAATTTATTTATTGTATCTTCAATAATTTTTAAACTAACAATAATTACTCGTATCTTAAGTCTAAAATAAAATATTCTTTTTAAGTCCAGCCAGTGCTAGACAAAAATAATGTTTGTTTCACGGATTTCGAAATCATTTGCGGGTCATCCCTCTAATGTACGGCCAAGAAAAGCAGTATCTCTTCTTTTTAGTCGAATGTAACCAGGTTCATTCAGCATGTTACGCGCCAAAGGGTTTGGATGAGATTCAAGCCTCTTTAGATATGTGACTGCATGTTCCGCTATTTCTGATTTAACTGATGGCATATTTAGGTCTTTGTGGATGTTCGAATTTTTTATATACCAGGGAGCAGATGTAATAATACGTAAAATCTTATTTTGGCGCCTTTGAATTTTTTCTACATTGCTAGCTGAGGCAGTGCCCCATAACTGAATCCCATAACACCAAATTGGTTTGAGGACCGACTTGTACAGTAGAAGTTTAAAATCTAAGCTCAAGGTGGAGTTTCTGCCAATAAGCCAATTTAGTTGTACTGCTTTTAGTTTCATTTGTGTTAACTTGAAGTCAATGTGGCTTTTCCAAGTAAGGCGACGGTCAAGATGTATACCCAGGTATTTAACATCTGAAAGCTGTGGTATCATTTGGTTATTTATGCGAATAGGAGGGCATGAGTCCCTGCGCAGTGTGAAAGTTATGTGAGTGCATTTTTGTTCATTCACTTTTATTCTCCATTTTTCTAGCCATTTTTCCAAATTGAGTATGTGGTCTTGTAAAAGTTGTGATGCTTCTTGGGCACTTTCATGAATACTTAAAAAAGCTGTGTCATCTGCAAAAGTTGATGTGTGGACTAGGGAGCTAATTGGCATATCCGATGTGTACAGTAAATATAAAATTGGTCCCAAAATACTACCTTGGGGAACTCCGGCTTCAATGACCTGTGGCGAGCTTAAAAAGTCACCTTCTTTTAATAAAAACTTGCGATTCGTTAAATAATCTTTTAAAAGCTTATACAAGTTTTCGGGCAAGTTCAGCTTTAGTTTAAATATTAGGCCTTCGTGCCAAACCTTATCGAATGCTTGAGAAACGTCGATAAAGAGCGCAGAACAGTATTTTTTTTCTTCAAAGGTCGTTTTAATTACATTTACTAATCTGTGTGTTTGTTGGATCGTACTATGTTGTTTTCTGAAGCCGAATTGATGGTTCGGAATGCATCCTTTCGCGCTAAGAATTGGATTCAGCTTAGTTATTAATATTCTCTCAAACAACTTTGACACGTTTGATAAAAGGCTTATAGGTCTGTATGATTCTACTTTTGTGTGGTCTTTTCCTGGTTTAGGAATCATAGTTATCAAAGAGACCTTCCACTCTTTGGGAAAGTACTCAAGACGTAAGATGGCATTAAAAACAAACAGAATAATTCTGCGACCTATACGGGGCAACTCAACTAACATCTTGTTACTTGTTTTATCAACGCCAGGGGCTTTTTTGGTGTTTAAATCTGCTATTGCCCTTTCAATATAGCGAAATTCAAATCTTAGGGGTACTACGGCACTAGTCTCTACTGATGGTAACTCAGCTATATCAGTACATACATTTGGGGTGAAAACCTTCTTCAAATGTCCAACAAACAAATTGCCTTTTTCGGTATCATTCCTTGCCCAGTCTCCACAAGAAGTTCGCAAGGGAGGCTTACGTACGACCGGTCTTTTAAGGTTCCTACATGCACGCCATAATGAATAATCTGATTGAGCAGTTGCATCGAGGTCTTCCAAGTAATTTTTCAGAGATGCTACTCTTCGAGATTCTAGCAGCTGTCTTAGTCGTTTCGTGCAATCTTTAAGTCTAGATTTGAGTTGAGGAGATCTGTGTGCTTGCCACTCTCTTCTAATTTTTCTTTTCTCAGCCAAGAGCCGCTCGACATCTACAAAGTAAATTTGATTGTATCTAGCTGGTTGTCTGGTTTCTGTCGCATGTTGGGCAGCTGATTTAAGGTTTTGATCAAAATAAATTAGACTCTGGTCCACATCTTCTGGTGTTCTTAGCGGTATGTTTTCCGAACAATGGGTACTGAGATACTTTCTATATTTCAACCAATTAATGCTTGTGCAAGTTGTTGGCGACACGATATTTTGCTGATTAAATATATAGACAATAGTGGGTGAATGATCTGAGGATAATTCGAGTGACGCTTCAACCTTAATCATTTCTCTCGAAATACCTTTAGTCACGCCAAAATCAATAACATCAGGTATTTTTTGTCGATCAGTAGGCCAATAGGTGGGTTGTCCACTTGATATCACATTCAGACGCATTTTGGAAATTGTATCAAACAAAATACGACCTTTTGGAGTTATTAGGCGTGATCCCCAAAACGTATGTTCAGCGTTGTAGTCGCCTGATGCTATGAAACAGGGACCTAGTGATTTGAAAAAGTTGATGTTTGACTCTCTGATATTTGAAATCTAGGAGGTGAATAAATCGAAGAAATAACAAAGTTTTGATGATATTCTTCAATACAGATGTTTGTTGCTTGAAGATAGTCCTCACAAAAATCACACAGTAAATGATGTTTAATTCGAGCCTTTATTAGAATAGCTGAACCACCACATGCTCTGCCACGGGGGTCTTTAGTGTCGTATAATATATAGCCATTGATTTTAAAAAAGCTATTTGTTGTTAAATGAGTCTCTGAAACCATCATGACATCAATTTGTTGGTTCTTCAAGAAGTACTCGAGTTCATTTTTGTGTTGGCGTAAGCCGTTTGCGTTCCAGAAACAGTTCTGGATTTAAATATTTGATCAAATTAAACAGGACCAAGATCTAAAGCCAACGCAAGAAGCCGAAGGGTAAAGTTACTGGTCTGCTTCGGTATCACCCTACATTAATAATAATTTTATAATATTATTATTGGTGCCTTGCTTGTTATTTTTTAACGCTGATGTATGAGTGTGTGAAATGAGCAAATTTAATTTTGCACATGAGCGAAAAATGAAAAATGTACATTTTGTACATGCTCGAAAAATAATGCCATGTGTGTGATAGCAACACTCATTACCTTTGAAATATCTTAATTTTTCGCTAATGTGCAGATGTGAGGATGACTGGAAGAACTACGTAATCGAATTTGGAATCGGGGATCCGCACTGATGACCTTGATCTTTCCATCCTTATCAGGCTAATCGACCTCTGCACCGTTTTGCAGGCGGAGATATATGCTTAAGTATTAGCTGCAAGAAGAGTTTGTAAATTTGTAAGACAGACAAAAGACAGCGCTAAATCGTGTTCACTGCTTGTAGAGATCCAGAGTATATTTATTTTATGGGGTCGCAGATAACTATTGTAGAAATTACTAAAGGATTGAAAAACATATCTACTCTACCCTTTTACCTCTCTCGTATATATGTATATTCTTCGAAAGACATGTAAATACGCGAAATGCTTTGGCAGCTTTTACCAAAACTGCGTAACAGAGTGCCGAAATATTTCTTTTCACTTTGCTCTTATTGCGAATAAGTAAACTACTATTAAATAATGAATCGTATTTATAAAAAATATATATATTTTAAATGTTGTAACAAAGTTTTTGGTATTTGATTCTATTGGAGCAATTATATGATCTCATTTTTATTATAATTATTTTCGTTATTCCTATTATTATTTATTTTTCTGTTATTAACTCCATTATTAATTATTTTTTTTTTTAATTTTGATGCTGTTAAATTTAGATTTTTATTTAAATTTATTACAATATTTGTTAAAACCAAAATAAAATAAATAAATAAATGTTTATAAACATTTTATTAAAAAACCATAAAAAACTAAAAAAATGCAACATGGAAAATTTAAATTGTTTTACTTTTTCAGATGTGCATAATATAAAAACCTAAAAATGCTCAAGCCATCTCTACGTTATCATTTCTTATTCCTATTTCGGTCCTAGCTATACTTCTTATAAAAAACATTTAGTTTTTTATTTAGAGCCATAAAATGTGTGATAAGCTTTGTGGAACTGATAAAAAAATATTTGATAAGAAACTCGTCTAACAGTCCCTTCTATTAAAACATTAACTCCAAATATTTTTTCACAGTAATCTTGATAAGGTCTATTTCCTAAGCAAGTGTTTAGCTTTACTAGAGGGATGTGTTTGTGTGTCAACATACTTTTTTTAGGTACAAAATTTATTTTACTTACATATTTGCTTTAAATTATGGAGGGTTGAATCTTCAACATACACTTTTAAAATAATAAATATTAAACTATTTATCCATGACATGTTGAATATATTTTAGAATAAGGTTGTACTGAATAAAACAACTAAATATAAGTCAGTTAATTATCAATAAAGAAATTTCAGTTTTTAGGGTTTTAACTTGATCAAAATTTTGTTTTATGAATCCTTAAAGGCTTAACAATATTCCTTAGAATAGGGCTTAGCTAAATCCGTAGTTTAAGATTTTTTACAAAAAATTGTGTTTTAATTTTGTAACTGCAGCTGTTATATGCCTAGTTACCACGTTAGAGATCAGCTAATTTCGGATAAACATAGTAATTTTCTTATGTAATCTGTATCGTCTGAAAGAAAGTTTAGGAACCTAGGTATTTTAAAAGCTTTTATCTTATAAGCAATTACTATATTACAGATCTTATTCAAATGACATAAAAGTGATTTTTTTTTGGTATTTGGGGTTACTACGTGCCTCTTCGATAAATAGGGAGAATTATTCGCAATCAGGAATTTAAGAGGGAACATTTTTGTTTCAGTTTAACTTTTGCTTTGTTTATAAATTGTGTTATAAGATGATAATTATAGATTCTTTAGCCCAACAAAAATGCTATAAAAATTTCAAGTATGACTGCTCTTTTCGTTTTCACTTTTCCCCACCTCTGGTTGATGCGATAAAATTATTTATTTTTTTAGTTTTAAGTGATCTATCTAGTGCCTCGGCTATTTCTTCAAAAAATATTTGCCATTGTCTGATAAAGATTTATCTTCCCATCGGCTAAAGAATTTCTGTCCGTCTGTGTTCGCATCACGTAAAAACTACTGGATGGATTTTAATAAAATTTTGTGAAGAGGTTTCTTAGTATATTGATTAAAATATAGGATACATTTTCCCGCAAAAACATTTTACATTCAAGAGAAAGTGGAGAAAAAGCAGTGAAAGTACGCAATTTTACCGATATGTATACTTTAAGGTATCTCGGTAAAGTTTTGAAATTGAAAGCGGAATATTTTAAAGTTACAGCATACTTTACAGCGCAATTTATTTTTGAAATGGGGTATATTTAAAAAACCTTTTACAGAACTTCACAATTAATTTTTATAATTTTATACAAATTATAGAATTTTATTCACGGTACCTTTATGTAAAGAATATAGGTACATACATATACGTGAAGCGCTATAAAAATTAGTCTTAAAATTTGATGTGGATTACTTTCAAAGCAAAATCGAACAAAATATTTTCAGGACGCACACAACACACACAAATTAAAATTATTATTAATTCATAATAGTATATTTTAAAGGAAGAAAACTTGACAACCGCTTTTAAAATTAAAGATTGTTAAATATCACCAATTTATACTATTTAATAATTTGATTTCCAATGGGAGTTTTAACCCTAAAATTTTATATTTGTTGGTAACAAGTGCAAAAATAAGTTTTGCATATCTGAAAATCAATTTATCAGAGTGATTTGAAATCTCACGAAAAGCTTTATATACACAAACATTTTTCAGGAACATCCCCATGGGGTGACCCAATGACCGTATTATCTTCACTAAATAAATTTTAAATTTATGGTTGGCAAAAAAAAAACTAGTAATCCGCAAAGTATTCCTGGCCTTAAAGAAGTTACCTATATGACTTTAAATTCATTTTTTTAATTGACTGTAAAGTTTATCAGGCTATAAGTTCAACACGTATGTACTTCCAGTAAAAAGTTTATAGGTAGCAATTTTGACATAAAACAAAAGCCCTATCATGGCTACCGATATTAAATTTTTATCACAATAGGAAATCAACACTCTCTTTTTGGATTTCATAGCGAACGGTTGAGCTTTTTTATAAGTGACTTGGAGTATTTAATTATAAAAGAAGAAGAAGAACAATTTTGTGGAGATTTAAAAGTTGTCTTTTTGGTTTTATTTCTGTGATCTGTGTGAGTTTATATATCAAGTGTTTTGTCAAGTAAATTGGAAAATTTTGGTGGGGTGAAAAGGAAATGTGGCGTCAACATGGCGTCACTACCAATCACAGTGAAGGAAAACGAATTTGAAGGTTTCATAGAGATGCATGCTCATGCGCAGGAAGCCTCAAATGAGTCGTCGTCTGCTTTCTCGGGGAAAAGACAAAAAATTGTGGAACAAAAGGACGAACTAAAATTAAGAAGTGAAATTTTAAAAAACAAAAAGAAAAGCAAGAAGAAAATGAAATCAGTGACAAATCTGGATGCTACAAAAAATAATCTTGGCGGGAGTTCCTCGCAATGGTTGGATGAAGTTGACACGGACGAGGACATGGGGCATGAGAAGGCTGAAAATCTCTCAGGAGGCTGTTTTGGTTACGATGTTGAAAGCTCTGGCAAAGCAATTACACAAGAGGTATTGTTCGAGAAAAACCCTCAAAATGTAAGTAAGAATTTTACTATTTTTAATACAAAAAACGAGAAGACGTTCGGTTTTAACCTCAATAATGATAAAGATGTTTCAACTAACAATATGGCGGTTTGCAATTCTGGGCAAGTTAATAATTTTGAAAATGGCGGGAAAGTTAACAAGGCCTACTATAATCAAGAACATGTTGGAGATGTAATAGTGTTGTTTGATACCTCAAAATCAGACATTGTTACTAACCAAAAAATTAAAAATGGACTATTTCTATGGGAAAAAATTAGAAACTTAAATATTAAAGGCATTAAATTGATTAAGGCAATTGGTGTTACTTTGTATAAAATATTTTTTGATTCGGTGGCAGATGCAAATGCATGCCTTGATAACAAGGAGTTAGAAGACAAGGGTATACGAGCTTTTGTGCCCAATTCCTTTTTGGAGACTTTTGGGGTGATTAGGAATATTCCCTTGTATATATCTGAGCAATACATGAAGGAAAATATAGTGTCCTCACATAATATAGCATCAGTTAAACGCCTTCTGAAGAAAGTTTCAGATGGTGAAACTAGCAATTTGCAACCTACGTTTTCAGTAAAAATTGGATTCTCGGGAAATGATTTGCCTGAGGATATTATCCTAGATTACACAAAATTAAAAGTTGAGCATTTTTATCCAGCTATTAGGCTTTGCAGGAAGTGTGGTCGGTTTGGACACACGGAAAGGGGATGTCGCTCTACCCAACGATGCTTTAGATGTGGAAAAAAGGGAACATGTACGCCTTCGTGCAATATTATTAAGTGCATTCTATGCAATGGCAATGATCATAATGCCAATCAAAAAGACAAATGTTCTGCCTGGCAAGAAGAAATTAAAATCAAAAAAATCATGACTATTAAGAAAATGGCGCGTAGGGAAGTTCTGGATACATACAGTTTTCGTAATCAGAACAAATTTAGCTTGCTTGAAGATTATGAAGGTAATTTTCCTCTAATTTCCTCCAACCGTAATACTTCAATACCAAGAAACAGAGATTTAGAGGTCAACCAACTGATTACCCCGAAACCATACAATAAAGTAGTTCAAAAACCATTTCCTTCTGTGAAGTCTCAGCCAGTTAGGCTATACAATCCTCAGGATTATTCCTGGGAAGGACAAATGACGGGTAAAGTCCTGGACAGACCTAACATCAATAAAGTCACTCTATTAGAAAGAACCATGTCAGAATTAATGAAATTTATGAAGGATACCTTTACCAAACAGAACAATGTTGAAGGGATAAATGCAGTGTCCCACTTTGATACCAGGATTCAAAGAATTTTCAGAGATATAGATCATGAAATTATTACATCATCTATAAATAATAGTCATGAAAATTCTGCAATATAATTGTCAGTCATTAAAATGGAATTGCAAGAACATTGAATTTTTTCTCAACAACAAAGAATACGATATTGCTGTCCTTAGTGAAATTTTCTCACATAACGACCAGCAACAACCACACAAAATTTTTAATTTTAATATTGTCAAAAAAACAAGAGATGATGACTATGGCGGTGTAGCCATAGCTCTCAAAAAATCTATTCGTTTCAAGAAAATCAATTATCAAACCTCAGCTGAAATTTTAATAATAAAAACCTTAAATTTGTCGACTAATTTCGTCATCTGCTCTATTTATTGTAAACCGGATTTGCCTATGGGAGAATTTGAGCATGAGTTTAGGAAGCTTTTCGATTTTTTGGACTCTTACCAAAATGTGCTACTATGTGGGGACTTTAATGCCAGACTAACTGATTGGGGAGATTATGAGGATATGCCTAAAGGCAAGAAACTAAGTGAACTGATTAATACATATGATTTTGTTTGTTTAAACAATGGCCAACCAACATATAAGGCAAACGCCACAGCTCGAGGTACGGTTCCAGATCTTACCTTTTTAAACTCCAGTCTACAATACGAATGGTCCGCCTCGGATTTCTTTCTTGGAGGCAGTCATCACTATCATATCACTATTAATTTCGGAACAGTTCTTGCCAGAGATACTAGATTTCTAGCTAAGAATAAGCTAATTCGTTCCCTTAATCAGATACACTTGGATAGTAATTTAAACAATATAGAAAATTCCCTAGCAGAGGAAATTAAAGCAGCCACGTACTCTATTAAAAAGAAAAGAACTCCGAAAGCTTGGTGGAATCAAGATCTACAAAAGCTTTTTAGATGTCTTGTTGCTGCGCAACGTAAATGCAACAGATACCCATCTCCTGAAAACTTTGATGCAGTTTTGAATGCCAAAAAAGTGTGGAAAGAGGCTATTAAAAAGGCAAGGAAAGAAAGTTTTGAACAGCAATTATTAAATCTAAATAATCAACCAAATAGTAAAGCTGCCTGGAGATTCTTGAAAAATATCAGGGGTAATTCTAAATTTTTGGATCCCTCTGTATGGAATGAGGACAATAACCAGCGATACCTTCTATTCCTGAAATCTCAGGTCCCGAGTAATAATTCTATGATAGATACTGAAGTCACTCCTTCCATTAATGATCCTCCTGGAAGTTTGGCGTTCAGCTTTGAGGAATTTGAATATGTCCTAGAAAGAAAAAAAAAGCCCTCTGCAGGTGGCGATGATAAAATTACTTACGAAATGGTCAAATCTCTTTCTGGAGTTGCTCAGAGATCCTTACTCACAGCACTCAGCGATGCCTTTATTGAATGCTCTATCAGAGATTCATGGAGAATCATCAAAATTATACCTATTCCTAAAAAAGATAAGGACTTGTCGGATTATAAAAACTTTCGGCCTATTTCTCTCATCGCAGTTTTTCCCAAACTGATCAATCTCATGGTTAAAGAACGTTTAAACCTTTTTATTAATGAAAACAATATACTACCGAATAGATCCTTTGCCTATAGAAAATCCAAGTCTGCCTCTACATGCCTCAATGAACTTTTACTTCGCTTTGATGTTTTAAAAAAAAATGGATTCAAGGTTATTCTAGTATCTCTTGACATCAACAATGCATACAATTGTGTTAATAACTACATTTTGAAGAAAATTCTCCTTAATCTAAACTTTGCGTCTGCATATGTTAACTGGATCGATAGTTTCCTTTCCAACAGGACCCTCAAGATTGGTTCGGATGTCATTACTATTAGCAATGGACTACCTCAGGGGAGTTGCCTATCGCCAATGCTTTTTAACATATACACAAGATCGCTTCATGATATTCAAGATGAATCGACCCTGGTATTTCAGTTTGCTGATGACTTTCTACTCATCACTTATGACAAAATTTTTGATGATGCTGTAACCAAAATGAATAATAAAGTTAATGAGTTTAAGGCTAAATGTTCTGGTTTGAATCTCTCCTTCAATCTTGAAAAAACTAGATCTCTATATCTCGCAAAGGGCAGTAGGAAAAATATTCAACTAAATATTAACAATACTAATATAGAACAGGTCAAATCATTGAAGTTTCTGGGTAGAACTATAAGTTCTTCTCTTTCTGTTGGTGAACACTTTAATAGAGTAATGAAAGATACAAAGAACAATATTAAGTTATTTAAATGTATAACAACACTAAGGGATGGTGTACAACCTGCTGTTGCTGTTAATCTCTTCAGGAGCTTTGTCAGATCCAAACTTGAATACTCTAGATCTACCTCTGCTCATGCACCCAAGTCAATCAATCACAAGATAAAAACCTTTCAAAACGCTACTCTTCGGAGATGTCTTGGTCTAACTCGTTCAACTCCAGTACATGTTATCTATGCCCTTGCTGGTGAACTTCCTCCTGAATTTAGATGTCAGCTACTGGCTGCAAAGGAAATCATTAATACCAAGTTTAACAACTATGAAGAATACAGCTTTTTTAGTAATAATCCCTCAAGTAAATCGAGTTATGGTTATATTTTTAACAAGTTTAGGGAGATTTTTGATCGGATTAATGTCAACTGCCAAGTCGAAAAATCTCAGAATCTGAACATACGCTCAAATATATTGACTAGTAAAAAAGACACAATCGCTAAGGAGCAGATTCAAGTTATATACAATAAGGAGTTTCACACTTACAAGGAAGCGGGTTTTGCAATTTTTGCCACTGATGCATCGATCTCAGGAAATGCTACCGGCTTTGGTGTCTTTGATATTTTAAATAATCAAGAATTTCAGTACAAATTTGATTTTAAAACCTCAAGTATGTTTAGTGAACTTTGGGCTATCAGATGTGCTATTCAAACAGCAATTCGTCAAAAAGCCACTAAAATTGCAATTTTTACCGATAGTCTCACTGCTTGTTATATTCTAAATAAAAAATCTTCAAAAAATTACTGTGCAGCCAGCATACATAATCAATTAAATATAGCCTCAAATGTTCAATGTCACTTGATCTGGACTCCTAGTCACGTAGGAATCTCCTTTAACGAAAAAGCTGACTCTTTGGCTAAAAAAGCTACTTCAAATGGTGTACCACTCACTACTGAACTTACCTATGAAGAGGCCTTACGTAACATAAAAAATACACTTTTTGATGAATGGAACAGTGAATTCCAAAAAATGTCCCAAGAAAAGGGAAAATTCTTTGCAGAAATCTCTCCTAACGTTCGTAGAGAACCATGGTACCGTAATCAAGGCTCTCTGAAGGCTCAAGAAGTCAAAACCATTAACAGACTAATGTCTGGTCATACCTTTGGAGCTATCTATCTCTCTAAAATCCAAGTCATTCAATCGAATTTATGTCAACTATGCCTTACCCCTGAAACCGCAGATCACACAATTTTTAAATGCAGAAAATACGACAACTTAAGAACCAATCATAAACTTTTCCAAACCCACAACAATTTAAAACAAATTTTCAAAGAAGGTAACATCTCCACTTATAAGTCATTACTGAACTTTATAAAAGACGCCAAAATCGACCTGTAAAGCCATACCGTTTGCTATTAAAAAGATAAAGTATTAAAGAGAAATATTAACACTGGAACTGTCAATAATTGAGTTTAACCTGGCAATTTGTGAATAATTTTATTCCGCCATAAAAGTCAAAATTAAAAAAAAAAAAAAAACAATAGGAAATGACGTGTAATATTTTTTTGTAGATACTATGATGCTTACCAAGGTGCATAAAACATAACCAATGTGGTTTCGTGCTGCGCCAAAGTTGAGGAGAAATTGTCATCAGTAAGCTCAAGAACATCGTGTTCGGCAGCACCTACTAGGCCAATAACGGCCAAACAAAGAACTAGAACATTTCTATCCATTCTTCTACCAATATGTGCAACAAATACAATATTTGAACACAAATACTAATATTTTTTATTATACTGCAACTTTTCTTTAAAAACAAAATCTTTTTAATTTATTATAAAGGCACGGTACGACGATATTAAAAACCGGCAAACCCTTTTGCTGTTAAATTACAATTGATTTTTTTTTCAACAAACAAGGCCACGTCAGTTCATTAAAGAGTTGATATATTAAGTAGTATTAACAGTACTAATTTTTTTAGAACAATTTCTACTGTGATTAATATATCAAAAAAAAAAATTTAGTTTTCTATATTATGATAACTTTGCGCCAAAACAGTATTTTTTAAATCATTAATTGCGAAAAATTAAAAAAAAAAAACACTTTCTACTTCCCTTTAGTACACATTAAAATTGATTATTTTAGACAAGGGTTTATCAGTCCCTGAAAAAACAAATATAAAAAAAAAAAACATTAACACCCAACCATAATTGACATAATTACCAATATATTATGACATTATCTTAAGATTTGATAATTCATTTAACATGTTTTATAGGTGGAGTAATTTTTCTCATGTTAATGTCAGCTATAGTTTTATTTTCTTTTGGTTTTCTTTGAGTTTATACTGCATTATTTCGCAAAAAAATTTTTTTCGGTTCAATTTTAAAGCATTCCGTAAATAGTCTACAACACTGTAAAATTTTTAATATGACTAAAAATTATCTAAAAAAAATTTTAAAAATTATTTTTTTTTATTATGTTTAATATCTTCGCTATAATCTATACTATAACTGGATGTACAATTTCAAATAAAATACGACAAAATATTTTCTAGGATTAGTTTTTGGTCTTAAATATTACTGCAGTCGTGCGAAAAATTTGAAAGATAATATTGAACATGTCTGGAGGTCTACACTACGAAGACAATTCTCAGCATTTTTGAAAACTAATATGTATTCTTATATTGTCATGACTATTGTCAAATGTAACTGCAGTGTTATAAGGAGTTTGGAACATAAATAATTCTTGCAAAAAAAAAACCGACTTCAAAACAGATAGAAGGGCACCAATTCTAAACTAAAAATGTAAGAAGTAATCTGTAAGAATTAGATTTAAACCAAGTAAAAGATGCGCCAAAATTAGAGGGAAAAAAAATAAAGACTATTGAATGTCAAGCTTCTCCCTATTACTGTTTAAAAGTTAAGTTATTTTCACCAGCATCCGTCTTGTATGGGGACACCATTTAAGCCTCTGTCTATAACGGTTTCAAAGATAGGGGTACATATATCAAATAACATCACCTATTCGGACACCCTTTAATTTACAATGTTAAATTAAAGACCTGTTGTTATAGAGGACTTTGTCACAAAGATTCTTTGTAAATATCACCTATCTGTCTATAACGGTTAAAAAGTTTAACCATATATATAAAATTACATGAACTATTGGGACACCCTTTACATTATAATTCTAAATATTTATATTTGTTATCATACCAGAGAAAGTAGTGGACATTCTGTCTAATTTTCAAGTGTTTGTGTTTAACGGTTCAAAAGATAGGGTCATATAGGTAATTTATGGGGACACCCTTTAATTTCTAACTTCAAATTGTATACTTGCTATAGTGGACTTTGCAATACAGGTTCCTTGTAAATTTCAGCTGTCTGTCTCTAACAGTTCAAAAGTTTGGCCACATACATAGAATTACATTAACTATTGGGACACCCTTTTAGTTCCAAATTCAAAATTTTATACTTTTTGTTATAGCTGACTTAGCACTACAGGTTCTTTGTAAATTTCAGCGGTCTGTGTACAACTATTCAAAAGTATGGCCATATACATCAAATTAAATGAACTATTGGAGCACCCTTTTATTTAAAATTTTGAGTATTTATACATTTTATTATAACGGTCATAGTAGTCGACATTCTGTCAAATTTTCAAGGTTTAGTCTATAACGGTTCAAAAGCTAGACCCAAATAGGTGATATTATGTCACCTATGGGGACACCCTTTAAATTTTAAATTTATTTTTTTATTAATTTCTGCTGTTGGGAGCTATAGCGGCACATAATTTTTTAAAATTTTAATTTGCTGCCCTTTACGGTTCTTAATACACGTAAAAAACATGTATGTTGTATGGGGACACCCTTTAATTTTTAATATAATGAACTGTTTTTAAAATGGGACCAACCTTGAAGCATAACCTTTCAAATAAAGCAAAAAATTTAAAATCGGTTCAGAAATGGCTGAGTTCTGCGGTTACATACATAAAAAAAAGCAACATTCAGACGAATAGATAACCTCCTTCCTTTTTGAAGTCGGTTAAAAAGGGACTAACATTCATAATATCGCCCCTGAAACCATCTAGTAATTTTCCCCAATTAAAATAGATAAAATCGCTAAATAAGCATTACTGTATTTATGAAAAACTTTGTCATTCTAAATAAATAAGAAATAGGAAAATAATAAAATAAAATAATAAAAACTACTTTCAATGCTGCAGTTAAAAGAAAACAAAAATATCAAGGACTTCGATGGCTACACAGTTATTATTCCTAGCATTTGCGTTGGAAACGCCGCCCAATTGGCATGTGATTTGTTAATATCTTCAAAAAATCTTAAGCGGGTTGGTTCCATACACCATTCAGCTTTGATTCCAGTTTATGGTCCCTCCGCATATCAGCATGAACCCAATGAAAAAGTTTCAGCTTGTGAACTGTATGAAAGTAGCGAAGATAAGCTCTTAGTTTTCCAATTCCGTTCACCATTTATATCCAAGCACATTAGGGACTTCCACAATGAGTTGGCTAATATTTTGAAAGTAGCCGCCAGAGTTGTCATATTAAGCGGCAGTTTTGGATTTGAGAAACGCACAATTGAGTCTTGTCCTTATGAATATAAAGCTAGTGAAAATTTTAAGGAATTCCACCAAGAACAGTTAAAGCTAGTAAAATGGAAAGAATTTAAGAGTGAAACAATATATGGTGGTGGCAATGCAATGCAGTTATTACAAGTTTTGGAAGAAAAGAAAATTCCAGTTATGCTTTTATTTCGATACTTACTAGAAGGTGACAACTCTACTGACGCTTCATTAATTATTAAGGAACTAAGCGAGCTGTGTGATGGTTTCTTAGGTTTTAAGACAGATAAAGGTGGCATTCAACTGACCGTGCCCATATCGTGGAAACTGTTATTTGGCAATGATATACCTGAACTCATATTTTAGAAGTCAATTAATTGCATATCATTAATGGTTTGGTTTTTTAATATAAATTATTTGTGTTAGGGGATTGTTTTGGTATTTCGCTAATGTTCATATGTGATGATAAAATCGAAAAATTAAAATATATGTATGTATATAATATATGATTATAATGTAAACTTTGTTTTCGTTTTCCTTTTTTTACGGTGGTATTTAAAGCCCGATTAAGTGTATTCACATAAAACTTTATTACTAATGTTTTAATCACTCAATTTTCGATGAATTGTTAGAGGAACACATTTGTGGCCTATTTTAACGGCAAATTTTTATAGGTACCAAAAACCCTGAGCTACGATTGACTCACTTTAAACAAAATCAAAAGCACATTATGATGGAAGGGTTTTATTGTTTGCAGTAATAGAGATGTGATTCCCTTCTAGACGGCAGTGGTGCATCTATTCTATTACGGTTAGGTGATACAGATGGGCAAATATTGAAATAATATTAATAGAATATATTTTTCTTTTCAATTTTTAAAGTAAAAAAGGATATAATATAATCAAACATCGGAGAATTGTTTGAAATATATACATCATATTGATGTTCATTTTAAAAGAGTGTAATACTTTTTTATGTATATATGTAGGTATATTCAAGGTATATTTATTTTACTAGGTAGTGGCATCCCTACAACAAATACAAAATACAAGAACAACATGGCATTTTGTTGTTGCTTTGTAGCTCGAAATGTCAAAAAATATATAAGAAAATTGAGAAAGCGTGTATGTGTTTTATTGTTTTCTCACTTCTAGACTATAAAATTTCTGAACACATACAACTTTTGACATGTGGAACTACTAAATCAGCTGGTCGGACGACACTACCTAGTAAGATAAATATACCTTGGGTATATTTTTGTATGAATAGTTTTGACAGTTTTAAATGCTTTGCATGCATTGAGAATTTTGGTTATTTTTAATTCGAATTATATACTTACTTACTTACTTAGATGGCTATAAACAACCGTTTTGGTCAGTAGCCTGATTAAGAATAGCTTTCCATGCGCGTCGATCTAATGCGCTTCGCCTCCAGTTTCTAGCACCAAGTTTTGCGAGACCATCCTCAGCTTGATCCTTCCACCGGAGTTTGGGTCTTCCCCTTCTACGTCTTCCTTCTGGATCAAATTCGAATGATTTTCTTGCTGGAGCATTCTCATCCATACGTATAACATGCCCCAGCCAGCGCAACCGTTGTACTTTGATGCGCTTAACTATGTTTATATCTTCGTACAACTCATACAGCTCGTGATTCATTCGATGGCGATACTCTCCGTCGACGCAAGTAGGTCCATATATTTTGCGAAGAATCTTTCTCTCAAACACCCCTAGAACAGCCTCATCTGCTTGCGTAAGAACCCACGCTTCAGCGCCATATAGTAGCACGGGTAATATAAGTGTTCTATAGAGTGTAATTTTAGTTCGTCGAGAGAGGGCTTTGTTTCTAAATTGCTTGCTTAGCCCGAAATAGCATCTATTAGCAAGAACAGTTCTTCTTTTTATTTCCAAACTGATGTTATTTGTTTGGTTTATGGCGGTACCGAGGTAGATAAAGTTGTTCACTACCTCGAAGTTATAGTCACCAACGTTCACATATTGACCCAGTCTTGTTGTTTCGTTGTTCGTTGATACCATAAACTTTGTCTTATCTTCGTTTACTACCAGACCCATTTTCCTCGACTCATTTTCGATACAGGAGAATGTTGCAGTTACCTCTCGCACAGTCCGCCCTATGATATCAATATCATCGGCATAAGCGAGTAGCATATGCTTTTTGTTGTAAATTGTGCCTGCTCTGTTAACTGCGGCATCACGCAATATTTTTTCCAACAAAATGTTGAATAGGTCACAGGATAAACTATCACCTTGTCTAAAACCTCGTTTGGTATTAAACGTCTCGGAGAGGTCTTTTCCAATTTTAACCGATGATCTTGTATTAGTTAGCGTCATTCTGCATAAGCGTATTAGCTTTGCAGGTATACCAAACTCAGACATGGCTTTAAATACCTTTGCTCGTATCGGGCTGTCAAAGGCAGCTTTGTAGTCAACGAAAAGGTGATAGGTGTTGATCTGCCTTTCTTGAGTCTTTTCCAGGATCTGTCGTAATGTAAATATTTGGTCGGTGGTCGATTTACCAGGCCTAAAGCCACATTGGTAGGTTCCTACTATTTCGCTGACTTTAGGTTTTAATCGTTCACATAGTACGCTCGATAGAATTTTGTATGCAATAGGAAGGAGACTTATACCTCTATAGTTTGCGCATACGGTTTTGTCTCCTTTCTTATGCACAGGACACAGCACACTGAGGTTCCAGTCATCGGGCATGCGTTCTTCTAGCCAAATGGTTTTAACAAGTCGGTGCATACTCCTTACCAACTCGGCGCCTCCGGCTTTAAACAGTTCTGCGGGCAGACCATCGGCACCTGCAGCTTTGTTGTACTTCGAATTATATACGGAATTGTGAATTTGAAAAAAATCTAAAATATTGCAAAATACCATAATTATACAGTTTTTTGACGCCGAAGGACGCTGAGAAAAATAACTACAATTGTGACGATTATGGACTTAAAGGGTTCCCTATGTATTTAACAGTGATTCCGATGATTCGTATGAGTTACCATCGACATCGAAAAAACGCAAGAGGAGAGGTCGTGTAGAAAACCTTGCTTGGCTTGGGCCAAGAAATAAAAAACGAAGAGAAAGAGGTAAAGCTTATTTGGGAAGACAAAAAGTAGGCAATAGATGTACTTACAAAAAAAGAAAGGAAGGACTTGCGATAGGAAATACAGTGCTGTCTGGGTAGAGTGAACTAATTTTTGCAGAGTGATTTCACTATACCCAGGTTGTTCACTAAATCAAGGTTGATTTTTTTTATTTAAAAAACTAATTTATTTATTCTAAATGAATTTATAGGTTATACATTTGATTTGTTTCCATGTAATATTAAAGTTTAAATTTATGACTGGAAAAAATTAGTAATAGTTGTTTTTTTGGTTTGTTTACTGATATTTGCAATGTAGAGCTTGTATATTCTCGAAATTTGTAGTATTAGCCTCAGCCCATTCGATACCCTTCTCAAAAACCTTAATGGCTTCAGCAGATAATATCGGATTTGTGTTTGCTGGTGTTTCGCCATTGTCTTCATCATCTGATTTTTCAAATGTGCAAGAAATTGTTGGTTTTGTAACGCCATAACGCTTTACCAAAGAAGTAACACTAGCACCTTTTTCAATTTCTTTTATAATGTCGCTTTTCTGTTTTAAGGATAAATGCTTTCTTTTTTTCCATTTTTATGTAACAATTATAACACCAATTATTCAGAAATGAACTTTAAGACACGACCTTAATGGAACATGCGCGCAGACTTAAATAAATTAACACTTCATAAAATGCGTATTTGTTAGAGCTGCAAAACTATCGATAGTCGGCCCATTCGATAGTTTCGATAGTTTTTAAGAAAACTATCGATACTATCGATACTATCGAACTTTTTTAAGTGCTAATTCTAGCAACAAAATAATTAAAGTTTTTTAATAAGACTTTAGCAGTTATTTTTGCAATGTTTACTATTTGAATAAAAGACAATTATAGAATCCATAACGCAAATTTTATTTATTATTATAAAATAATATTATAATAAAAGAACAAAACATAAAAAACAAGAAAAGTAAAAAAAAACAATTAAGAAATGGTTTTTAAGTTTTAAATATTTAAATGTTGTTTTTAAATAAATACAAATGAATTCTTATTTAATTGTTTTAAAAATAGAAGATAATTTCTTAAAGATAAAAAAAATTAATGTATAACGTAACATAAAAACTAAAACTCTCTTTATTCTAAAGAGATCTAAGCAAAAACAAAACTTAGTTATTCGAAAGGTACATTTGATTCGATGATAATTGAAAAATTTGATTCATTTTTTAAAAATTGAGTCCCACTATCAGCATTATTTGTCGATAAAAAACCTTATTTTTTCATAAGTGGGTCTAACAATGTTCCCAACCTTGCTACGGTTCTCTCTTCATATGGAAAAAGCCTTTTTTTCACTTTCTCTATGAGAAAAGCACAAGCCTGTTGGCCTTCAAAAGTCTTCAAGGTTGACTTAACTTCATCGAGAGCTTGAACAAGACCACACGTTAAAGGAATGATTAAAGATATTGTGACATTCGTGCTGGACGAAGTTTGAGTCGTTGCTGCGTCAATTGGCGTTAATAGAACTTTCATATCATTAAGTATAGCTACATCATCAGCTGTTAGAGGTGCTGGTGCTTTTGGCGTTGCTAACAGTATGTTTGCAATAAAGGCATTTGTAAGTAATATCCTGTCAATCATTTTTATGGCGCTGTTCCATCGCGTTGGTACTTCTTGCTGCAAACTATATGGCTTTTCCCTACCTTGTTCAGCTTTAAATTTTTCGTAAGCAATAGTGCTGCTTTTAAAATAAGTCACAATTCTCTTACATTTCATTAAAATGTCTTTTATATAGTCTTGGGCCAAACAATCTTGCACTACAAGATTTAGTGTGTGAGCAAAGCAAGGAAGGTTTCTTTTCTGCAATATGTCGCACGCCTTGATCATGGTGCTGTTATTATCAGTGACTATTGACGTCACTTTCGCCATCAGTCCCCACTCTTCTAAGACGGCATGCAATGATTTCGCGGTATTTTCTGCATTGTGGTTTGTGGCTATTAAAAGTTTCTTCGTCGATAGAACAGCAGTGCGTAAAACAAATTCTTTTGCTATAAAGTGACAAGTAAGTAAGGTAGCCCTCATTTGCTCGCGAGGTCCAACAGTCTGCTGTAATAGCACAAATTGACTGTATCTAAAATTGACTGTAACTTTGTTTTTGTACTGTTGTACATTTCAACCATCATTTTATTTTGCAGAGTCGTACGTGAAGGTAAAGCATAGCGAGGATCTAAATATTTTACGAAGTCTCGAAAACCTCTATCTTCCACTATGCTAAACGGCTGCACGTCGATGGCAATCATAGTCATCAGAGCTTCATCCAGACTTTTCTTACGTTCTGTTTCTGATCCATAACATTCACTTTTTTTAAAAAACGATGTGATGACACTACTCGGTTTTTCATCTTTTTTACAATTCGGATGAGCTCGTTTAAGGTGGTCTAACAAATTAGATGTATTTCCGCTGGTTTTATAAATTGTTGTACATAAACTGCATTTAGCATAGTTTTTATTCTTCGTCATTTCAAAATAGTTCCAGACGTCTGAAGGTGTCTTGTGTGATTTTTTGAGAAGGGATTCTTCGTCGTCACTGTCTTCTTCAATAATTTTGATGTCGTTTTCTAAATATAAGTACATACATACATAAATTTCCATTAATATGATATATGTACATACATGAATATTACTAATTACCATTTATTTTTTGTAGAAATCTTTCCATAACTCGTGAACTTCTAGTTGTACTTGTCTCGTAAACTTATTATATTTACATATATACATATATTTATTTAATTCTCTAAAATAACAAACTATTTAAACAAATTAATATTTCTGTTTTACTTAGTTTAAATTTGCTTTATCACCTGTTGTTTCTACAGAAAACGTAGACATTAGGCCGCTGCCGCCGGACCAAAGCAGCTAGTTTTAACTAAATTTTATTACCAGAATTATTCAGTTAAATAAGGAAGCACTCTTTATTTGTTTTGATTTCCTTTTAGTTTACATAAAGCAAGTCCATTTAACTTTATTTTTATTTGTATATTAGTACATAACTACAAAAGTTCACAGACGGCTAAATACCTGCGTGGAATAAGTTATTGCAAATGCGACGTTGAGTACATCTAATCAACTTCGCATTTCCTATTAAAATTTTCCGATAGTATCGATATCCAAAAAAACTATCGATAGTCAGCCAAAAATAAAACTATCGATACTATCGATAGTACTATCGATTGTTTTGCAGCTCTAGTATTTGTCAGAGTAACTTCTCAACTTACTCTAAAAGAATCGTTAATTTACCGTTATTTTATGTTCTCTTTAATTTTTATACTATTTTTTATTGTTTTTCTCCTTCGCCAAACCTAAAAACTCACCATAAAGTATGTTCACTCTATAGAAATTCGTGAGTGTTCACTCTACAGAGTAGTCAATGGAAACATTCTGGTATTCACTCTAACGAGGTATTCATAGCATCGGGGGTTCACTCTACCCAGACAGCATGTAGATGCAAATGTAAAGGAAATGTTACTATATTATAGCAAAAGATCACCTCAACATCTTCATTCTATCTGATTACAGTGATGAAGATTCGGTGACTGCAGTTTGGGAAGAGGCTGAATCTGTGGTGTAGTTATCCTCTACCTACATGCCACATGACCAGGACCCTCCACCCAGTAGTTTGGTCCAAAAGATGGTGAGAGCGGCGAAGGCAAAGAGTATCCCCATAATAGTGGGTGCCGACGCAAATGCGCATTATCACATCTGGGGTAGCTCTGTTACCAACAAAAGAGGTGAGTGTATCCTTGATTTAATTTTAAACAATAATCTAGTAGTTGCAAATAGGAGCTCTGAGCGCACTTTTGTTGTATCAAATAGACAAGAGGTGTTAGATATTACGCTTGTTAGTATGCAATATGCTTTTCTGATACAGAACTGGAGCGTCTCCTTCTCCGACCATCGTTATCTTATCTTTTCAATTGCTAAAAAGAGAGATAATACTACAATATATATAAATAGGCGACGTACGGGTTGGGAAAAGCAGAAAATGCTCCTCACAATCGCACTTGCTAATCCCATGAATATTAGGGACAATACAGACATCGATGAGGCGGTGAACAGACTCACCAATGCTTTTAAAGAGGCAACGGGAGGTCCTGTAAACCGTCGATTTATCGTTCAAATCGTAGACCACCATAGTGGTCTTCTGAATTAGCCGAATCTCGCAAGACTTGTCGGCAATTATTCAATGAAGCAAAGAGGACAGGTAACTGGTCACTCTACAAATCATCTGTTAATAAATTTAAGAATCAGGTTAGGAACGCAAAACGCAAATCTTGGAAAGACTTCTGCGGCAGCATTGAGAGTTTTTCCGAGACTAGCAGACTGCGTAAACTACTTGAAATTAGACGGAACTTGGACAACTAGTGCACATGAGTCACTGGAAGTCCTGTTGGACACTAATTTTCCAGGGTGTCGATCACCTATGGATTCGCGACAGAATCCTATACAGATGTGCAGTATAACGACCTCCGCAAACATCGATGTGGATAAGCTACACTGGGCGATCAAAAGCTTCCGTCCATATAAATCTCCAGGACCGGATGGTATCATTCCCGCCGATCTACAAAACAATTTAGATCTGGTAATTCCCTGGCTACTAGATATATATCAAGCCTGCCTCACATGGTCATATATTCCATATCAATGGACCAAGTGCAATGTGATATTTATCCCCAAAGGAGGGAAATCATCTCATGCGAAAGCAAAAGACTTTAGACCCATCAGTCTGACATCTTTCTTGCTCAAAACGCTAGAGAGACTTATTGATATTCACATTAGGATGACTATCGATAAGAATCTCATTTCGCCATCTCAACATGCATACACAAAGCGCAAATCTGTTGAGACTGCGCTTCATGCGGTTGTGGGACATATATAGAAGTTACTAGAGCATAAAAACTATACTATGGTGGCCTTCATGGATATTGAAGGTGCCTTTAATAATATTGATTCGATGGCAATAACTCAATCGCTTAGAGAATTGGGGATTCATCAATCAATCATTAGATTTGTAGAAAACTTGCTGAGCGTCAGGACAATAACATCTACTTTTGGCGAGGCGAGTATTTCCAAAAGTGTGGTTAGGGGCACACCACAAGGTGGTGTTTTGTCCCCAAGGTGGTGTTTTGTCACGATGTGGCGGTGGCAGTGTCTGGTATCCATTTAGACATTATCACACAAAGATTGGAGACGGCACTTAGAATGATCTGCTCCTGGGGAGTACAGAGCAGGCTGGGTATTAATCCAACCAAAACCGAACTTGTATTATTCTCTAGGAAATACAAGATTCCATCTTTCAGGTTACCGACTTTAAACGGGATACCTCTTACTCTGTCTGAGAGCGCGAAATATTTAGGCATAATCTTAGATAGTAAATTATCATGGAAAATGAACATCCAGGCGAGAGCCTCTAAGGCCATTACGGCAATATACGTATGTAGGAAAGCCTTTGGCAAAACTTGGGGTATGAATCCAAGGATTGTAAAATGGCTACTTGAAGCGGTAATCAAACCGATATTACTCTACGGAGTTATTGTCTGGTGGAAAGCACTAGACATTAGAACTAACATATCTATCATAGAAGGTGTGTTACGAAATATGGCTATCCTCATTACAGGGGTAATTAGGTCAACACCGACTAAGGCACTCTTTGCCATACTTAATTGGCTACCAGTAGACCAACTGGTCAGGGGGCTTGCTATGAAAACAGCTGTTAGACTGAATGTCAGAAATGCATGGAACCATAGGCCATAGGGTCATGCCAGTATCCTGGGGATCATGAACGTCATTCCCGGTCTTATTGACTACTGTACCCCAATATCTTTCTTCACACAAAGCTTCTTGTCTTTGACTTGACGGAGGGTCCTGCACCTCCACCTGGAGCAGTCTGTGTGTACACGGATGGCTCTAAAAGGGGTGATAGGGTTGGGGGTGGAGTTTATATGGAAGAGTTTGGAATCAAAATGTGTTTCAGACTTCCAAATGACTGTAACGTCTTACAAGCAGAAATATCTGCTATCAAAAGAGCGGCAAACTGGTTAAGGTACCACAGAATATTCAACAGAATATCTGGTTTTGTACCGACAGTAAAGCTGCAATTCTGTCCTTAGAAGGTGTGTTTACCACATCAAACTCAGTCCTGGAATGCCGGACATCCTTAAATTGGATGGCGGAAAAATCAACAGTCACCCTTAAATGGGTGCGGGGATATGGGAGTATTGTAGGCAACTGTGTTGCTGACGAACTGGCAAAGAAGGGAACTTTGCTCAACGATAGCGCCATTGACGTCTATTATGGCATTCCCCTCTCTGCTTGCGAGCATCGAATAAATCGAGCCTAATACGATCTGGCTCAGGTAAGATGGTCCAATGAGTCGACTTGTCAAACGGCGAGGACGATCTGACCTATACTGGATCAGAAAAAAACGGCTTTGCTATTTTGGCTGCCAAAAATGCAGCTACGCGATTTAATATCAATGATCACTGGGCATTGCCTATTTGGAACTCATGCAAGAAGAATGGGTCTCCACTACAACGATTTCTGTAGAAGTTGTCAGGATGAGGAAGAGGAGGAAACTGTCGAACACCTCCTTTGCCACTGCCCTGCGTTGGAATACCAAAGCCTCCAGTACCTTGGACAAAGGTGCTTTGCAAGCCTCTCCTGAGTCTCCATATTGGAACCGAGCAGGATTAACTCCTTTCTGAGGAGCAGCGGATGGTTTTCTAACCAACCTCCACTTGACGAGGCATAGAAAATCTCGTTAACAACCTGGCTTGACCAACCTGCCTTCCGTTGGCTACCTCCCCACATTTCTGACTCTTCTCTTTCTACCTTTAAACTGTTTGTCTTTCTGTCTGTCTGTCTGTGACTGTATCCTATGTCTTCTTTTAACGCTTTTTCTCTTTTCTCTCTCTCTTTTCTATCTCTCCCTTTTTCCTCTCCTCTTTTGCAGGTTAAGCAGATTTGTAAGCAATAACAACTCCTCATTCCCTTAGGGAACAATACCAAAACACTTTGGCCAACAAACTTCAGGGGGCCAAAAAACTTTTTGATTACTTATAATAGTTATAGAAGACCAAAAAATATTATTTTTAATAATTATTAAAAACCTCCAAAATAAACTTAATTTTTAATGGTTATATAAGACCAAAAAAAAAAAAAAAAATTAAAAAAATTTTATAAAGGTTATGGAAAACTAAAATGAATAAAATTTACCAAAATAAAAAAAGATAAAAATTAAATATAATAATTACGAAAGATCTAAAAATTAAAAATCTTTTATAATGCTAATGGCAGGACACAATTTTGTTTTGTTTGTAAGTGTTATTACGGGAAAGAAATTTTTACAGTTATTTTTTCTGCAACTAATTTAAATTAAAAATAACTGCTATTTCGGGTCCCTGTAAAAAATAGAATTATAAAATTATAAAAAAGATCAAAAACTACAATAATTAAATAATTGTAATTTTCTTTATTTATTTTTATTGTTTAAAACTTTCTAATTCAAAGAATCTAATTAATGATCTATAATCTATGTATATAAATAAAGCACAAAATTAATTATCGTTAATAAGGGTTACGTGGGTGTAGATTGGATTTGAAGAAACTGTGCCACCTCAATCGGTCTAAGCTAGAGTTCAATGGGGTGCAAATCCGTTTGCCTATTGGGACAATAAAAGAAATGCACGGTATCAACAGGGCCCTGTGAACAGGATGGACAACGGTTTAAAGTGCCAGGAACTATTCGTTCACGGTAGCAGTTAAATAAATTGCACCATCTGCCTCTCAATTTTGCCAGTGTTTACCCTGTTTTCCTTGGTAAGAGCTGTTCATGATTCGAAATTGCAGGAGGATGTTCATTGAGGACTTTATTTCATCACCCAGACATGGTAGTTGTGACTACCCGCTGAAGAAAAAGTTTTTGGACCGTCACTATGGACATGCGGTGACTTCTTGGATATCATTGCGATAGCGGCTTTGTGGGATGTGCCTAAAGTGGGATCTTAGGGGAGTATCCGATGATTAGTATGACTTGGCAGGTGGAATGTTGTCTTGTCTGACCAACAGTATCTTTCTTCAATTCGTGAAGGTGATCCACATTGGTGCCAGCGAGAGCTTTTAGAACCTTATTTTGGGATTTCACTTTTTGGCTGATATAAGTGGCGTACGGGGAAAAGTGAAGGAAGTTGCCGAAGACCACCCCTGGAATTTTTAGGTTGTGCAAACACTTGTGGGCCTATTTTCCTATTGTTTTCTGAAATGCACAGCTTGTTGCCAGATATGCCGTGGGTAAAATAGGGTACATATGTATTTCCCATACAAAGTAAATATTTATCAGCGTATACACAGAAAAATTATTTTCGTATACATATGTAGATAATTATAATAGGCAAAGACTTGAAATTTTGAATGATGAACTCCCTTAATAATTGCGCATTGACGCCAAAAATGGCTTCAGGACACCTCGAAATATAAACATTCGTTGAAACCCCGACACCGATTTTTTTACGATTACTATAATTTAACTGTACTGCGTATGGTAAATTAAAAAGAAGTTTGAACGGATCGACTTTACCATTCGTGAGACCATTCATTGCAATATGATATACGAGTAGGTATGGAAAAATATTTTATGTGCTGTAGCAAATGATTACATAGAAAAACCAACAACATTTTTCAAACTATTGTAGAAACTACCCAGCCAACAAAATTGTTCGACATCCATAAGATGTCTAACAGAAATGTCTATAATAAAGTCAGAATCTTATACGAATTCTGTCCGAGTTCTGACCCAAAAATACATGAAGTGGTTGAAATGATGTCTGACAGACAAGTCTTGGGAAATTCTTATTTCTTTGTCGATGTTTCTGACAGAAATCTAACAGATATCTAAAGAAAAATCATGGAAAATTCTGTTTAATTAACCAATAGTCGTATTGTTTTCTGATATATTTCTAAAAGAATTTCGAATAAGTTTCTAATCGACTAGTCGTATAGATTTCTTACAAAAATCTCAAAAATCAAATATCTAATAAAATACAGTATTAGTTGTTTTAATTATTATTGTAACAGCCTATAAATTCTTCCAGTTTAACAAAATTAATTCAATTTAATTATTTATATTTAAACTTTTTATTTTTATTAATTTAAAACGCAAAGCAATCTCGATTCGTCAAAACCTAAAAAAACATTAAAATTATATCAACTCATTATTCTCGCCGCCTGCTACTTCAGCCAGGTTGCTACATCCCTCCTATATTTTTAAGCTTCAACAACACTTTAGGCTTGGGTCCGTTTGGACCTATATTCTGTGATGTTGATGGTAGTTCCGGTGACAGCTCATTACCCGAAAGCCAATTCGTTAGCGAAGAATTCAAGGCCTTTTGCAACACCAATAATATTAAATTGATGACGTCACCGCCTTATTGGCCCCAAGCCAATGGAGAGGTCGAAAACTTGAATCGCTCTCTGGTAAAACGTCTTAAAATTGCTCACTCGCAGGGTTTGGATTATAAAAAAGAGATTTGCAGGTTTACACTCATGTACAACGTCACCCCTCATGGTACAACGGGGAAAGCTCCTTCGGAACTTATTTTTAATCGAGTTATTAGAGACAAGATTCCATCCCTGAATGACGTTGAGGATGATGTTATCGACTCTGAAGCCAGAGACAATGACATTGCTAATAAAGAAAAAGGGAAACAAAGTGCCGATTCCGACAGAAACGCCATCGATTGTGATATCAAAGTTGGGGATAAGGTACTCCTCCGGAATACAGTATTTTCTAATAAATTATCTACAACTTTTGGGAAAACTGAATATGAAGTAACAGATCGGAAGGGAAATGATGTCGTGATATCAGGAGAAGGCAAAGTGTATCGTAGAAACATTACTTATGTTAAGAAAATTCCAGCTGACTCATCGCTTCCATCTTTAGCCAAACCTACTAGAACTTCGGTTGTAAATCCAGAACATCTTGAACTTCAACAAGACGTGAATTCCGCCAACGATTGGCTTTCGGGTAATGAGCTGTCACCGGAACTACCATCAACATCACAGAATATAGGTCCAACCGGACCCAAGCCTAAAGTGATGTTGAAGCTTAAAAATATAGGAGGGATGTGGCAACCTGGCTGAAGTAGCAGGCGGCGAGAATAATGAGTTGATATAATTTTAATGTTTTTTTAGGTTTTGACGAATCGAGATTGCTTTGCGTTTTAAATTAATAAAAATAAAAAGTTTAAATATAAATAATTAAATTGAATTAATTTTATATTTAAACTTTTTATTTTTATTAATTTAAAACGCAAAGCAATCTCGATTCGTCAAAACCTAAAAAAACATTAAAATTATATCAACTCATTATTCTCGCCGCCTGCTACTTCAGCCAGGTTGCCACAATTATGATTAATATAACTTCTAAAAAGGAAATTTCTTACTGCCTACTATTTGGAACTTTTCTTGCTCCCAAAAAATTTATGTCGTTATCCCCCATAATTTTGTTCACATTGCCCTTTTATATTAAATCTCGTTACCTAAAATGAAGAATATTACAAAAGTAAAAATAATAAAGATTTTATTCTTTAACTTACTATTTTCCTATAGGTTGAGCATTTCGTCTTCATCTTCCTTTCCTTCCCAATCAAAATATTACAGTTTAAGGATTCCAAAAATTTTTCTAACTTATATTTACATATTTTAATTGTCAGAATATTTTTATAAAATTGAAAAAAAAAGCAAATGGGAATTAAATTGTCTGAACGAAATCCGTTAGAATACTATCAGACAAATCTGTATACAAAAATAAATAAAATGCTAGCAACATATCTATACGAAATCGATTAGACAGGCCGTATATTAAATTTCCCGCACATGTCTGACAGAAATCAATACGAAAAATCCGAAAATAAAATCAGAAATTTGTAAGATCTGTTTGATTCAGACAATGTCGGAATATTTTGTTGGCTGGATAACGACTTAGCACACCTACAATAGCTTGTGAATTGAACATATTGATACGGCTAACACAAAGGGTTCTCTTTGACGGTTAATTTGAACAAATTTCAGCCTCGCTGTTTTTTAGTTTTGGGACAAATGTACATTAACTAGCAATGTGGTCATTTTATGATATCATTTCTTTTCATCTTATCAATTTTACAGCTTTAATTAAACTTTTTTTTTTAAATAGATCACAATTACTTCATTTCTAACAAAATAGTAGCCAAGTCACATTACATTTTACATTTGCGCCACCTGCTATATGAAATTCCTATTGGTAATGGGTGCATAAGTTTTGGCACGCCCTAATACGGTACTTGTAACTTGTTATATTTTTTTTTTTCATTCATTTCATTTTGACGCTGAAAATATGTGGGCGAAAAAAAATTCCACAGCAATTACTTTTCCGATCGAATTGCTTGACATTTTAGAGATAACATACGAAATGTAAAACTTTTCCTTAACCATGAGACCAGAAAGAACAATTGTATGTAACAGACAGATAAGATTAACTTGTTTTTGATGTGTAAAAGGCTTGTATTTTATTTGTTTACATAAGAAAAAATACGCATTTATTGTGTTAAAAATAATAAAATGTTTTATTGTTTTTTGTTGTCTCCAACATTTGTTATAATTTTATTAAGCACTTACAGACTATCAGTACTTAATGCTAACAGTACTATAATTAAAAATATTATTTTACAAAAATTACTTTATTTAGTGTTTTTTGTTGAGTTATATAATTTTGAAAACTAAATATTTACAATAAAATGCTAAATTGACTGCGTTTTGTCATTTAGTTAGAATTTAAAATTAACTATAAGTTGTAGGAATTTATATTTACACAGTAAATAATACATATATTCAATTCAAATTTGGTTGAACCAGAAGCGAAATTTCTTCAAAATTAATCGAATTATTTGTTTATATTCATACAAAAACAACCAACAAAAAGACACCTAAAATCTACGTCTTATACTAATTTTAACTGTTATATCACTGTAACACTTACACGACTATTCATCGGTTTTACCGTTGTTAGTGTTTATTTTAGTTTACAGGGTGCTTGTGTATGGGTGCAGCATTATTAGCTAAGGTTATAGTCGATTTTGTAAAAAATTCATCGTTCCACGGTTGCACAGTAGCTTGGCCAAACACTATAAATAATGCATTGCAAATCAAATAAACACCAGCTGCTATAAAGAATACTATGCGCCATTCGTTGGGATCCTCCTCATTACTAACAATTCCGCCCACAATTAAAGGAGCACATATAGAACACAAATTTGATATACCATTAGTAATGCCCATCATAAGTCCAGCAAAGTTGGGAGACAAGTCCATGTGATTGACCAAATAACCACACAAAGAAGCGGCATTAAACCCAACAGCAATTGTTAGTAGAGCTACGGCTAACATTTTCTCGTTTTCTGTCATATAACCCAAAACTATGAGACAAACCATTGGTACCCATTGGCCAATGGAGTTAAAAAGTTTTCTTGCCACTGTCACCGAAATAATTCCACGATTTATAAGCATATCAGATATTGGACTAACAACCAGACTCAACAGCCACATTGCCAAGTATGGAAGAGCCGAGAGAAGAGCATTAGATTTCACGTCCAAACGTAAAACTTTACTCATATAAGTTGGCATTTCGGTAAGCATTGTGTAGAAACCCCATACAAAACCACAGTGCGCAGCTATCAGCCCATAGAATGGCAAAGAAGTAAACAGAAGTTTCCAAGGTACATCCATTGTCTGGAAAAATTTATAAAATTATTGATTTATTAACATGATTTGGAAAACGAAATATTTAAATATTTTAAATGCCTGGTTTATAGTAGCCAAGTTTTCTTAAAGCAAGTCTTATTTTGTGGGAAAGAGAGAAGTGAAATAAGTCTACTTTTTTGTTCCATAAAAATCAGACGTGCTGCAAAAAAAAAAAACTTTCCCTGTGTAATCCAGGTATAACTAATACCGATTTTGAACAAGTTATCGATATGTAAATTAAACGCAACAGTATTATTGCTCATCCAGAAGCAGTAAACCCCCGGCTTCATTTGCTATCAACATGTCTTAACCAATATTAAAAATAATGTTTTTTTTTTATATGAAGTTTGACTTTTGTTAAGACATGTTAATGTCTAATGGTGACGGGGGGTAACATCGCCAGCAATGCGCCAAGAGATGATGGCAAAAATTTAAAGTAATTTACTGTTAAGCGTAGTTCAATTGGCCAAAAACCCCAATGTGTCTGCTCGTAGCATGGGGTGCATAAAAACTACGATCAAAGCCCTAAATAAAACATTAAAAGGACAAGATTTTAAATCTGCTGAAAAGGCAGTTCCCAAAGGTGTTAAAAGGCGAGCTACTATGCAATCGCGTATGGCTAGAGTGCAAATAATAAGACATTTTAAAACAGCGAATTGAACTACGAAAGTAAACACCTGTAAACCTTTAATTGATGGCGGTAACTACCTTACTACTCGGTTTCATTCAATGTAAATAAACCAATCCACTCTGAAAAGATAACTACGGTGCTTTGTTGCCTTGTGTAAGTAAACACTAGAGTATCCATTTAATCGGGGTTTGATTTTATTCGAGCAAATAATTAATCGATTTTGCAATCTAAATTTTACTCGGATAATCGATTAAGGTTTTTAAATTACTCGAATAACTTAAATTAATCGAGCATATATAATATAAATTTGTATCAAATGAGAAAAGACAACCATACAAAATTGATTAATAATATATTTTATTAATGACAACTTGTAGATGAATTTTCAAAGTATTTTATTAATTTGTTTATTTCATTTAGAAAATTATTGTAGTAGAAAAAAGTTTTGATCACAAATAATATGAACTGATTTAATAGCTTTTCGGTAATATGGATGGATGGAAAAATATGGATTAGGTGCCCCAGTGAGCTAGTAGGTAGTATGCTAGTCTATCAGTCTGGGGGTCGTGGGTTCGATTCCCAAAAAGTGTTTCACTACAACGAGGTCTTCATTAGTATGATCGATAATTAGGTTAGAATTTAATTTGTAATTATGTTGTGACATTAAAACAAACATATGAATTGTTTCATAAATCTCGTATACTACTAAAATTGAATGAAAACAATTTGGGAAAAAAAGTCATTCGATTTATGAAAAATGTATGGGTTACACTCGTTTGTATTATTTTTTCTGTATGTCTTCTTAAAATCAGAAAAAAAAATTGGAGATCTTAATAAAAACTCATTTTATTGATTTGTCGATTAGCCGATGTAATTTGTTATTTTTTATTCGAAATTTGCAATTTTTCATAATTAAACAATTAATCGGCGTAAAATTCTACGATTAAACGAGCGATGATTGTTCGATTGAAAACCCTAGTAAACAGTCTAGCACAAACTTTTGAATTTTTTCAACAAGACCTGGGAACACACCAAAAAGGCTGTAAAACTCAGGGTATTTTACAAGAAAATATTTCACAACAATTTCCACCATATTTCACGTACTTAACATGTCATAGATTTTTCAATATGGTAGATTCTAGGAGCCCAAAATATGGGACGGTCCCATGCTCTGCTCTGAGAACAGTTAGATACAATGGAAGAAAGTGCTTTTTTAAAGTAAAAAATCATTACCGAAACCAAAGACAAGCTTGATGACTACTATGGGGACTCTGCACAATCAATTTTAATGGCTTAAATGGTGTACTTACATCCGTTATTGTCATACCAGCACATATGATGTCCGATATTGCTGGCGCTATAGGCATTTCAACCGAGTCTGTACATCACATTTAACATGAAGCGATGGGTGGCACCATTAACAAATTTGAAGAAATGACAGGGTGTTACGAGATAGGGGTCAAACGAAGGTGTCATCACTAAAACAAACGCATATTTTTAGGTCCTTGAGAAACCTTACTACTTGGAGAAAGTAAAAAACAGAGGCGCTGGACTAAATATATTGAGCTTAATAGCAATAGTAAGATATAAAATGTTTTTTTTAAGTCACGGCATTATAAAATTGCTCCCAGACTAGTGCAGACAAAGTATTGAGTATTGTGTGGGAAATGGTAAAAATTAGCTGTTGTCATAAAATTTAATAAATTAACTTTATATAAAAATATAATGAAATTTAAAACTTTTTAGACTAATTTAATATTGTCGCCATGTTATTCTTTAAAAATATATTTCTTTTATAACTTTATTCTTTAACACTTTTTGGATGCAATACATTTTTTTTTATTTTCATGGAAATGGTGTAAATCAACTGGTGTCATAAAATTAAATAAATTAATAGGTCATTTATTATTTATGTGTTATTGATTTAACATGGTTATTAATTTTAATTTTATTGTCTCAGATTACAAAAAATCGAGTATCAAGAATTTCAAAACACCAATTTTATTGTTAATCATTTTATTTTTATTGTTGTTTATTATTTATTATTAGTATTTAAACATTTGAAATTAACAACAACATTGCAGTTATACTGCATTTTTGATAATTAAAAGGTTTCAAATCAATTAAAATATATCGACATTTTTTAAAGGCCTTTTCACACTATAACACAAGTTTAATACTTTTGGGGAGTTGTTATTGTTTTTGAAAAATCTTAAAAGTAATAATATTTGTATTATAGTGTGAAACGGCCTTAATTGATTTTTAACTTACCCCACTCTCTTGACTACTTCCAGTTAAAGCCTCTATATACTCAAGCTCTTTGCTTGAAATAATTTTTGAATCTCGCGGTGTATCGGCACCAAATATTAAAAATATTGCAGACCACAAAATGCCAATACCTCCAGTAATATAAAATATGCCCGGCCAACCCATGCTCGAATCGAATATGTTGCCACTAATTGCCAACAAGAGAGCAGTTCCAAACTGTGCGCCTGAATAAACTAAAGTGGTCAAAACACTTCTTTCTGGCTTAGGAGCCCATTTGGCTAAAAGAGTATGCATGCAGGGATATACAACTCCCTGAGCAAAACCTACCAGTACTCTTAAACCACAAATCAATTCCCAATCAGCATTATTAGGAACGAATGGATGAAGAATAGTTATAAGTGATCCAAAGACTGTGGCGCTGCCTAAAACGATTTTTCCACCAAATCGTTTGGCCAAAATACTGGCGGGCATTTGGGCGGCAACATAGCCCCAAAAGAAACTGCTCAGTATTAAACTTTTTGTCGAAGAATCCCAATTGTAATAGAGTTGACGTTGAGTGGGCTCAGTCATGGGTACTATGGCGGCCGATATATTAACTCGCAGAAAATAAGCAAAAGCCATGCCAAAGAATAGAAGTATCGCCTGTACATGGCGTATCCCAAATAGATTTGCTGTAATTAAATGAAAAGAAAAGCAAATTAATTAAGTTTGTGGTTAAATAAGTTATTAAAAATTGTACAATAAATTTGAAAATCCTTGTTTTCCTGAGAATCGGCCACCACTGCCCTATACGAGTTCTTCGCATATAAAAGTGGTGTTTTTTCGGTGATTAAATATGAAACTAAATAAACCATGTGTATAACTTTTTATTTTAATTTAACTGACTCAGTAACAATTATACTGAATACTTTTTAGTTTTTTATTGCTTATTTATTTATTTATTTATTTTAACATTTAATCACCACCTCAGTTCTAAAACGGTGAGTTCATCTGAAAACTTTGAGGCGTTCTGAAATTGCTGTTGATTATTTTCACAAGTTTTATTTGTAAAATATTCAAGGTTCCTTCAAGCAGACTGCGTGTTAATTACATTTTACATTTTACGCTATAAGCGGCAAAATTGTTTAAGATAAGAAATTTATATACCAATGTATGTGATTATACCATAAAGGGAAAAATCTGTGGAAGTCGAGAAAGCTATTATGTTAAATTACAAGGTGGCCCAAATGTAAAATCCATGCAGTGAGGAAAAGGGGAAAGGTGTTTATCTTTAGTTAAAAAACTTGGCTACAGAAGAAGTAAAGTCGAATTAAATTGCTGGACTTGGATTGGGACACCTCGGATATGTTAGTAATTGAACCGATATGAAATTATTATTTTTACTTAATTAATTTGCCATAAAGGGAAAAATCTGTGGAAGTCGAGAAAGCTATTATGTTAAATTACAAGGTGGTCCAAATGTAAAATCCATACAGTGAGGAAAAGGGGAAAGGTGTTTATCTTTAGTTAAAAAACTTGGCTACAGAAGAAGTAAAGTCGAATTAAATTGCTGGACTTGGATTGGGACACCTCGGATATGTGAGTAATTGAACCGATATGAAATTATTATTTTTACTTAATTAATTTGCCATAAAGGGAAAAATCTGTGGAAGTCGAGAAAGCTATTATGTTAAATTACAAGGTGGTCCAAATGTAAAATCCATACAGTGAGGAAAAGGGGAAAGGTGTTTATCTTTAGTTAAAAAACTTGGCTACAGAAGAAGTAAAGTCGAATTAAATTGCTGGACTTGGATTGGGACACCTCGGATATGTGAGAAATTGAACCGATATGAAATTATTATTTTTACTTAATTAATTTGCCATAAAGGGAAAAATCTGTGGAAGTCGAGAAAGCTATTATGTTAAATTACAAGGTGGTCCAAATGTAAAATCCATACAGTGAGGAAAAGGGGAAAGGTGTTTATCTTTAGTTAAAAAACTTGGCTACAGAAGAAGTGTAGTCGAATTAAATTGCTGGACTTGGATTGGGACACCTCGGATATGTGAGAAATTGAACCGATATGAAATTATTATTTTCGAGCTGATTTTAAAATTGTTAAAAATGTCGGTAAAATTTTTAATTTTTTACCTACCTTAAGAGTAGTTTTTTGTCAGAGGTCAGAGATTTCTATATCTATACAGGGAGGTACCTTAGTATCCTAATCCTAAAATTTCCTCAAAAATGTCTTATTTCCAAGAGAAAGTGGAGAAAAAGTAGTGAAAGTACGTCTTTTTTCTTAATTTTATGGTACTTCATATTTTAAGGCATCTTTTATATTTGAAAGCAGTATATTTTAAGCAATGTTGCGCAACAGATGGCGCTCTTTTAAAATAATGAGTAACTCATTTCCTGTCTGTCTTTTACAGAGCTTTACTATCATTTTTAGAATTTTAGAATATTATATACATTTTAGAATTTTATCCAGGGATGGGTACCTTTATATAAAGTAAATAGATAAGAGTCTTAAAATTTAGTAAGGATTTTTTTCAAAGCAAAATCGAACAAATTATTGTCAGGACGCACACAACGTGTGTGGGTACAGCTAGTTATATTATAAAAATCCAAAGTTCTAAGTAAATAAAATTCCAAATTAGAAAAAGTAAAGTTTTTGTTGGTGCTGCCATATCAAATAAAACCAAATATGAAAGTTAACATCCCGTATACATTACTCATTAACATGTCTTAACAAAAGTCAAACTTCATATAAAAAAGCAGTATTAAAAATAATATTTTTTTTATATGATGTTTGAGTTTTGTTAAGGCATGTTGATGGCTAATGCCCGTCTTCAATAGCCAGGGTTAAGAACAAGAAAACGAAACAACACCTTTGTCGAATGTAAAATATAAAACAACAATTTAGTTTATTTTTGTAGAAAACAAAAAAATATTTAAATATATAAAAAATAGGCTGACTTCATAAGGCAGATTGCTAAAAAAAAAAAAAACACTGGAATCCATAGAGGTCATAAACATAGCCGCCAGATTTGACGATTTTGGGTCCTAAAAGAGACTGGTGACGATGGGACGATTTATACCCTAATTTTGACGATTTTATATAATTCAAAATTGGCATTTCCAATTTGATTTGATAATATTGATATACCAAAAAAATGTTGTTAGACGTTTTGGGAATTTCTAGAAGCTGTTGTAGTTAAGTTTTCAAAAATATATTCCAGGAAATATTAAACACATAAATAAAATGTTTCAAAGGAGAGTACAGAAATTAAAAATTTATATAAGGTGCGATCCTGTACTCAGCATTGGGAGCCCTCGGGATCCCAATTATACCGAAAACTGTTCCGTTCTGCAAGATTGGGTAAAAGAGAGTAGCTTTGAGAGAATGACAGTCTTCTTTTTCCTGCCCGAAACAGCCCAAACTTTTTGTTTGAAATGTTTGAAAATAAACAAACAAAATTAAAAAATTATATGTTTTTATGCTCACAAAAATTATTATTTAAAAGCTTTTTCATAAAAAATTTGTAAATTAATCTTCCAAAATATACTAAAAAATGTCATACATACAAAATTTTTGTGTTTTAAATTTTTATTATGTGCGAATGCATGCAAAACACTTTCACATCATTGTTTGGGATATAAAGTTGGTTTTTAGTGTTTCCGCTCTTTTGAGCATTTTTGACTCTTAGAGAGTTTATTTTTGTTTACTCTCATTTTACCAAACTTTTCCCAAAAAGTACGGGATCGCACCTATAATGAAATACAAAAATTGTTAAAAATTCTAAAGAGCACCTTTTTAAAAACTAGGTTGCTTATAACTGAAAACTTTTATTTGATTATAAAAACAAATACAATTTTTTTAGATTGAAAGACATTTATTTAGGAAATACTTATGTGCCACAGACGTATTGACAGAAGCGCAAATAGATGAAAAAGAAATATATAATATCTATACATATAATAAAACTGGTACCATTCTGTATCTAATACAGCAATTTTTAGAATTTTCGTCTGTCCCAGACATACTGACAGACAGAAATTATGTCTATCTGTGTACGCATCACGTGAAAACTACTGCATGAAGTTTTAGAAAAATTTGTAAAGAGGTACCTTAGGATCTCGCAAATGCAAATATACCGACTTTAAGGTACTGCAAACTTGACAGCACCCTTTTTTTTAAAGAGAAGTAACCTCAGGCAATTAATACCTGTATTAATCGTGTTTCTTCCTTTGGAAAGGGATAAGAGTAGATAAGACAGAAGGTTAGTGATAGTATAGCTTCACGTCCGGCAAAAGTGCAATTGCACGTTGTTTTTTTATAACAGTCTTGCAGCGCCCCTGGTGTTATTTACTTCGCCACGGCTGAGTATTGAACTTGTGAATATTGCTTTAGCAAGTTAACGGGCTAATCACTTAAGCTACATCCTTTGTTCTTGAGTACCTCACAGCTAGTTATATAGTTCTAGGCCAAATTAATCTACATATTTAATATTATTAATTAGGAAAAAAAAGTTGGTTTTCTGAATATATAAAATAAATTTCCTATTTTGCTGAAGACAGTGATAGACAAGAACTAGAAACTAAATCAAGACAATGAAAATTATTAGACCTAAAAAAATGTAAACTAATTGGATTATTGGAAAAAATATGAGAGTTGCAAACGAGAGATTTTAGTTTTTAGTTTCCCATTTGGACTAAATTTATTAAAAAATCCTTGTTTTACCACTTTCTTCAGCAAATGGGGAAAGAGTATTAAGGTAAATATAAATAAGACTAAAGTAAAAAATATCTCTGTATTCAAAAGAATTCTGTTTAATTACTAAGATTTGTTGATATAAAAGTTTTTTGATGTTTTGCCTTTAATAAAAAAATGTTTAATGGTAAAAAGGCCTTTGACGTTTTTATGACGATTTCAATAAGCTATTTTGACGATAATGAAGATTTTTTCACAATAATATGACGATATTACCTCTAAAAAATCTGGCAGCTATGGCTATAAAGGCCATAAGCAAGGCGAATTGATTTTACACGGTAGGACCTTCACGGCAACAACTGCAACAAAACAACAAATTTTCTAGCATATATAAAATAATTAGTTTTTACAAGACAAAGGAGACCAAAATATAATCGGCTGGTCTGTTCATCACACCTGGTATATTCAATTCACCTTGGCCATAACACTATTTTTTTTACTATACCGTGAGTTATTATTACAGTGTAACACTTTTCAATACGAATCAGTTTTCAAATTTGTATATTGTTTTTATTTAAAATTATTATTTATTAGTTGAAATTAATTTTCCTTAAATAAAAAGTATTAATTATTTTTTAAAAACTACAATCTCAATAATTTTTTTTTAACAAAACAAGCGAAAAGCAAGACAAAACAAATACATATGCGTCATAATCCTTTAAAGTGGTTTTACACGACGTGTATTTGTCATATGACTTGTCACATTTCCATTTGTAAATTCTATACACGTCGTGTGAACCCTTTCAAACATAACATGTGTATTTTCCATGTGTACAATACATATGACATTTTTCATTTAGAACGTGTTCTATTTTGATGTGACAAAGCATCTGACATCCTGTAATGTCAACTTGATATTTTGTTATTTAATGCTTTTTGTGGTAAAAGCACTAGGTTTGCATCTTTGCATCAGCTGTGGTTCGAAATAAAAAACTGTGTGGCGGCACAATTATATATTGTAAGTTATGTCACATGTAATTACACATGTACATTTGAAAGCAAAAATTAATACCGTATGTAAAATGGCTATTTTGACATACACATGAAATTACATATGGGTTATCAAACTGACAAGTCATATGACAAATACACGTCGTGTAAAACGATTTTTAAAAATATCTTTGCATTATAGCAGTCGCAGTTGTGCAGTATTTTATGCCTGTTTGTTGTCTGTCTGTTGCGTTTGTTGTTTTGCAAATTGCGCTCATGAAATCAGAAATAGTTTTTTGTTAATCAAATAATTCAAATCAAAACAAAAAAAAAAAAATGATTTACTTACTCGTACTTATATTTGCATATATGTAAATACATACATATGTAAATCAATAATGAAACGCAGGTGTTTCAGTTTGCTATACCCGTTATAATGAAATAAATAAAAATATTAGTACAATTTTTTATGTGTTTTTGACTTATTAAGTTTATTTACTTACTACTTAATTATTTGTTATTAATTAGTCTAAACAATTATTTAAATATGCAAAATGACAAACAAAATTAAATATTTTGCATTAGAGGCGTAATGCTAGCAGTAGCGATCTAATTAATTTATGGTTTGAATTCCAATCAAGGCGAATTCATACCAGGTGTAAGCAGTAGAGCAACAACTACAACAAAACAACAACTTTGACATTAGATTAGCAGATATGAAACAATGTATTTTTGACAAGACATTAGCAAAAAAACGTGAGCAAAAAACAATCAGCTGGGATATCAACACCACCTGGTATGTTTTGCATGCATTCGCATGAATGAAAAACCTTTTCAATAATATTTTTGTGAGCATAAAAACATATAATTCTTTAATTTTGTTTGTTTATTTTCAAATATTTGATTGCTTTGTATTTTCACAATCTACCCAAAAAAATATATGACTCGTTCATGTATTATTGACGCAGTCTGGAGCAGGGTTGTCAGATTTGTTTTACCTAATTCGCAAAATCGATGTGAAAAATCGCCAATATCGCCAAAATGGTTTTGTGTTAGATTTTATGTGATAATGTATAAAATTGTTTTAATATATAAAAACAAAAAATTTATTCAAAATTACACATATGTATATGTATAATCATAAGATTATTTTTGATTTTTTCAAGGGTTATAAAACTAACTTTATTACAATATTTGTTTAAACCTAAAGTATATTTAACTTCTAATTTTTCAAATTGTTTTTATTCTTTACATTTGTTTCAATGTTATACTTAATACTTAACAATATATATTAGAAGAATAATAAATGAATAAAATTAAATTAAAAAAAAAAAACACAAATGGTTCACACTAGAAAGGTACAAAAAGCACTAATTGAATTTATATAATCTATAGCATCTAAAAAATCTATTTTGCAGACGATTTTTAATGGAATCTATTAATTATTGAAAGCGTTCTTTCTATAGAGTAATGCAAATTAGATGGAACATTATTATTTAAATAATCTTTCTAATTAACAAAAGATGATACTTTCTTTTGTTTTCAAAAGTACCAAAAAGTATATTTTTGAAAACAGATTTTTTTGTGATAATGAACATTTTGCAGTGGAAACTTCGTAAGATTAAAATACTTAAAATCATCTTTAAATATTAAAAAGAATTTACTCTTATAGGTTTAGGGCCATATTCATAAAAAATATTGTAGGTTTATGTAAGGTTTAATAAACAAACTTTGTATGAAAATTTGTTTTATAAATATTTTATAAATCAAAAATTATTTTTATGAAATTGGCCCTTAATGTTTACATTATTAATTTTAAAATTCCTTAATTCAGTTTTAAATGTTGATCAAAAGTCAATGAAATCGCAAATAAAATTGCCATTTATTTTAAAAAACCTCCAAAAAAAATCGACATATCGCCAAGTCAAAAATTAGATCGCCAATTAAATTTTAAAATTACCACGTTTGACGAGAAAACGTCATAACGTCAAACGAATTTAATAACCAAGCAGGAAACAGGAAATAGGAAATAAAAACAATAAACAGTTATCAAGAACCAAATAGCAAGAAACAGAATCAAAGCAATAATTTAAACAGCAAAATTCAAGATTAAGCAAGAATATTTTTCAAAAAAACAAAAAAAAAAACAAAAAACATAGGTATGTATGTATGTATATAAATCGATGGAATGCCACTATTTTTGTGGAGTTTGTACAGGTAATACCGTTTAACATATCAAAATGAAATTTAGTATGTGCCCTTGGTATAGAGAGATGAAGAGCTGTATAGCTTTTGGGCATAATCGGGAGCGTTAAAGGGGTAAATTTCTTACCCCCAAATTTTGTGAACGCTCTACACGTTCATACAGTATGACGTATTAAACCGAAATTTAGTATGTGCCTTTGGTATATGAAGATGAAGAGTTGTGTAAGTGTTGGGCATAATCGGAAAGGGGAAAGGGGTAGTTTACTTACTTCCAAATTATGTAAACGCTCTACAGGTCATACCGTATGACATAATAAAATGAAATTCAGTATGTGCCTTTGGTTTAAGGAGATGAAGAGCTGCATAATCGGGAAGGGCCAAGTGGTAGGTAAGGGCCAAGTGGTAGGTAATTAACACCCTAAACCGAAAATAATTAATTTTTCGATTCGATTATACTTTGAAGTTATATTCTTTATGTAATATATCCATAAAAATATCTGTTTCCATTGGGTATGGTATTTTTTTATTTATTTATTAGTATATAGAATAAATCCTTACATACTATAACATGTATTTAAAACTAAAATTAGTTGTTCAAATAAACAATTATATCTCGTTTCACAACATTGTGGGTCCCATATTATTGAATCATATTCTAAAATTGGTCTCACAAGTGAAGTGTATAACTTTTTTGTTATGTACGGACCACTGAAATCTTTCGCCCACCTTTTATTGAATGCAAGTACGCCTCTGGCCTTATTAACGGTCATATGAATATGAGATATGAAAGTTAATTTGGTCTCCATCAAAATTGCCAAATCTAAAAAGTTGTCTACCGATTTCAACTGATGGTTTCCCAAAAAGTAGTGCACATCATACAGTTGTTTTTTCGAGAAAGAAATACGTTTACATTTCAGTAGATTCAATTTCATTAGGTTAACATCGCACCATCTTTGAAAGCAATTCAAGTCAGATTGAAGAAATTACTAATCTGATAGTGTAGTGATAGTGATTAGTGTAGCTGAAGAAAATTTTGAGATCATCGGATCACAGTTGGAAGATCATTAATAAAAAGGGAAAATAAAATTGGCCCAAGATGACTGCCTTGAGGTACTCCAGATAAAACTGAAATATGTGTCGAGGTGCTGTTAAATAGCACCCGTTGATTTCGCTCCCACAAGTAGGATGAAATCCATTTTAGGGCATTCGAAGTAAGTGCCAGCAAGCTCAATTTATGCAAAAGAAGTTTATGATTAACTTTGTCGAAGGCTTTACTAAAGTCAGTGTAAACTGCATCAGTTTGCTCACCTTTGGCGAAACCCTGATTAATTATTGTAGTAAAATGCAATAAGTTGGTTATAGTTGAACAGTTTTTACGGAAACCATGTTAATGAGGTGGCAAAACTGAGGATGTGTGATAGCAGAAATAATGTAATATGAGTTTTTCGAAGAGCTTTGGTATTATGCTTAGCTTTGCAATTCCTCTGTAATTTGAAATATCGGATTTGGTACCAGCTTTAAAAAGTGGAATGATTCTCTCAAAAATTTAGGAAAATTACCACGTTGTAGGGAAATAATCTATAAAGTTGCCAATGAAGCTGACACACTTTCAGCACAATTAATTAATATACATCTAGGAACACCAACAGGTATTATCATAATTTGTAAAAAACTTAGGGTTTTATAATTTAAAACAAAAACCAAAATATACAATTAAAAATCTTAAAGAAAAAAAATAATTATTTTCGGTTTGGGGTGTAAATAAACTACCGCTCCCCTCTTCCCGATTATGCCCAAAAACTATACATATACCAAAGGAACATACTGGATTTCATTTTGATATGTCAAATGATGTTACCTGGAGACCAGGAGGCCGAAAACTTTAAGTTCCGTTGGAAATCCCGACATCGATTTTTTCAATATTACTATACTTTACCTATACTACGTATTGTAAAATAAAAGTTAAGAATTTTATAAGAGAAAGTCAAAATAGTGTTACTACAAGAATATAATCACTTTAAAATTTTCTTTCTCTTGTAAAAATATAAATATGTTAGTTGCGTAGTTTTGCATTTCACCTAACCATCTATACATATAAAACAGTAACTTATTTCATGTCTCTCTGTCTGCGTTCACACCACGTAAAAACTACTGGATGGATTTTAACAAAATTTTGTGAAGAGGCACCTTAGTATCCTGACTCAAATATAGAGTACTTTTTTCCAAAAAAAAAAAAAAAATATTTTATTTTCAAGAGAAAGTGGAGAACAAGCAAAACAAAATATTGTAAAAAATGTATAAAATGTATAAAAATGTATAAATGCATAAAAAATGTAAATATATTATAAATCTCTTTGCAAGTTTTTTTTTTGTTTGTTAATCACGGTTAAATGGCTGAACCAATTTTGATGGAATTTAAAATACAGATAGATCCTTATTTAGAAGGTGCAATAGGATGTATCTGTTTTCTAGAGGGAATAGGCGAGAAAATGGGGAGAACGGGAATTTTTGTGCGACTAACCCGATTTTATTAAAATTAAAAAAACAGTTACTTATTTTACGGGTGCTTAGATTGAATGTAGAAGTTGATCCATGAAAAATTATTCATTCAATTATTGTGATACTCAAGTTATATTAAATATTAAAATTTTTAATAATTATTATAATTATATGTATAAATTAATTTCTTTACTGTTGTACAAGCCCCCAAAATATTTTTGAATTTGTGGTGGCAAAAATAAGCAAAATATTTTAATAAGTTATTGAAACAAGTCTTAATTAAGTTATTATATAGTCTAAGAAAATAAAATAAATATTTGTTTCAACACTTTGCAAAACAATTGTTTTAGGTATTTATGTAATATGTAAGTAACATACATACATATGTATATACATAACATAATACTGATTTTGATATATGTACATATAAATTTCCATATGGATATAATTTTGAAATTCCATATGACCTTTACACGCAGTGTGAACACAGCTTAAGAGATGAAATAACAAATCGATGAAAAATCGATAAAAGACTTTTTTTACATTTTATTTTTACTCTCGCTGTGATTATTGGAATTTTCAGAACAAAGATTATTTATTCAAAATTCCACAATATGTTCACACAATTTCGACCGATGTAGTGTACTTTAAATATTTAATTAATTTTCTCACTTTATTGTCTTATTTTTTCTTGTTTGTTTTTTATTTTCATCCACAAACATTGTGATAATGCAAATATTTTAATCATAAAATTTTTATTTTGTATTGTTAAACGCTAAAATTTTGTAATAATTTATATAAATAAATTATGTTTACATATTGTTCATATTGGTGTATTATTTTCTTTGATAACTTATTATATGTATTGGAATTGATCAGCTGGAACACAAAAACAAGAAAATTAGACCTCACTCAATGAATCAGTATTGAATAAAACCGAAAACAAAAATAATAAGAAATTATATGTACATACATATATTTTTAATTCATATAGATTTTTAAATTGCATTGCGATTGTTAACGTACGAAAATAACACTTTTTGTTAATTTTTCAACACTCACGAGCTTCTATTTTATTACAATAGGAGTCCAAGGATTTAGTGGACTCTTTCAATTTTAATTTCGACATTTTTTGGGTTACTTTTTTAGCTGCTTTTTTTCAAGATATAAAATAATCATATCAATTATAGGAGAACTTGTTTCTGTTAAGTCTAAATTCTAAAATTCAACTAATTATTTTTATTTTTACCTTGTGGTTTTATTAAATATTTTTACACATACTCATGTACCGACAGGTGTACAAGTAAATATTCGTTTTTTTTTCGTACTAAAAAATGATTAACTAGTGTTTCTTGTTGTTAGAGCTTTCGGCATATGAATTACTTGCCGTCATACCTTTAATTGGGGTCTGCTATCTTTAATTTTATAATGCAATAATTACAAATGGTAACCTGTTTCTTTAACCTGTTTATATCACTCTCCACCAATGCAAGCAAAAAATGTTTTATTTATTAATGGGTCCGATAAGTGGTTTTGAGGTTGACGTATTTTCAACATAATTTTGGCGATTTTTTTTTAAAGAAATGTTTATTTTTTATGAGACATAACGTTTTTAATTGGCAGCACTGTTTTCTTTAGCAGCCGATGTACAGTGGTTTAAAAACGTTTTATTTTGGAAATCATAATCAACAAACAACAACAAAACAATATTGTTTATGAAATAAAATGTAAAGGGAGTGATAACTGCAATTTAATTTACATTGGCACGACAAAACGAACTTTAGAAACAAGAATGAAAGAACATAAGAATGACATAGAAAAACATAAACAGTCAACAGCGTTGGCTCAACACATACCAGAAACAGGTCACACAGCTGATTTTAAAACAGTTAAAATTTTAGATAGAGAAAATGTGGAAATAACAGGTACACTATTGAGAGCCTAAGAATACAATAAAATAAATAATATACAATGAACCTAGTCATCAAATTGAACAAAACACAAACAGAGCAACGGAATTAATTTGTGCATGTTGTTATAGGTGACGAATGCGTGGTTCATTTTCTGTTTAAATATAATTTTCTGTTTTCCAACAATGTTATTTGAATGATTATTGCACAGCAGATAGTAGGAGTACCGTTGAGCAACAGGTGGCGCTGTTCGCAAATACTACTGTCAACCTAAAATACAAAAACAACGTCATTGTCATGTTATAAAAGAGTTTTTATAACAAATGTTTTAACAACCATGTTAACACTTGAAAGTAACATTAACATGTCTATATTTAATACTAGCATGATGGTAGTGTTAATGTTTATCATTTTATGTCTAATGTTGACTGCGGGTAGAGGAAGATACGGACAACATAAACCCTTGTTACATTGTTGCCATTAAATAAGGTGTGATATAGGTAAGTTGTTTTTTGTTAAATGTAATATGTAAAATTATGTTTTAATGTAATTAATAATATTGTTTTTACTGTAAGTTTGTTATATTTAATGTAAGAGTGTTTTGAGGGAAATCTTTTGTTTTTAAACTAAATAGATTACTCTTGACAAAGTCAACAAAAAATTGACGAAACGTTGGGAAAAACGTAACTAAATTATTGTTTTTTTTACATTAAAGAAGATTGGCTGGACTTGCTTATGAAAAAATTACGATATCTTAATGCAATTTCATGAGGGAAAGTAGAGAAAATCCAACTTTCGAGGCTGACCCGCAGAACCACCTTGACCCTTTGTGTCCGACCAGCTGCAACTCCACTCAAAACACCTCGGCTTTGCCTCTGTGAAATTTTTTTAAGATTTCCAAAATACAACGTTTCTAAAGCTCTGTGCGATATAATAATTCTATATAGCGGCTGTTGTTTTGAATTGTGATAGCGTCTTAATAAGCTAAGTTGGCCGAAGAAAACCAAGAAACTACTGTTCAGTGGGATAGGATATAATTATTTTAGAAATAATACATTTTTTAAACTACACCTATTTTAAATAAAAATATATAAATATTATATATACATATATATAATTTTGTTGAAAAACTTATGACGCCACATATGGCCTTTCATGCACTAATATTATATAATTAACTTACAAATATCTAAAGTGCTGTTTACTTTTTCCGTAAAAAACAATGCGTTTTTTTCTTCAAATGGATACACGATTATTTTATGGTAATTTAAAATATGTTAATGATATTTCTAATGGTCATCAAAGTGATGATGAAGATATATCTGATACGGACGAAGAATATTTTGAAAGTCACCTATCTTATGAAGAACATATTTATATACCGGAGACTGATGACAGCGATGACTCAGATGACTATGATAAGCCTACTACGTCAAATGCAAAATTTGCTAAAAAACCTACTACGTCAAATGCAAAATCTGCTAAAAAGCCAAGAGCTCCAATCTGGAAGGAAAGTAGTTTGCCCACGTATACAGATGAAAATTTTTCATTTCTAGGAGATACGAAGCTTCCGGAATTTATCGAAGATCTGGAGACCCCAGCACAAGTGTTTGCTCTTATTTTCACTGACGATTTGATAAACTTCATCGTCGATCAATCGAATTTATATGCAGCTAAGAACCAAGAAATGGTATAAAAAGATTTTTTTCATATGATTGACATGTGTGTTGTCAATGCCTGGATTATGTGGCGCCGAAAATCGTAAGAATATATAGCATTATTTAATTTTAAGCTTGCAATAGCTGAACATCTTTGCAAGGTTGGCAAATTGAAAAAACGAGGAAGACCTGTCTCCACACCATTGAACTCTCCTGCTACAAGTTTTTCTACAAATACAAGCAATAAAAAAAGAAAACGACAAGACTTTCCCTAGAACTCTGCACGATCCGATAGAATAGGACATTTCCCCAAATGGATGAAAAATCGACAACTTTGTCAAAATAACTGCTCTTTTCGTTCATATACGTTTTGGGAAAAATGCAACGTTTTCTTGTGCTACAGTGATAATAGAAATTGTTTTTTGAATTTTCATACTGAGTGATTTTTTTAATTTAAATTACTGTAAATGCATATAAGGCCAAATATGGCGCCATTTTTTTCTTCTAAAATATAAAGTGAATTTTCGAATTTTTGTTAAAAATATATTTAATTGTCATAAACAAACATATATAAAGTGCGTTTTTATTTTATTTTTATTAAGTAGAAATATGTTCATGCAATACAGGGTTAAACGATATGTTTTGCACGAATTTATTGGCAACGTATGTGTCTATTGTGTAAAAAGAAAACTAGGTGTATATACATACATATAGTAGGTTGGCTACTATTATATTTTATTCTGTTACGGTCGGACAAGAACGGCTGGCTATATCTCTCAATTTTAATAGAATTTACCTCGATTTGGGATGTTATAATCATTCAAGGTTCGTTATACACAATATCGAAAGTTTCCCAATGTCAATTTAATTTTTTTATAATTTTATTCACAGATTCTTTTTGCACCTTTTCCCGGTAACTGAATTAACTCCATAACATCATATTAGTTTGAAAATCTAGGGTAGTGTTGCTGTCAACAAGCAAGTTTATTCGTTTGCATAAATTAAGCGCCTATATGATTTTTGCAGTATTTGAATAATATTTCCTTCTTATTGGTGGAAGGAAATCCAGAATACATATCGTACACTTAATCATAAACAGTTACAACTCTAAATTCTCAATGGGGAGAGCCAATAAAAAATGTTGTTCTACAGTAACGGTATTTTTTCAGTTAAAGAAGCCAGTGATGCAAACTAAAGAAATTCTAGCTGTAACATCGAAATTTAACTAAAAACAAACCAAAGATAATTTCTGTGGGTTCCTATTTTCAGCCTGTTAGTAATGAATCTAGGAAACCATCTGTGGTTTGGCTTACATAACAAACGAGCTCAACGGCACAACCGCAGAGCTGGTCTACACTAGCCCATAATAGCTCGCATCAGGAGTCATCTAAAAATTAAATGGAAGCAATTAATGTCGTTGTGAGAACGATTAACGAACATTGCAAATTTGCTATATTGAGGATTCGGAAGAAACGTTTTCTCATATGATTTGCCTGAACCTTCTCTAGACGGTATTTTGCGATGGCAGAACCGATGTTTCAAATTGAAATTCTCTTTAAAATAGAGTTTGATTTATAGAATTTGCATTGACACAACATCTGAAGGGATTGAGATATTCTTACAAAATTTTATATTATTGAGAAAAGAGAGATTTTAAACAAAATTTAATATTTTATCCCCCGAATTACTAAAACGGGAAAGATATGTTCCAAAAAATTGTATGTTTTTTTATAAAATTGGCCACGCTGAAATTTTACGATAAATTATAAATTTAGTATCAAAATTGGATAGGGCTGAGGGAGAACCGATACAATTTATGACCCAATTTTTCGTGTTTTTGCATTTCCTATAGTATAACAAAATTTACTAGCACCGAAGTAAATTTAATTTATATGGGCAAAAAAACATAATCACCTTTTTGAGTAAAATCATAAAAACATGGTAGTTTTAACGAGTCCCGCTATCAGAACAAAACTTATTACTATTTTATTCAAAATTGTATTAAGAGCGCAGCGGTTAATAACTAAAGGCGTTTTCTTTTCTGACATATACATATGTATTTGCATATACATATGTATGTATTTTACACTTAAATTAAATTTTAAATTAAATTTTCGTGTTCTTTTCTACAAAAAATTTTAGAGTGTGAAAAAACATGAAAAAACATTGTGAGATATTGCCCTTTCTTATAATATACATATATTTTTTTTTTCAATGAAAGCAAGAATTTTATTTTGAATTTAAATTTTTATGTGAATAATTATGTATATTATTTTATACGTCACATTGACATAAATGTTAAATGTAAAATCAGTTTGTTTTTGTGTTCTTTTGAAATCATAAAAAAAGTCACAGTTTTCAAGGGCTGGGTGATCCATAAAAATTATTACCTATTAATAAGGCAGAATTTTTTTCCAGAAAAGAAAACGCCGTAATTGAATAACGGACAAAAATTAAAAAAAAAATTCTAAGCCAATTTTCTAAGCACCTTTTTGTAGACATACATATAAAATTAAAAAAAATATAATAATTGAACTACAAATAAACTTTTTATGACATTTCACAAAAAAATTATAAACGAGGTTCTTAACTTTGAGGGCTTATCCACAAGCTCCCGCAACTCCACTGAAAAACACCTTTGCTTAGCCTCTGCAAAATTTCATTAAGATAACTTTAGTGGTTCATGAGCAAACGTATTATTTTCAAAATAAAACGTTTTAAAATCACTGTGCAACGCTCTTGTTGCGTATAACAATTTTAGAATATGGCTGGCAGAATTATGCTCATACCCCACGCTATCGGTAACTTTATTGAAGTGCAGCAGCACATCAGACTAGATCGCCCTTCCTGTGATTTAGGTCCAAATCACAGTGACCAATTTACTTTCCAAAGAGCCTCACCAATAACCAGTCACATTGATTTGGGGAAATCTCTTATTTTTCAAATAATTTACCAATTTCCATGGTATCAGTCAGATCTCGAAGGTTCCTAACCTCATGCCCCTTCTAGCATCGGCGACTTCTATGTTGGCGTCGAGGTGTTGAGCAATCAACAAGCAAATAGTATCCTCGGGGGGATTATAAATATTGTAAATTTTATATTTAAAGCTACTCATTCATTTTCAAAAATTTTTTCTTTTGTGCTAAGAAGTGAGTCCAGGTAGTGCTAGGTAAAATAAGCCAATTGAAAGTAAATTTACATTAAGAGATATTAATATTTAATACTTAGCAAAGTTAAGGGATCTCAATTAAAGTTTGTAATTATTTACACATGTAATTACGCAAATATATGTAATTGCAGCTTTTCAATTAAATTCTACTATTTGTAATTGTAATTGAGATTCTTTCAATTACAATTACATGTAATTAGTAAATGAAAAATTACAACAGTAATTGGAAATCAATTATATTTACAAGTAATGAAAAATTTTAACAAATATAATTGAATTTTGTTCAATTAAAATGAAAAATTATTGCCTAATTACAATTACTTGTGAATTGTAATTGAAAATTTTCAATTACAATTATTTGTAAATGACTTTATTCCGTTATTTAAATTACAATTACTTGTAATGCAATTACGCATTACCTGTAATTTTAATTGTAATTAAAATGTAAATGAATCTCCCTATGTCTGTTACTTGGTATTACGTAAAATTAAAACAATATTTTTTTACAATTTTTAATGATCAATAAAAAATACTTAAATTGTCACGATTACAAAAGTTTCTACCGAAACGAATGGTAGTGCAAAATATATGTAGGTGATATGATTTCGCAAATATTATGTTAGTTAACGTTCATGTCATTTCCTGATAAATTCTTGAATGATATTTTTATAAGTCCCTCAGTATGCCAGGGAGTAGTAGTCTAGTCAGTCTGGGGGTTATATGTAGGTTTGATTCCCACCAAAGTTTCCCGGTGTTTTACTACAACAGATGAATGAATGTCTTTGATACTATGATCGATAAAATAAGTTAGAATATACCTAATTTGCAATTGTATTATAATAAAGATAAACCTCTCGTAATGGACACTTCCCACAACCGGACACCTCTAATAACCGGCCAAGTTTTGTAAATTCAATACATTCATTAAGCGTTGAAACTCGGCAACAAGAGTGGTATTTAAATAGTAATTCTTCTCTTAATTAACTGTGATTCATATTTGTAGTAATGTCAATGATATTGCTGATTCCCCTGTTAACGCAAATGTACATATTCATGTATTAAGGACAGCAAATAAATTGCTTTTTATTTGAGAATCAATTGCATAGTTTGTGTCACAAAATGGTACAAAAAAAATTGTTTATCAATAAAGAAAAAATGAAAATTGTGAAAGAGTTTGAAATGGAGAAATTCGGTGCGTTAAATTGTTAAAGCATAAAAAATGTTTTAAGATTCAATATTTGCAAAAGAAAAAAATCAATAAAAATAATAGGAATATTTGTTAGAGCGGGTGGAGCTGAAATAGACGCTGATAGGTTCAGCCTTAGTGAATGTCAAAATAATTCCAATTTCTGGTCCTATTTTAAAACAATTACCCGTTTGTAGCATTTTGATGAGAGACGAATTCGTTTCACTTCAACAAATAAAAAACATTGTACCTCTCTCATAAGCGGACACCTCTACTTACCGGACAAAAATACCACGATGGTTAGTGTCCGGATATGAGATGAAACCTCTCATAACCGGAAATTATTATCTATTTATTAAATAGCTAATATTTTTTTAAATGCCATGGTATTTAGCGAATAAAGAACGTGAAATATATATCACTACCAATTTGTGTTATCTGTTTTATTTTTTAAATAATTTAGTTGTTAATTAACTTTTATTATACAATTACTAGAATTGAACCATTTCATGGGAATTAAGTTTCATAGGAACCATAGAACAATAATATGATAATATGTTATTTTAACAATTTGGGAACTGGAGGGAAGTTAAAATAGTTTATGGCACTCGACGTTATTATCACTGCTATAAATCAATAAAAAATGTATTTTTTACAGTAAGTTCTACAGTAACTTTAACTGGAAATATCAATTTTTATACTTAAATTGTAGTCAATGATTTATTGATTTTGTGTATCAACATACATATGAAGTTAAGGCCATGAATTGCTATCAAATTAATCAAGAAAGAATAAGCTGTGTTCGCATCCCAATAAAGTTATTTGGGGTGCTGAACTCAAATCTGCACTGATTTAAGTTTTCGATATACACCGATATATCTAAAAAGAAAGAAGATGCACGACATTTCTATTTGGTTAAGTGAAAGTTCGAAAATCTACACTAAAATTACAAACATTATTTAAGAAGCTGTTTAGAAGTTTCAGAAACATTGAGATATTTATGGCCTAAAAAACTATTTTTATAAAATATCTTTAAAATTTTTGTTTTTTTTTTTAAGTTCATAAAAATTAAGATTACAATTCTGCTCCTTTTTTGCAGGGATACAAAAATAAAACAAGCCTCACTGAAATCCTTGCACAACCGGTACTTCATTGCCATCCGATACTTCATTGTGAAACAAGTAACTAAAACGATTAATAAAATAAAATACAAATTTTGCAGCTGGTAGCTTGAGATATGGTTTATGTATTTATTTATATAAAGGTACCCATCCCTGGGTAATTACTCAGGAACGTAGGCTTTATATAAAAGTCTAACATTTTTATAAACTTTTTGTAGGGTTATGTAAATAGTGTTTAAAATTTCCGGCTGTCAAAAATAAAAGGTGCAACCAAGTTTGCAGTATCCTTGAATCGGTAAAATTACGGACTTTCACTAATGTTTCCTCTATTTTCTCTTGGAAATGAGATATTTTGTTAGCTATTATTGTGCTGCGGTTGTTTGTTCGATTTCACTGTCAAAAATGTAGTATATTAAGTAAAAATTAAATGCATAGAATCTGAAACTTGCTAGGTTGAGCTTCCAAATCACCAATTATTAACAGTTAAGCGCAATCAATTATTTTAAGGCGTATTAATAATAGGTGATTGTACCTAGAAAAATGTTTTATAATATATTATGTACATATATGGGGTTTGGCGTTTAGATTTCAAACAAAAAATAAGCTTTTTCGCCACTACAATCACCTTTTATGGATTTGCCTTGAATTATTTTGTAAAGTATTTTTTTTTTTAATAAAAAATCCAAAACAAAAAAGGTACTGAAATTAATTAGATGATTTCCGTATGAAAACAATCAGTCATTTATAGAATTTTTTTATTTTAAAATATCGATATGTCTGACAGAAACCAATATAAAATATCCGAAAATAATGTGAGAACTTAAACAGAATTTTTTTAAGCTGACAACGTCGGAATATTTTGGTGGTTGGGTGGGTTCTTTATTATTTTGCAAATTAATCCAAAGCACACAAACAAACTTAATATAAAGCCAACGCTCGCAGGAGGTGAACGCTATTCTAATAAAAACCTTTATTGTGCCTAATGATTTTATAGCCTTTACATTTATCCACTTGAAAACTTGATCGCATTATCTTTGAAAATCACGTTCTACTTCGTGCAGACTTAAAAATTAACAATTATTCATACACTTTTATTCTGTGCAATTTTTATTTATAAATAAATATTAGATTTTAATTTACCTCATCTCATAACTTGCGATTTGATTAATGTTTTTTAACAATGGAATTTAATCTTTTTAAGTACATGACGCAAAAGTTCAGAGATTGATAAGCACCTGATTATTAGGGATAGAAAATAAATAAGAAATAAACAAAAACTTTTAAAAGCTCATGATAAATAAATTAAATGGTAAATAAGTTAAATTTAGTTATACAAGTATGTAGGTCTAGTCGCACGGTTGTGCACCAGGCCAGTTCCGGTCTATGCAAACATATTATTACACACACCAATTCCCATTATTATGAAATGATAAAACTTAAAACACAAAGGCAATGTCAACGGATAATCCTATCTAGGGTAGCGCACCAGACCATAGTTTTAGCTCTGCACTTCCATAAGCCTAACTGAGAGAAGACGAACTCAAGCCTTACTTTAAAATTCTATTTTGCTTTAAAAGTAATCCACACTGAATTTTATCACTGTCAAGTTTTCAGCGTTATGAAATCTATAAAATTGCGAACGTAATGCGCACACAGACTGACGAAAATTCCATAAATTGATGTTTTCATTGTTCTCGATTTCTATCTGCACCCTCAAAAATATTTCATCACAGCCATTGTTTCAATATTTGCACACGTTCCTGTTCACCATTGTTGCTTAGTAGCGACAAAAAAATATATATGAATAAGTCATTTTCGCCTTCTCAACACAGTGTGACCAAAACAAACATGGACAGTGCTCAAAAACCCAAAACACAAGTGGGCATAGATAGATACGTGACGGTATTAAAACGAGGACGTAGCCCTAAATCTTCGCAGTTGGCATCAATTTCTAAAGTACCTAAAGATAGGGACTCTAATAGTCTAAGTTCCCAAAACCGCTTTGCAATCTTGGATAGCGAAACAAGTGTGCCTACAACCTTACCCAAGTCGTTCAAACCACCTCCTATTTTTCTGAGAGAACAAAATTTTAATGATTTAATAAAAAGTATAATTTCAATAATTGGAGAAAATTCATTTTATATGATTCCTCTTAAGCGTGGTAACATAAGTGAAACAAAGATTCAAATAAGTGATGAAAGCAACTTCCGAAAATTAGTTAACGAATTTGAAACCCGCAATAAGAATTTTTGCACCTACCAATTGAAAAGTGGCAAAGGTTTGCAGGTAGTCATAAAAGGTATGGACCCTTGTGTCGATCCAGCTGATATTAAAACTTGTCTACAAAAAAATGGATTTAAGGTAAAAAGCGTAGCCAATATCAGAAATCGTGAACGTGTCCCCCAACCAATATTTCGGGTTGAATTGGAACCTGGTGATATGAGATTGAAAAAAAAAATGAGACTCACCCTATATACAATATTAAATATCTGCTACACCGAAAAATTACCATAGAGGAACCACATAAGCGATCAGGACCTGCACAGTGTTTAAACTGTCAAGAATTTGGTCATACTAGGGCTTATTGTAAGTTGCCCCCTGTTTGCGTTGTCTGTGGCGAGCTTCATGTTACAGCCCAGTGCAATAAAACTAAAGATGACATAAATGCAAAAAATTGCAGTAATTGTGGTGGAAATCACACCGCAAACTACAGAGGTTGTCCAGTATATACTATAGTGAAGAGGTCTTCAATTCAAAAGTTACACAACCTTCCAAAGCATCCACAATACACACCAAATGCTAATTATCCTCAATTATCCCAGCCCAACGCAAAACACGTTTCGTATGCTGATATTTTAAAAACAAATCGTTATTAATGTACCACCAACATCAAATAACAACAACAATTTATACACGGAAAATAAAGAACAAATCCCATCCGCTAACTTCAGTCGCCTTGAAGGTACAATTGATACATTAGTGCAGTCTTTAAACAATTTTATGAACTCCATGGGAAATATGATGCAAGAAATGTTAAAAATGCAATCCATGATATTGCAGTCAGTACTTAAGAAACCATGAACTGTTTAAAAATATGCTTCTGGAACGCAAACGGCTTACGCCAACATAAAAATGAAATTGAGTACTTCCTTAAGAAACAACAAATTGATGTCATGCTGATTTCAGAGACTCATTTAACGACAAACAGCCTGTTTAAAATCAGTGGCTATATATTTTATGATACTAAGGACCCCCGTGGTAGAGCTTGTGGTGGATCTGCAATATTAATAAAGGCCCGAATCAAACACCATTTATTGTGCGATTTTTGTGAGGACTACCTTCAAGCAACAAACATCTGTCTTGAAGAATTTCATCAAAACTTAGTCATTTCATCGATTTATTCACCTCCTAGATTTACTATTTCAGAGTGCCAGTACAGCGATTTTTACAAATCTCTAGGTCCTTGTTTCTTAGCAGCTGGCGACTATAATGCCAAACATACGTTTTGGGGATCACTGCTAATTACCACAAAAGGTCGCATTTTGTTTGACGTAATTTCAAAATGGCTATGAATATTGTTTCGAGTGGACAACCAACTTATTGGCCTACTGATCGACAAAAAATACCTGATGTTATTGATTTTGGTGTAATTAAGGGCATTTCAAGAGAAATGTTTAAAGTTGAAGCATCACTAGATTAATCTTCAGATCATTCACCCACTATTGTTTCTATATGGAATCAACAAGAAATGATGTCACCGACAACAAGCACTCGCATAAATTGGTTAAGTAATAGAAAATATATTAGTTCTCATTGTTCGGAGAATGTACCGCTAAGAACACCAGAAGACGTAGAGCTGTGTCTTTCTCAATTTGAAAAAAACCTTAAGCTGGCTGCTCAACATGCAACAACAACCCGACAACAAACTAGATACAACCAAATTTATTCTGCGGATGTCGAACGGCTCCTGACTGAAAAAAGAAGAATCCGAAGAGAGTGGCAGTTACACAGATCTCCCCAGCTCAAAAATAGACTAAAGGAGTGCACGAAAACGCTTAAAAAGCTGCTGGAATGTCGAAGAATAGCATCCCTGGAAAATTACCTGGCGGATCTTGACACAACTTTACAATCAGATTATTCATTATGGCGTGCATGTAGAAACTTAAAACGACCAGTCATACGCAAACCTCCCTTACGAACTTCTTGTGGGGGTTGGGCAAGAAATGATACTGAAAAAGGTAATCTATTTGTTGACCATTTAAAAAACGTGTTTATTCCAAATGACTCGACTGATATAGCTGAGTTGCCACCTATCGATGTTAGTCCTGCAGTCACCTTAAGGTTTGAACTTCGTGATATTGAAAGGGCAATAACGGATTTAAACACCAAGAAAGCGCCTGGTTTTGATAAAACGAGCAATAAGATGCTAATTGAGCTTCCTAGTGTTGCACTAAAAATAATTTTCTTTATATTTAATGCCATTTGTCGTCTTGAGTACTTTCCATCAGATTGGAAGATTTCATTGATAACTATGATTCCTAAGCCGGGAAAAGATCACACAAAAGTAGAATCATACATACCCATAAGCCTTTTATCAAACATGTCAAAGCTATTCGAAAAGATTTTAATTTCTAAGTTAAACCCAATTCTAAGCGATATGGGATGTATTCCGAATCATCAATTTGTATTCAGAAAACAACACAGTACAATCGAACAAACACACAGATTAGTAAATGTAGTCAAAAAGACCTTTGAGGAAAAAAAAATATTGTTCAGCCCTTTTCATAGACGTATCTCAAGCGTTCGACAAAGTATGGCATAAAGGCTTAATATATAAGTTAAAGCTAAATTTGCCTAAAAACTTCTATAACTTGCTAGAAAGTTATTTAACTAATCGAAAGTTTATACTGAAAGAAGGAGACTTTTTAAGTTCACCACAGTCTATTGCCGCTGGAGTACCCCAAGGTAGTATATTGGGACCTATTTTATATTTATTTTATACTTCGGATATGCCAACTAGTGACCGAGTCCACACATCGACATTTGCTGATGATACAGCTTTTCTAAGCATCCACGACTGTCCCCAAATAGCATCGCGATATTTACAAGACCACATATTTAATTTGGAAAACTGGTTGAAGAAGTGGAGAATAAAAGTGAACGAACAAAAATGCACTCACATAACGTTTACACTTCGTAGGGACTCATGTCCCCCTATTCGCATAAATAATCAAATGATACCTCAAGTTTCTGAAGTCAAATACCTCGGTATACATCTTGATCGGCGCCTTACATGGAAAAGTCATATAGAATCAAAGTTAACACAAATGAAATTGAAAGCAGTCCAACTTAACTGGCTTATTGGCAGAGACTCTACTCTCAGCTTAGATTGCAAACTTTTACTATACAATTCTATCCTCAAACCAATATGGCGTTATGGGATTCAGTTATGGGGCACTGCCTCAGCTTCAAACTTGGAAAAAATTCAAAGGCGGCAAAATAGAATTTTAAGAATGATTACATGCGCTCCTTGGTATATTAAAAACTAGAACATCCACAAAGATTTAAACGTGCCGTTGATTGAAGCAGAAATCGCGAAACATGCCTTAACATATTTAAAAAAGCTCGAAACACATCCTAACCCGCTGGCTCGTAACATCCTAAACGACCGCGGCTACATTCGACTAAGAAGGAGGGATATTACATTTTTTGGCCAAACCCCAGAGAGGTGAGCCCGAAATGATGACATCAGCCAGAAAATAAATTTGAGCCCGGCATTGGCTGGACTTAATTAAGTATAATTTAGTTTTAAGATGTGAACACTTATTGTTAGTTCAATTATATTTGAAGATTCAATTAATAAAGTTGAAAAAAAAATATTGTTTCAATATAGTCCGCAGGCGTATGCACATTAATATACGGGTGCCTTGTAATAATAATGTAAATTGTAATAATAATTCTTGGAAGGAGAGTAACAGATAGAAGAGAGCAGCCAGAAGTTTAGAAACTACATTTCAAAAGGACAGTAAAAAATGATAATAACAACGGTATCGATGCATTTCTGTTCTGAATGCTGTATTTGAAAACCTTCAAAATGAGAACTACGGCATAAACTGGAAATACGACAAAAAGTTATCTGGTTTAGAATACGCTGACGATGTCATGATTGCCGACATCCAGATAAGTGTTTTTTTTTATAAAATCTTGACATAAATGTAAGATTATTTTGAATACATTTTAACTTTTTCCTACACAATTAACATTAATTTAAACAAATTAACACTGATTTAAGTACAAACACTTGGAAAAACAAACTCAGACGCTATAAACGTGCAGTGCTTGCCCTAAATTTAACTTACAGTGTATTTATTTTTTCATTTAACAACAATTTAATTCTCATTAATGACGCAGTAAAACCAAAATATAAAAAAAGTTTAAAATATAATTAAAAAATCTGGAGTGGCCTACACTCAACTTTACCATACCCAATGGAAACTGATTGACTTATATTACATAAAGAATCGAATCGAAAAATTAACAAGTAATTATTTTCGGTTTGGAGTGTTAAGTAAACTACCCCTTGCCCTTCCCGATTATGCCCAAAATTTATACAGCTGTTTATCTCCATAAGCCAAAGGCACATACTGAATTTCATTTTGCTATATCACACGGTATGACCTGTAGAGCGATTAGAAAATTTGAGAGTAAGAAAACTACCTCTTGCCCATTCCCGATTATACCCAAAGTTTACACAACTCTTCATCTCCATATACCAAAGACACATACCAAATTTCGTGTCATACGGTATGACCTGGGGCTAAGGAAACTAACCCTTGGCATCCACCCGATTATGCCCAAAAACTATACAGCTCTTCATCTTCATATACCAAAGGCACATACTAAATTTTATTTTGATATGTCAAACGGTATGACCTGTACAAACTCCACAAAAATAGTGGCATACAACCATCCACCCACTGACATCATTGCGAAAAAAGTCAAAATGGATTCAGGGGACCTTAAAACGTATAATTCCGTCGAAATTTCGACTTCGATTTTTTTCATGATTACTATACTTTACCTTATACTACGTATGGTAAAGTAAAAAAATATGTACATACATACATGTATATAGGTATTTGAGGGAATAAAAAACGAACCTTATAAAATTAAAATAAAAAATCTACAAAAAAACATATTTTGCGAATTATTGACCTCTAAATTTTGGATAACAAATTGTTCATGTGTTAAATATTTATTTTTTAACTGATTAATATTTATACACGATATCGTTTTTATATTCTTCACCACAGGTTGGAGGCGAAAAGATAAGTTTGTCTATATGGATTTGTGATTCCATAAATTTCCCTAACTACATATAAACACCCAAAATATATGTATACCGTGAATGTCTAGCGAATTCAACTTAACGATTTCTGTCTATTTGTCTGTTTATGTTAATATGAAAATAAGATTTATTAGGAACCTACATAACTTACAGGACATATAACAAAACTGTAACGGGTCTGTTTCTGGATTTGAAAATTTTGTTGCTGGTGCAGATAGTAATCGATATGGAATGCAAAGCATAAATTTTTGTCTGTCTGTCTATGTTCTCATTACGTTAAAACTACTGGATAAATTTTAATAAAATTTTGTAGGGAGTTAGTTACCTTAGTATCTCGGTTACTTTTTTTCCCGAAAAATATCTCATTTCCAGGAGAAAATGGTAAAAGCACGCAATTTGTTCAATTTATTTCTGCTGAAAATTCGGCTGCACCTTTTATTTTTGGAAAAGGGAAATTGAAGACACTACATATTTACAAAGTTTTACAACAATAACATTTTATATATATATATATATATATATATATATATATATATATATATATATATATATATATATATATATATGTACTTCTATACAAAATAAATATGAGCTGGTTTTTTTGTAAGTGGTGTAAGTCCACTTTTTAATAAAACTTAGTTAACGGTAATTTTTATGAGCTTCTCTCTTTATGACCTTCTCTCCATTGTTGCAATCACAAATTCAATAGCGCTTTATTTTGACATAAAATAAAAACACAGTTTTGTTGTACAATGCTATCGCACAAATATTTCTTTTGAAAGTGAAATAAGTCCATTCCTAATAATTATAATTAAAACAACTTTCTAATTGCAATTAATATTGATTATTGCTACCTTACTAAAGCCCGTTTCATACTAAAATACGGAGTATTGAGATTTGCATTGGAGTTTGTAACAAAGAAATCAAATAAGAATTGATGTGATTGTTGCAAAATCTAACGTAACATAACATTTCGTTTTCACACTATCACACTTCAAATAAAATGAAAAATTAAGCAAAGGAACAAGCCGCGACGAAACATTGAACAGCGGCGGTTAAGTTTTTTTTATTTTTTTATTTGGAAAAAGGGAAGGCCAAAAATCCTCAGCAAAATTAATGTGTTACCACTTTATAAAACTTCAAGGAGTATAACAAGAGAGAAATATAATGATATGATAAGTTTGTCACCTATTCACCATAAATACTTCAATATACTAACTGTAAAAGAAAACAAAGTTTAAAATATCTTTTTTCTTATTAAAAGATCTTAACGGAGTAATTTTCATTTTTACATCTAAACGTATAATAATATAGTAGAAACTAATGGATGGATTTTGACAAAATTTTGTGTATCCCGATTCCAATGTAGGATACTTTATTTCCAAGAGAAAGCGGAGAAAAAGCAATAAAAGTATGCCGATATTTTTTTCCGATTTAAAGGTACTGCATACTTTAAGGCAACTTTTATTTTTGAAAGCAGTATATTTTAATCAATGTTGTGTAACAGATGGCGCTATTTTAAAATAATGAGTAACCCATTTTCTGTCTGTCTTTATTTCATACAATAATATATAAAATAAATACGTAAGAGTCTTAAAATTTATTTTCAAAGCAAAATCGAACAACGTGTGTGGACACAGCTAGTTTTTATTATAACTAAAAGAAACTCTTAATAAACTTTAAATCTCTTCATTTTACCTATTACTTTTTACATAACATCCATTTTAGTAAAGCTTATGTCTATAAAAATATTGGTATAAGTCCATGTGGAGCTAAAAAAAACGTTTATTTTTTAAAATAATTTTAGTAATTATTATTTCATAATAAAATTTAAAAGGTGTGTAGTGTAAAAAACGTCACTCGAATTGATTTAAGTTGGCCAATATTTTTAAATTGATTCAAACGTAAACACTTAAATATCTCATTATATTAAAAATGGACTTATACCACTTTCGAAAAAACGAGTTCATATATAAACCATATCTGCAGCACTATAAAAGATTGCAAAAAATATTGTCCTTAATATAAAAAAATCGAAATTGCACCAAAATTTCACACTTTCACCAAAATATTGAAAATTAAATGTTTTTCAAAAAATCTTGAACAAAAAAAAATTGGAAATTTCAACGAAAACTGAAAAAAGTGCAGGCAGTCGTTGGGACTGCCGATAAAAGTGAATTATACCAATACTTATCTATACATCTATAATATATATGTATAATAAAATAGTAACTCATTTCCGTCTGTGTGTCTGTCTGCTTTTCTTTTACGTTCGCATCATGTAAAAACTACTGGATGGATTTTAACAAAATTTTGTGAGGAGATACCTAAGTATCCTGGTCCCAATATAAGACACTTTTTTCTGCAAAAATATCTTATTTCCAAGAGAAAGTAGAGAAAAAGCAGTAAAAGTACGCAGTTGAACTAACCGGATATGCATACTTTATTTTTTATAAAGTAAAAAATACATAAACTGATATGCAGCATAGTTTAAGGCCGAACTAAAAACGCCTTCGCCGGTATTATCACATAGCACTAAATCGCCGGCGAAAATAATCGCAACTTGCAATTGCAGTGTTGCCATAAGCGAAGCTTTACTATCACACTAACCATCTGTCTTATCTACTACTATCCCTTTCTAAAGGAAGTAACACAGTTAAAATAGGCATTAATTGACTGAGTGTTACTTTTCTTAAAAAAAAAAAAAGAATAAAAACGTAAGGATCTTTGGTGTGGATTGCTTTCAAATCAAAATCGAACAAAATATTGCAAGGACGCTGACAAAATAGCGGGCACAGCTAGTAATGTAAATAATCTACAATGTAATAGTTGACACTTCACATTGATAAGTTATTCTAATGGCATTTGTAGCTAATCAAATTAGAAGAATTAAAGAAGTTGCGTTATATTTTACTGACCTTCTATATTCTTGTGGCGTGTACACTCTAATGCACAAGTACGGAGTATTATATGATCGGTACAATATTTGTAGCTGCTCAAATTAAATGAACTAAGCCTTATAGAAGGTAAAAATAGTGTAATATGGCTGAAATTTATATTGTTAGCAAAAAGAAGAATATAAAGGTCTTTATAAAAACATATGATTGTATTTTGTGAACTATGTACATACCAAGGCGAATTCATACCAGGTGGAGTCGATAGCCCAACTGATTGTTTTTTGCTCTCGTTTTTTTGCTAATGTCTTGTCAAAAATACGTTGTTTCATATCTGCTAATCTAATGTCAAAGTTGTTGTTTTATTGTAGTTGTTGTCCTACTTCTCACACCTGGTATAAATTCGCCTTGGTACATACATATGTATTTACTGTGAAGTAAAGAATTAGAAAGAGACAGCTGCCAGTAGCCAGTAGTACTACTCGTATTAGCATATTATTTTTTTACCCGTTACTGAGCAAAAGATAAGGTTGATTAAATATCATTAACTATAGGGATACCCGGGCATAGTAATATAAGTTCTGTGTAAATTTCAAGCATCTGTATAATATCCAATGGTAGGGCCATATAGGTCAAATTACATCAACTATTGGGACACCCTTCATTTATATTTGAAATATATATATATATATATATATATATATATATATATATATTTTAAATATATGTATGTTATTATAACAAACATAGCATTAGATTGTCTATAATGATTCCAAAGATACTGTCATATAGGTGAAATTACATCAATTATGCAGACACCCTTTAATTTCCAAGTTCAAATTTTATAATTGCTGTTATAGTGGACTTAGCAATATAGGATCTTTGTAAATTTCATAATTGTGTCTATAACTGTTCAAAAGTTTGGCCATATACATACAGCAACTGTTGGGACACCCTTTATTTTCCAAATTAAAATTTTATACTTGTTGTTGTAGCGAACTAAGTAATTCAGTTTCTTTGTAAATTTTAACCGTCTGTCTATAACGGTTAAAAAATTTGGCCATATATGTACATCAATTATTGGGACACCCTCTAATTTATAATTTTAAATATTTTACTTGTTATTAAAACGGAGAAAGTGGAGAAAAGGCAGTGAAAGTACGCCCATTTTTTACCGATTTAAAGATACTGCATACTTTAAGGCATCTTTTATTTTTTAAAGCGGTGTATTTTAAGGAATGTTGCACAACAGATGGTGCTGTTTTAAAATAACGAGTAACTCATTTTCTGACTGTCTTTCACACAGCTTTGCAATAATTGTTAAAATTTTAGAATTAATTTTTTGAGTGCCTCGATAGACCGATTGGTAGCGCTCTAGTCTATCAGTATGGGGGTTGCGGGTTCGATTCCTGCCAAAGACTCTGGGTGTTTTCTGCAGACAAGCAAAAAGCTCCGCAGGTTGTGTTGTCTTTAAAAATAAAAAAATATTTATTGAGCCTTATTTTTTTACATTAAGGGAAATAGAAATAAACAAAAGAACAACTTAAGATTAAATATATTATCTTAATTATCAATCATTTTTATCCGCACCATTTATCTTTAAAATGGTGCGGATAAATGCTTCCTTAACTTAAAATTATAAAATGACAAATTAAAAAAACAGACACCAAAAATCACAAAAAGGGTACTATTCTCTGTGAGTACCAATTGTACTTTTTGTATAAAAATAGGGCGGTTCTTCGTTTAAATAACTGACAGGTTAAAGGTAATTTGTATTAGACAAACTGAAATTTTGTTGTTGATTAAAAATGTCATTAATATAATTATTGTCATGATGCTAAAGTCTAGAGATAAACCTTTTTAAAATGTCACAAGTATAGAGACCAATTGGAGTAACTTTTGACTGACTATAAATATATCGATTAGAATATCGATTATTGATTGATTTGTGGTTCTTTCCTATAGAATATCTCAAAATTTTTCGTTAAAAAGTGTTTATTTCTTTAATTACGATTGCTGAAATGCTAAACCATATCGTAAAGCCATAAAGAAAAACTCTTAGGGAAAACAAAATATCTACATTTTCCAGAGGCTTCACATTTGGAAGTATTTAGTTTGACTCCCCAGTCATCATAAAAACGTTTTACCAATATAAGATGATGATTGGAAACTTGCTTTAAGAATCCATTCGGTGCTAGTATTGAGCCCTGAGGTACACATTTTTTCGCCCGAGAAATTGGTACAATAAAAAATAAAACTATGTAACTGTTTTAGTGGTTTGATAATAATGCGCTCTTTCTTTATTTTCGCTTTGCTTAAATACTATTATTTTGTTGATTGCTGCATTTTCGTCATTAAGAAATAATTATCTGTTTGAAGTCATTACGCAAATCTATTCTCTATAAATTTGTCTGGAATTATACATTTTGTTAATTTTTCGGAAAATGCAGCGAATATAAAAGCTCTGTTCAGTAACTGCAAATTAGTACTAATTGTTACTGGAAAAGCGTTCATTAACTCTAAAAACTACCAACGAGAGAGCAAAACAAGAGAATAAAAATGTGAGAGAAATAAAATTACTTGCAAGTTTTTGACAGTAAAATTTTTACTAGCAAGAATTAGTCAAACAGCTGTTCGGGCTTTTGTGTTCAAAATATTTTTTTGGAAAAATTGTATGAAAAAAGAATATTGAGAAAAATATCAGTATTTAGTAGTGAAATTAATATAAAAGTGAATAAAACTTTGTTGGTATATTGTTTTTCTTTAATTTATCGTGCTTTTATCTTTGGTGTTTGATTTATTTCTATGTAATACCTTTTCTATATCTAAAGAAACGGCGACAGTGCAATAACACCGGCGCGCCGTTATTTCCAATCTCCGCCGCGGCGGAATAACATCGTTCTGAAGCTTACTTAAGGCATCAACTGTTGAGTGGCCTCTTTTAAAACCGAACTGCAGATCTGGAATATATGATATATTAACTTCTCTGTCCATTTTTTCTCGAATAATTTTTTCAAACAATTTTCCTAAATTAGAAAGTAAAGAGATTGTGACAGACAGTGAATCACCCCAAGATATTTGTTTAGCATTGAAATTTAACTCCGTAAGCCCAACTGTAAAAATAGTTGAGTTACAATTGTATGGGATATACAGTGAACTCGCAGAAACGTGAACATCCAGTAACATGAACTATCCAAAAACATGAACAATTTTTTTTTTACATTGACTACTCTAAAACATGAACAAAGACCGAAGGCTCTAAAACGTGAACTTTTCATCGAACGTTAAAATTTAATTATGTAAGCTTTTTTAAAAATTTTGGGATTTCCCCCAGAAGAATTTCGTAGTTTGTTTGTTGTAAACAACTTTTGTTGCATGACAAGTAGCTTTAGTATTACGCGGCAGTTCTACTAGAAGCATCTCTCTGTGCATATATAAATAACATAAACAAGTGTTTTCTGAAAATATTTTTATTGAAAATATGTCTAACAAAAAATCAAAAGTGTTAAATCTTCAAGAAAAGTCAGATATTTTAGAGCTTTTACGGAAAGGTTCATCTGTAACAGGTTTGTCGAAAAAGTATAATGTCGCCAAATCGACGATTTGTTCAATAAGAAACAAAAAAGATCCAATTTTGAAATGCGACCAGAATGTGTTCAAAATAACAAAGCTTCATTACAGAAATACCCTACTAGCATCTATTGCAGCAAATGACTCAGATTTACTTGAATCTATTAAACAGATCACGCTAAAAGAAGCCATTTGTCACTTAGAACGCGCATGGAATCGCATAACTAGTGATTTGTTGCATAAATGTTGGAAAAACATTTTGAATTTTGCGACAGTTCTAGACGATTGTGAGGAAAACATTCCCTTGGCTGTATTGAAAGAAAACTGGGATAGCGAAGCCCGACAGCTAGAAGAAAGTGCGGCTGAACTTTTAAATATCTTGTTTCCTCAGGTTATTGAAAAATGCTTTAAACGTGCATCATAACTTTACACAATTTTATTTTAGGCTGACTGCACAATTGAAACTGTCAAAGAATGGAATAACAACCCTAATGAACGTTCCACTGAATGTGATGTTTTTGAAGTAGACAAAGAATCTGAAGACGATGAATGCGTTATAGAATAGCCAGTAACTAAAGTTAAACCAAAGGAGATTTTAGAAGCCCTTAATACATTGTTGAAATGGGCTGACAGTGGAGATATAGATCAAAACGATATCAGAGTATTAAGGAACCTCAAAGAAAAGGCTGCATTACAAATGCTCAAGCAAAAACAGCGTCAACAAGTGATCACCGACTTTTTTTTATCTCGTCCAATGAATATCCATCCATTAAAATAATTTTTTATATGTTATATAAAACCTTAAAAAATTATTTATTTGCCTTTGTATCAAAGAATGTTTTTTTTGTTGTTGCTTCTTTTCAATACAAACTAATTAAACAAATTTATAATTAACGTAGCTTAAATTTAGCTAACCTCTATTTTTGATGAATTCAATAACATAATTTAGAAATTAGTGTGTATCTTAGAAACCATCTTGCAAACCACAGTCGCTAGCTAGTATGTACATACATATGTATGTATGTATATTAAAATATAACAGGAACTTACAAAAAGTAGAATCATGTAGAAACATGTTTCATAGGTGAAAAATAAGGTACATACTCTATTTTAATTTAAATAAAAGATAAAAGAGAGTTAAATATGTTATAGAAAATATGCAATCTAAAACGTGAACAAAATCGAAAACGTGAACACCCTCGGTAAAAATTAGTTCACGTTTCTGCGAGTTCACTGTACATATATAGATCCAATAAAAATCTTTTAATTGAATGATCTACTAAAGTTTCAATTGACACAAAAATATTTAGAAAACCTAAGTTAGCAGTATTTGATTTAGAATATCTATATAATTTTTTTTAATTATAGCGACTCCTTGCAAACTAGGCTCTTTTATAAAATTATAATTTTCCAAAGCAATATTATATCTAGCATTAATGTTTCTTAATAGATTTATTCTACTACTCAATTCAATGAGAGATCTTAATAGATCTATTCTACTACTCAATTCAATGAGAGATCTAACGTTAAAGAAAGTAAATTAAATACATTATGGGTGATAAGCTTTACTTACCTTAACTACAAGATCACGACATTGTTGTCTTGCTTCTGCCAGTGAAAGATTTTTATAACACAAGATAAATTTTTCTATTTTCTTTTCTAAAGATAAAGCCTTTGGTTAACAAAGAATATTCTCAATTTCTAAAAATTCTTGAATTATAGGTGGTTTTGAAATAGATGATTGAGTATTTACAATATAATTTTGGAAAAGGCTAGCGTAAGATCGGCTATTTTGCACAAAATTAGTATTTATAGCATTACGAACATTAATAAGAGTTCTTTGTTTTCTTTCTACAGCTTCTAATTGAGATCTTTACTTCATTTCAAAATACTTTTTATAGGCAGGAAAGCCTTTGAAATTTTATGGATGACCAAATTGTTTTCAATTATTACAAAACGGTAAATGGTCTTTATCTGAAACAAATTTGCACTCCCCAGGAGCATGATCATGTTCACATTTGACACAAATATAAACTCTGTTGCAGTTACGCGACATGTGGCCCCATTGTTGACAACGCCAACATTGAATTTCCCTTTCATTCCTTTTAGGAGATTCCCATGAAATTCTCTGATTTCATTTAAAGATTTACCCATATCTAATGTTATCAAGAATAGACCTGTTTAGAAAAAGAAGAGGAAAACTTTGAAACCGACTCTATTGTATTTGGAATTAACGAATCAATTTCAGATTTAATTAAATTAATATTGGATTTATAATATAATCCCCTAAGTACTATACTTGATCGTTTTGGTCAACAGGTATATGAGTATGATTCTATCTTTTTTCCTAAGTAGTTGCATCATTCCAGCATGGACTAAAGCATCTTTTAGAAACAACTTGCTTTTGTGTCTATTTTTGTTTATAATTTTATATACAACTTTTTAGTCTTAAGTTGATTTCCTAAATCTTCAATATTAACATTGAAGATAAAAATTGGAAGACAAAATTAATGTTTTTTTTTTAATCTTATTGTGTTTTAAAATGTTATTTTCGGAAGGATTATTTCCTCATGAATATTTAACTCACCTAAAATAACAAACCTATTTGGTGATTCTTGTGTGTTGGTATTTAACAAATTTGTATGATCATGATTTGGATTTCTTAAATTAAACTTAGATAAATCTACCTTATTTTTACAACCTTTTTTGGGTTTGTTGTTTTGAACACATTCGAAATCTTCCTCGTCTGGTAAAAATAGAGCTGAATTAAATTCTATTTGATCTTGAGTTTGTAAAGTTGTATAGGGATGTTGAAGTAAAGTCTTCCCAAGTGATTGATCATTTTCTTTAGCATGAAACATGAAAATATTTTTAATATTTTCTTAGATATTTACTTCATTTATTTATAGCACGACACGTCCGACTCAAGGCGAATCCATTTTACTCGGTGGCAGCACGGCGAAGTTAATTATTTTTGCTTTATTTTTTCTTGCATGGCAGCTGTCAAAAATTTGTTTATTTTTTTTTTTTTTGAACTTGAAAAAAAAGACATAAAATTGTAATTATTAAAAAAAAAAATATTTCAAGATTAAAAAAAATTACAAAATACTATCAGAAAAGGTAAGGAAGAAGTGTTTTTAGTTGTTGGATGTAATATTTGAATTAGTGCTTTTGGCGTCTGCCGTACATTTTATCAACAACAAATTACATGTGGGTGTTTTTTGATGTTGTATTTGTTGTCGCGGCGATGCCACCTTATATAGATTCGCCTTGGTCCGACTCTATTGAAAATTCAATACCAAAAAATCGAATTTTAGAATATTATGTAATAAATTTTAGAATTTTATCCAGAGATGGGTACCTTTTTATAAAGTAAATAAGTAAGAGTCGTAACAAAGTTTGTTTACAATACTTTTAAATCAAAACAATTGCTTCGAATCTTTTTTATTATACATATATGTACATATTTATATTCGCTCTTAGTCCCATTGTGCACTATACTAAAATGATATATTTTTACTTCGGAATGTACATATGTATATGTCCTTGAAGCTACTACTTTGAATGTAAAGTTTTAAGGTTAGATTCCCTTTAAACTCTACCGTTTCTTTTAGCCACCGCTTCCGCTTTGGAAAGTTTGTGTATTTATACACCTTAGCTATTTATAAAAAAATAATAATGTTCATCAACCAGCAGCCTTAGCTAAATCTGAAAATTGTTTCGCATTTTCTACTGCTAGCATGACTAGTTTGGTGTACAGGCGAGTTCTTTGTAAGCTGTTTAAGTAAACTGAATGAAATTTTTCATAATATATAACTTTATTAAATGAAATTGTTAAATTTTAATTATTTTACGGTACTAATTCAAAAAATAAAAAGATTTGTTATGCCTGATTAACAATAAAAAGTTTTGAACAATTTAATAATATCCTACTAAGCACTTGGTAGTAGTGTTGGGATTTGTGGTACAATTTTATCAAATTTGGTACAATCGACACATCAGGTAGTAAGTTAGCAACACAAACACAGAAATTCAAGGAATCAGAGTCAATTATCGTTACTTTAAAATACCCCTAAATAAACGTTTTAATTTGTCCTATTTTAATGTCGAGCTGTTTCCTTTTTTTTACTTAATGCCAAATTTTGGTACAATTTTATTATTGTGGCGGTAGGTACACTTAAATATATTACTTAAAAATATTACTCTTAATTAGAGTGCCCTTGCAACTCTTTTTTTAGCTACTTCCTCTTCTTAAAATATTTCTGCCCGGTAAGGTCTCTTTGTTGGTGCTAGTGTTGTGGTTTATCTTCTCTTTTGACTCTTTGGTTAGCTTCTTCAAGTTATTCCTCTTGAGGTATTACTGCTCTCGCTGTTCTTACTTTGGATATTTCTTGTTCTATTTGTGCCGCTAGTTGACCCGCCCAACTTGCAAGACGTTCTAAAGCTTCATCATCTTTTCGAAGTTGATCCCAATCAAGGTTTCCAAATTCTGATTTCGATTCTTCCTTGTTTTGCAATTGCCCTTCACCATCACTAATTGGAATGTTCGTAGTAGCCGATTGAGCCCGGTGCAGGGTCACTGTAAAATATAAGGATTTATTAAGAGAGTTATAATTCAGTTTAATATTTATCCTTTGCTATTTACCTGCCACCATAATGAAAGCCACAATCAAGTTTAAGCGTATTGTGGTTAATGAGTTTGTATTTCTCTGTTGACGTTTGTGTTTGAAATATATATTTTTTCCAATAATGTATAGCTTTTTATATAATTTTTTTCCCTTCTATATCTATGTATATAATATTTTCATACTGTGTACATTCTGTGGTCGTAAAGTCACGTTTTAAATTTTGTTAATGATTTTTTTATTATGTCAAAATATTTAGCAAACATTCAAATAAATAATTTTAAAAATACTAAGCTGAATTAGAACAAAAAAATTGTAGAATTACGAGTATCATTTTAATATAGTGCACAATGGGACTAAGAGCGAAAATAAATTTATATAAATAAAATCAAATGTCGTTCGTTGGTAGTCGCATCACTTTGACCAATATTTAACCGATTTGACCAATATTTTTGTTTTTAAATCGTCACCAGGGTTGTTAGGGAACGAAAAATGGACTACGCCCACTTTGCACAAGGCGCGTAATCATACTAGGTGCAAAATACAGACTGTATTAGGATAGTGGGAGTGGTACCTCCCATACAATGTAAAAATTTATTATCGTGTTAATATGCACAGTGCAGCAAGAAACAGATTAGATGGGAACAGAGGGCGTCGCTCTTGCTTAGAAACTGAAACATTTTTTGTCATTTTCGAGTTTCGAGAGGTTGACCATACTTTTCTTCAAAGTGTTTATTGTATTTTTTGGGATTGGGGGTATAGCGAAACGCAGCAGCCTTAGCTAGTATATAATAAAATGACTTTGATTTATATTTCTGTTTTGATTTAACAGGGCTGAACCATAGGCGTCGTTTTATTTTGGCAATTTTAAACGCACGGCTAAAAATGTATAGGTTAAAACAAATACACACTACTTGGCGTTGTTTCCTTCAGTTTTTCTGAAATCGTGCTGTTGTCTGATCATCTGATCTGATTGTCTAATCTGCAGTGATGGATTCTACAACAACGTAGCCAGTTGCGGTCGCAGTATGATCTAGTGAAACAATACGTTAACCAACACCATTGTGGCATATAATGAAACAACAAGTAACATTTTTAGAATATAACTGACAGGACCATGCTCATACCTCTTGTGTAGGAGTTGGAGACTATATTTTCTTCTTGTGATTCTTCTCTAGGTTTTCCATATTCTTGGGGTTATATATCTTTAAGTTTACCCTCCGTCCATTATCAAGTTTCCATGCTTTCAAGAGTTTGTTCCATGCGACTCTTTTTGAGATTCTTGGCTTTAGGTTTTTCCTTCCTTCGACTATACTAAAAACTTGGCTTCTAAGCCCTTACATTTAATATGTCATTCTACTTTACCTACTAGCTCTTCCAACATCATTATTTTTTCTTTCTTTTAGTCGTGGATTTTTGTATAAAATACGACCACGTCGAACCACTGAATTGCTTTAGAATTGCATTTGTATAAGTATGTGTGAACGTACTGAATTTGGTAATCGGGTTAAAAACATATTTTCGTATTTAATTTCTTAACTATGTTTAAGTCACGTTCGATGCAATAAATACTTTTCTATTTTATAATAAATTTTTTCATTTTAAAAAACCTCTTGTAATCGATAAATATTTTAAATGAAATGTGTTTTTCTTGGTTTTTTGTCGCAAAACACAGAATTTAAAAATATTTAGAAAAATAAATTATTGCGAAATATAAATGTCTAGAGCGGAGGGAAAAATAAATTATTGCGAAATATAAATGTCTAGAGCGGAAAATTGAAAATTGTTCTAGGTGTTCTAGGTGCTTTCACTCATCACCTAAAACCTACTGGATGATTTTATAGGAAGGTATCGCAGTATCTGGTTCAATATACATATGTATAACAAAGCGTTTGAAGAGAAAGTAATGAAAAATGTTAAATTTAAATTCATCGCACATAATATATCACACATAATTATATATGTCTAGATACACAAGACCATTATAAAGCTCTGTTTCACTTACTCCCTCTAAGTTATCCTGTAAGCTTCGTAAATTTGATGATCAGCATATCTTCCGTACCCTTCAAGTCCTCCATATTCTGAAAGAAAAAAAAAAGTCAAAACATTTATTACGACTGTGTGATAATGCAAGGCATCGACAAAGAAGGTGGAATGTGTTTTCCTCTTCTTCGCCGTACCATCTGCAGACATCATCATCACAAAGCCGTATCTTTTTTAAGAAATATCTGAGAACATTATATTCTATTATAATACCTACATACATTCTCAGTTCTAACTTACTCATGCGTAACAGGTTTTCCCGTTCTCCCTTACCTTTTCTCTCCAGCAATGATTTCGTTTGTGTGTCTCATACATAGAATGGAGAACAGGTATATGTCTTAATCAGCTTCAGGTCGAGCCAGCTCATCTGCAGCTTCGTTTCCGTTAGTGTTGTTCATTGAGAACTTGTAGCTCTCTGCGACAACGGCTGACTACACGCAAAGAAAAAACATGGTTGAGGTAACCATAATCTAAGAACAACATGTTATGGTTGAGTTATATGGTTATATATAAAAATAATATTGTTGTCGTTGGAACATAAAATTAACATTGTAAAATATAACCATAGTTATGTTTATAATACAAACACACTATAATATAATTTGAAACATGTAAATGGTTATATGTGACAACGCATGAATATATTTATAAATAACAAAAAACAAATACACGAATATTTTCATTTAGACTTACATACATATTTTGATATTTTTTGCTTACCTTTTTATGTGTTTGATATTATTAATTTAAAACTATCATTTATAATAAAAACCAAATTTATTTGTTGACAACAAATATGTATTTAATGTTTTTACGGTTTTAGATGAACCGATAGCTTACACACATATTTCTGAACTGAAAAAATGTCAAAACCAAAATATGTACTTTTAAAACCAAACATTATTTGTTTATTTTTAGTCAAACTTAACATACTATGTTTAATAATAATATATTATGTTTATAATTTTTAAATCTTAAAAATAATTTGGTTGTCGTTTGAATTTTAATATGTTTCAAATCAACCATGTTGCTTTTTTGGTGCGTATAACCATTGAATGATTAACTGTTAACAAAAAACTTGTTTATCGTGACCATAGTATTGTTCTAAATAACTATAATTTGTTCACAGCAAACATCTATTGTTACAGAGAACATAGTGTGGTTGCCGTGACCATACAATAACCATGTTTTTTCTCTGCGTGTACCTTCGATATAATATACCTAATTCCGAGTGCTTTTATAGCCGCTTGACTGTCTATGTAAATAGTGATATCGCTTGAGAATATCGGCCTCGTTGAAAGTAACCTAGCAGCTTCATATACCGCAAAAATTTCGGCCTGGAAAATATTGCACAAGTTATCCAATCTAGTTCTGTGTCTGATATCTAACTTCTCGCAGTGTACTCCACTTCCTGTACCATTATCTTTTTTTGAACCATCTGTATATATAATATGTATATATAAATTCCTCCCGTGAAATTATTCAGGTTTCCAATCATCTTTTAATGGGATGATTGTGGTAATCTCCTTGTCCCAATGATTTCCAACGGCAAATAATCGGTTTCTATATTCTCTAATTGATATTTTCCTACCAGCGAAGAGTGTCCATAACTACTGTTTATTTTGACTTAATCTTAATTGTGTTCTTAAAGCATAGTATTTTCTATATACATAAGTTTAAAGGGTCGATTCTAAGTATTCTATACAAGGCGTCAGTTGCTATTGTTTTCCTGGCTCTTGTGATGCTCAGTGCTACTATTCTATTTACCTTTTCTATAAACGACACATGAGTACGTGTTTCCATAATTGGCACCATAAAAGTGCTCCATGACACAATACTATAGCGGTGTATATCCAGGAGATCATTCGTGGATTAAGTCCCCACGTTATTCCAATAGTAGGTTAACAGGAATACATTGCGGCATATGCCTTCCTAACTTTCCCATGAAGGTTACATTTCCATTTAAGATTTTAGTCAAAAATTACACTGAAAACTTCGCCTCTTTTTACCGCGACAGAGTTCACCCCCCAAGTTTAGGGGGTTGATACTAAATACTCTTCTTCTTGCGAAGAGTACTGTCTTGGATTTTCCGGGGTTAATACCAAGCCCACTGTCTTAAGGTTTTTAGAGTACGTTCCATTACTTCAGTCAAGGTGTTCATCAATAGCACTACATCATCAGCGTATGCCACTACAATCACACCATGTGCAACAATATCCAGCGGGACTTCGTTCAAAGCTAAAATCCACAAAGTATTTGAAATGACTCCTCCTTGAGGAGTACCCATAGTAGCAAAGGTGTCAATATACGCACCACTGATCTGTGCATGAATTTGCCTTTGTAAACGCCATTTCATTATCATTTCTTTCACCAATTTGCACTGGATTTGGATGAAAAGCACCTTCAATATCCAGAAAACAAGCAACCGCAAATTCCCCATGATGTATAGATTGCTCTATTGTTGATGTTAGGTCATGGAGGGCTGTCTCTACTGAATTACCTTTAGTATAAGCATTTTGATCACGTGAAAATACCATATTGCGCATCCTGTCTCCAATGTGATCATCAATCCAACAATAAATGACCCTAAAACTTGGCAGCACTGAACTTTACAAAGAAAAAATTTTATATGAAACCAGTGTTGCCATGTTTATAGTATTTAGCCTGGTAGGGAGGGGTACTGATAGCTTTCGATTTTTAATGATTTTAATCAGCCGATTGGTAATTTATAGACTACCTTACCGTCCTTAAGTCTGGTACTAACACCAGTTTTTGCTCTCAGGTAATATGGTGGCTATAACTTAGTATTAGTATTGGTCTAAAAATATGCTGTGAGTTAATTTTAACAGTTAATTTAACAAAGACAAATTTAAGACAACACTATTTGTGAAGCTTCTGGCTTTGGAGGGAATCCTATCTACAACCTTATACTGATAGACTACCAATCGGTCTATCGAGATTACTTTAAAATCAAAAAGAACTCTAGCAAAGAGTCAATGGTGAGAGGAGTACCTTAATACAAAATAATTATCAGATACCCATATCAACTGGTCACAAATTGGCTTAAAGTTTCGAACGAAATACATTTCTGCAATTGAATTTTTAATTCTGCTGGCCTGAATGGCCCTGTTGACTTTAAAGGCTAAACCAGTTTATAGCTTTTGTAAAAAGAACGGCGTCTTAATTTAACTCTACAAGCAAAATTCGAATTAGAAGATCGCGGCAGGCTTATATATTTCGCCTCTGCGTGTGATAACAATGCCCGTTCAAGCTCAACGTCTGCTGTGGAATTAGCTACACGCAGAGAAAAAACATGGTTATTGTATGGTCACGGCAACCACACTATGTTCTCTGTAACAATAGATGTTTGCTGTGAACAAATTATAGTTATTTAGAACAATACTATGGTCACGATAAACAAGTTTTTTGTTAACAGTTAATCATTCAATGGTTATACGCACCAAAAAAGCAACATGGTTGATTTGAAACATATTAAAATTCAAACGACAACCAAATTATTTTTAAGATTTAAAAATTATAAACATAATATATTATTATTAAACATAGTATGTTAAGTTTGACTAAAAATAAACAAATAATGTTTGGTTTTAAAAGTACATATTTTGGTTTTGACATTTTTTCAGTTCAGAAATATGTGTGTAAGCTATCGGTTCATCTAAAACCGTAAAAACATTAAATACATATTTGTTGTCAACAAATAAATTTGGTTTTTATTATAAATGATAGTTTTAAATTAATAATATCAAACACATAAAAAGGTAAGCAAAAAATATCAAAATATGTATGTAAGTCTAAATGAAAATATTCGTGTATTTGTTTTTTGTTATTTATAAATATATTCATGCGTTGTCACATATAACCATTTACATGTTTCAAATTATATTATAGTGTGTTTGTATTATAAACATAACTATGGTTATATTTTACAATGTTAATTTTATGTTCCAACGACAACAATATTATTTTTATATATAACCATATAACTCAACCATAACATGTTGTTCTTAGATTATGGTTACCTCAACCATGTTTTTTCTTTGCGTGTATATGGCTATTTTAGTACGCTTTACGTTCTTATAGCCAACATTGGAAGTTCTTTTGAAAATTATGGTCAAAGATAAAGAAATTGAGTCCAGCGTTAAACATTTAATAATAAAACATTGTAAAGACGGAAAGTCCTATCGAGAAATAGGAAAATTATGAAATGTACCCTTCTAGTATACAAAATATAGTTAGAAAATATAAGCAAACTTATTCAGTAGAATATATGCCAAAAAGCAGCCGACCAAGACCAAGAATAAGTGCCCCAAAACTTGCAGATGATATCGCTAATAACTACAACAAGTATGTACATATATCCAAGAACTATACGAAGAGCATTGCGAGAAAATGGATAGAACAGCAGAGTTCCTCCAAAGAAGCCACTCATAAGTGAAAAAACAAAACAGAAGACTTAGACTAGAGTTTGCAAATAAGTATAAAAACAAAGTCGCTGAGTTTTGGAGAACAGTTCTTTTTACAGACGAGAGCAAATTTAACTTACTTGGAAGCGATGGACGTGCAAAAGTTTGGCGCAATGCAAACACTGCCCTTCGAACACAAAATTTGGTTCCTAGGGTAAAACATTGAGGTGTCAATGTGATGGTTTGGGCAGTAGAGCTGGCAAACTATCGATAGTACTATCGATAGTTTTGTTTTCATTAGACTATCGATTTTTTTTCTCGATAGCGATACTATCGTTGAAAAAATAAATTAATAAATTGGCAATTAGTTAGTTAAAAATGAAAATTCACCATTAGAAATAGACCCATTGCAGTACTGGAAGGTAAATTATATAGAAGGTATATTATAAGCAATTTATACAGTGTTATATCTATTCACAGAACAATTCTGATCAGATGTCACTCACAAAGTTATGTGCTTTACGTTACTTATGCATACCAGCAACTTCGACAAAATCTAAAAGAATGTTTAGCAAGGCCGGAGCCATTATTTCAGGTAGAAGATCTAGTTCAAAGCCTAAAAATTTTGATATGCTGCTCTTTTTAAACAAACATTTTTGGATTACCAAGAATTATATAATACGATTATAAAATAATTCCTTGGGCAGCCTACATATGGGCATTTCCACAATGTCGAATACGACATTCGTACGCATTCAAATTGAAAAAAAAACATGGCAAATCATTTACACAAAGTGTAAAAACGTAACCCTATTGTTTTCGCTACAATGTCTGTCCGTTTGTCCGTCTGTCAGCGCCTTTTATCTCTGGAACCGTAATAGGTAGACTCTTGAAATTTTCACAGATGATGTATAGCTGTTGCCGCTAAAGCAACAAATACTAAAACTTATAGGGTGTTCCAATAGAGAGGTGTTATTCACGAATATGTGCATATTTCGTAAACTGTAGGTGGGATACACTTGAAATTTACAAACAGCAATTAAAACTTAGTTCACTATATAAACAACTATAAAAAAATAAAAATTAAAGGGTGTTCCGATAGTGGTGTGATTTGCAGCGCCTTTTATCTCTGGAACCATAATAGGTAGACTCTCGAAATTTTCACAGAAGGTGTATAGAGGTGGCCACTATGGCAACAACAATTAAAACTTATAGGGTGTTCCAATAGAGAGGTGTTATTCACGAAAATGTGTTTATTTCTTGAACTGTAGGAGGGAAACACTTTAAATTTACAAACAGTAATTAAAACTTAGTTGACTATATAAACGAGTATAAAAAAATAAAACTAAAAATTAAAGGGTGTTCCGATAGTAGTGTTATATGCATGTATAAGGCCTAAGTCTTGAACCATAATAGGTAGACTCTTGAAATTTTCACAGAGGTGTATATCTGTGCCCGCTATAGCAGCAAATATTAAAATTTACAGGGTGTTTCGATAGAAAGGCGTTATTCACGAATATGTGTTTATTTCTTGTACTGTAGGAGGAATACACTTAAAATTTTCATTCAGTAATTAAAACTTAGTTCACTTTATAAACAAGTCTAAAAAATAAACCTAAAAATTAAAGGGTGTTCCGATAGTGGCGTGATTTGTATGTATAAGTCTAAAAAATAAACCTAAAAATTAAAGGGTGTTCCGATAGTGGCGTGATTTGTATGTATAAGGCCTAAGTTTTGAACCATAATAGGTACGCTCTTGAAATTTTCACAGAAGGTGTGTAACTGCAGCCACTATAGCAACAAATACTAAAACTTATAGGGTGTTCCTAAAGTGACGTGTTATTTGCCTTCATGTCTTTATTTTTTGAGCTATAGGAGGCAACCACTTAAAATTTGCAGACAGTAATTTAATCCATGTTAGCGTTATAAGCAAGTATACAATATTAAACCTAAAAATAAAAGGGTGTTCCGATAGTGACGTGATTTGCATGTATGTATAAGGCCTAAGTTTTGAACGATAACAGGTAGACTCTTGAAATTTTTACAGGAGGTGTATTAATATGGCCACTATAAATAGTAAAAATTAAAGGGTGTGCCGACAGTGACATGATTTGCATAAACATTGACTAATTTTCTAACCATAATAGACTCTTGAAATTTTCACAAATGGTGTATTACTATGACCCCTATAAAAACAATAAAAATTTAAAGGGTTTTACGACAGTGACGTCTTTGCTACATGCAACGTCATATTTTTTGAACCGTAATAAGTAAACTCTTCCAATTTGTATAGAAGATGTGTGGCCATGGCCGTTATGACAATTACTAAAAATTAAAGGGTGTTCTGACAGTGACAAGTTTTTCACGTATAGTAACTTATTTTTTTAATAGTCATAGGTAGACTCTTGATATATTCGTAGAAAGAGAATTGCCATGGCCGCCATAGCAAATAACAAAATTAAAGGGTGTTCCGACAGAGACATGATTTGTACGTAAAAAGCCTTATTTTTTGAACCATAATAGGTAGACTCTTTAAATGTTTACAGTAGATGTTGTACTTCGGCCGCTGTAACAATTACTACTATCTAAAGGGTGTTCCATCAGTGACATGTTTTGAACCGCAATAGGTAGGCGCATGTATATTTTTATAGATAATGTATTACCATGGCGGCTATAACAAAAACTGCTAAAATTTAAAGGGTGTTCCAACAGTGATGCAATTATGACTTTAATTTTAAAATTAAAGGATGAGTCATAAGACATGAAAAAATTAACAACTTGAATTTTTAAAGTTGTACTAAACATAGTACGGAATCCTACGTGTGTGAGTCTAACTCGCACTTGACTAATTTATTTTTACTTAATGCCAAATTTTGGTACAATTTTATTATTGTGGCGGTAGGTACACTTAAATATATTACATAAAAATATTACTCTTAATTAGAGTGCCCTTGTAACTCTTTTTTTTAGCTACTTCCTCTTCTTAAAATATTGCTGCCCGGTAAGGTCTCTTTGTTGGTGCTAGTGTTGTTGGTTTATCTTCTCTTTTGACTCTTTGGTTAGCTTCTTCAAGTTGTTCCTCTTGAGGTATTACTGCTCTCGCTGTTCTTACTTTGGATACTTCTTGTTGTATTTGTGCCGCTAGTTGACCCGCCCAACTTGCAAGACGTTCTAAAGCTTCATCATCTTTTCGAAGTTGATCCCAATCAAGGTTTCCAAATTCTGATTTCGATTCTTCCTTGTTTTGTAATTGCCCTTCACCATCACTAATTGGAATGTTCGTAGTAGCCGATTGAGCCCGGTGCAGGGTCACTGTAAAATATAAGGATTTATTAAGAGAGTTATAATTCAGATTAATATTTATCCTTTGCTATTTACCTGCCACCATAATGAAAGCCACAATCAAGTTTAAGCGCATTGTGGTTAATGAGTTTGTATTTCTCTGTTGACGTTTGTGTTTGAAATATAAATTTTTTCCAATAATGTATAGCTTTTTATATAATTTTTTCCCCTTCTATATCTATGTATATAATATTTTCATACTGTGTACATTCTGTGGTCGTAGTCACGTTTTAAATTTTGTTAATGATTTTTTTTATTATGTCAAAATATTTAGCAAACATTCAAATAAATAATTTTAAAAATACTAAGCTGAATTAGAACAAAAAAATTGTAGAATTACGAGTATCATTTTAATATAGTGCACAATGGGACTAAGAGCGAAAATAAATTTATATAAATAAAATCAAATGTCGTTCGTTGGTAGTCGCATCACTTAAGAACGGGTGCACCGATTTGACCAATATTTTTGTTTTTAAATCGTCACCAGGGTTGTTAGGGAACGAAAAATGGACTACGCCCACTTTGCACAAGGCGCGTAATCATACTAGGTGCAAAATACAGACTGTATTAGGATAGTGGGAGTGGTACCTCCCATACAATGTAAAAATTTATTATCGTGTTAATATGCACAGTGCAGCAAGAAACAGATTAGATGGGAACAGAGGGCGTCGCTCTTGCTTAGAAACTGAAACATTTTTTGTCATTTTCGAGTTTCGAGAGGTTGACCATACTTTTCTTCAAAGTGTTTATTGTATTTTTTGGGATTGGGGGTATAGCGAAACGCAGCAGCCTTAGCTAGTATATAATAAAATGACTTTGATTTATATTTCTGTTTTGATTTAACAGGGCTGAACCATAGGCGTCGTTTTATTTTGGCAATTTTAAACGCACGGCTAAAAATGTATAGGTTAAAACAAATACACACTACTTGGCGTTGTTTCCTTCAGTTTTTCTGAAATCGTGCTGTTGTCTGATCATCTGATCTGATTGTCTAATCTGCAGTGCAGTTGCGGTCGCAGTATGATCTAGTTAAACAATTGTGGCTCATAATGACACAACAGGTAACATTTTTAGAATATAACTGACAGGACCATGCTCATACCCCTTGTGTAGGAGTTGGAGACTATATTTTCTTCTTGTGATTCTTCTCTAGGTTTTCCATATTCTTGGGGTTATATATCTTTAAGTTTACCCTCCGTCCATTTTCAAGTTTCCATGCTTTCAAGAGTTTGTTCCATGCGACTCTTTTTGAGATTCTTGGCTTTAGGTTTTTCCTTCCTTCGACTATACTAAAAACTTGGCTTCTAAGCCCTTACATTTAATATGTCATTCTACTTTACCTACTAGCTCTTCCAACATCATTATTTTTTCTTTCTTTTAGTCGTGGATTTTTGTATAAAATACGACCACGTCGAACCACTGAATTGCATTTAGAATTGCATTTGTATAAGTATGTGTGAACGTACTGAATTTGGTAATCGGGTTAAAAACATATTTTCGTATTTAATTTCTTAACTATGTTTAAGTCACGTTCGATGCAATAAATACTTTTCTATTTTATAATAAATTTTTTCATTTTAAAAAACCTCTTGTTGTAATCGATAAATATTTTAAATGAAATGTGTTTTTCTTGGTTTTTTTTTGTCGCAAAACACAGAATTTAAAAATATTTAGAAAAATAAATTATTGCGAAATATAAATGTCTAGAGAGGAAAATTGAAAATTGTTCTAGGTGTTCTAGGTGCTTTCACTCATCACCCAAAACCTACTGGATGATTTTATAGGAAGGTATCGCAGTATCTGGTTCAATATACATATGTATAACAAAGCGTTTGAAGAGAAAGTAATGAAAAATGTTAAATTTAAATTCATCGCACATAATATATCACACATAATTATATATGTCTAGATACACAAGACCATTATTGATCGTTAGTGACTCCTCTGATATTCTCCACTATATAAAGCTCTGTTTCACTTACTCCCTCTAAGTTATCCTGTAAGCTTCGTAAATTTGATGATCAGCATAGCTTCCGTACCCTTCAAGTCCTCCATATTCTGAAAGAAAAAAAAAGTCAAAACATTTATTACGACTGTGTGATAATGCAAGGCATCGACAAAGAAGGTGGAATGTGTTTTCCTCTTCTTCGCCGTACCATCTGCAGATATCATCATCACAAAGCCGTATCTTTTTTAAGAAATATCTGAGAACATTATATTCTATTATAATAACTACATACATTCTCAGTTCTAACTTACTCATGCGTAACAGGTTTTCCCGTTCTCCCTTACCTTTTCTCTCCAGCAATGATTTCGTTTGTGTGTCTCATACATAGAATGGAGAACAGGTATATGTCTTAATCAGCTCCAGGTCGAGCCAGCTCATCTGCAGCTTCGTTTCCGTTAGTGTTGTTCATTGAGAACTTGTAGCTCTCTGCGACAACGGCTGACTACCCTCGATATAATATACCTAATTCCGAGTGCTTTTATAGCCGCCTAACTGTCTATGTAAATAGTGATATCGCTTGAGAATATCGGCCTCGTTGAAAGTAACCTAGCAGCTTCATATACCGCAAAAATTTCGGCCTGGAAAATATTGCACAAGTTATCCAATCTAGTTCTGTGTCTGATATCTAACTTCTCGCAGTGTACTCCACTTCCTGTACCATTATCTTTTTTTGAACCATCTGTATATATAATATGTATATATAAATTCCTCCAGTGAAATTATTCAGGTTTCCAATCATCTTTTAATGGGATGATTGTGGTAATCTCCTTGTCCCAATGATTTCCAACGGCAAATAATCGGTTTCTATGTTCTCTAATTGATATTTTCCTACCAGCGAAGAGTGTCCATAACTACTGTTTATTTTGACTTAATCTTAATTGTGTTCTTAAAGCATAGTATTTTCTATATACATAAGTTTAAAGGGTCGATTCTAAGTATTCTATACAAGGCGTCAGTTGCTATTGTTTTCCTGGCTCTTGTGATGCTCAGTGCTACTATTCTATTTACCTTTTCTATAAACGACACATGAGTACGTGTTTCCATAATTGGCACCATAAAAGTGCTCCATGACACAATACTATAGCGGTGTATATCCAGGAGATCATTCGTGGATTAAGTCCCCACGTTATTCCAATAGTAGGTTAACAGGAATACATTGCGGCATATGCCTTCCTAACTTTCCCATGAAGGTTACATTTCCATTTAAGATTTTAGTCAAAAATTACACTGAAAACTTCGCCTCTTTTTACCGCGACAGAGTTCACCCCCCAAGTTTAGGGGGTTGATACTAAATACTCTTCTTCTTGCGAAGAGTACTGTCTTGGATTTTCCGGGGTTAATACCAAGCCCACTGTCTTAAGGTTTTTAGAGTACGTTCCATTACTTCAGTCAAGGTGTTCATCAATAGCACTACATCATCAGCGTATGCCACTACAATCACACCATGTGCAACAATATCCAGCGGGACTTCGTTCAAAGCTAAAATCCACAAAGTATTTGAAATGACTCCTCCTTCAGGAGTACCCATAGTAGCAAAGGTGTCAATATACGCACCACTGATCTGTGTATGAATTTGCCTTTGTAAACGCCATTTCATTATCATTTCTTTCACCAATTTGTACTGGATTTGGATGAAAAGCACCTTCAATATCCAGAAAACAAGCAACCGCAAATTCCCCATGATGTATAGATTGCTCTATTGTTGATGTTAGGTCATGGAGGGCTGTCTCTACTGAATTACTTTTAGTATAAGCATTTTGATCACGTGAAAATACCATATTGCGCATCCTGTCTCCAAAGTGATCATCAATCCAATAAATTACCTTAAAACTTGGCAGCACTGAACTTTACAAAGAAAAAATTTTATATGAAACCAGTGTTGCCATGTTTATAGTATTTAGCCTGGTAGGGAGGGGTACTGATAGCTTTCGATTTTTAATGATTTTAATCAGCCGATTGGTAATTTATAGACTACCTTACCGTCCTTAAGTCTGGTACTAACACCAGTTTTTGCTCTCAGGTAATATGGTGGCTATAACTTAGTATTAGTATTGGTCTAAAAATATGCTGTGAGTTAATTTTAACAGTTAATTTAACAAAGACAAATTTAAGACAACACTATTTGTGAAGCTTCTGGCTTTGGAGGGAATCCTATCTACAACCTTATACTGATAGACTACCAATCGGTCTATCGAGATTACTTTAAAATCAAAAAGAACTCTAGCAAAGAGTCAATGGTGAGAGGAGTACCTTAATACAAAATAATTATCAGATACCCATATCAACTGGTCACAAATTGGCTTAAAGTTTCGAACGAAATACATTTCTGCAATTGAATTTTTAATTCTGCTGGCCTGAATGGCCCTGTTGACTTTAAAGGCTAAACCAGTTTATAGCTTTTGTAAAAAGAACGGCGTCTTAATTTAACTCTACAAGCAAAATTCGAATTAGAAGATCGCGGCAGGCTTATATATTTCGCCTCTGCGTGTGATAACAATGCCCGTTCAAGCTCAACGTCTGCTGTGGAATTAGCTATATGGCTAATTTAGTATGCTGTTTGTTTCACATTACGTTCTTATAGCCAACATTGCAAGTTCTTTTGAAAATTATGGTCAAAGATAAAGAAATTGAGTCCAGCGTTAAACATTTAATAATAAAACATTTTAAAGACGGAAAGTCCTATCGAGAAATAGGAAAATTATGAAATGTACCCTTCTAGTATACAAAATATAGTTAGAAAATATAAGCAAACTTATTCAGTAGAATATATGCCAAAAAGCAGCCGACCAAGACCAAGAATAAGTGCCCCAAAACTTGCAGATGATATCGCTAATAACTACAACAAGTATGTACATATATCCAAGAACTATACGAAGAGCATTGCGAGAAAATGGATAGAACAGCAGAGTTCCTCCAAAGAAGCCACTCATAAGTGAAAAAAAAAACAGAAGACTTAGACTAGAGTTTGCAAATAAGTATAAAAACAAAGTCGCTGAGTTTTGGAGAAGAGTCCTTTTTACAGACGAAAGCAAATTTAACTTTCTTGGAAGCGATGGACGTGCAAAAGTCTGGCGCAATACAAACACTGCCCTTCGAACACAAAATTTGGTTCCTAGGGTAAAACATGGAGGTGTCAATGTGATGGTTTGGGGAGCGATTGGAGCAGCCGAGGTTTTTAATTAGGAGTTTATTGCTGATATAAGGAATCAACATATTTACAAGAGTATATTTGAAAGAAATTTGCAATCACCTGTCGACATCTTGTCTCTTGGATCCCGTTGGATCTTTTAACAGGATAACGATCCCAAGCCCACCGCACTTTCTGTTAAAGAGTAATTGCTTTATTATGCTCTCAGACAGCTACACAGCCCACCTTAATCACCAAAGCACGTTTGGGATTTAATGAAGCGGAAATTAGTAAAAACTTCAAGAACGAAAGTCGCTAAAAGTAGCTCTTAAAAAAATCTGGTGAGAAATATTGCCTTCTAAAACAGAAAGCTTGGTACTTTCTATGGCACGCCGCTTGCAGGTAGTTACCCATAGCCATGGCGGTCCAACAAAGTATTGAAACGTTTTTCTTTTTTAAATTATTTAAAAAATGTAATAATATTGGTTGAATTTAAACTTTTGAACTCTCGTGGTAGAGCTATTTATGAAAAAAACTTATTTATTCTTGGAGTTCGGCAACATTTATTACACTGAAATGGGTACCTTTATATAAAGTAAATATATAAAGCATATTAGCAGAACTATAAAAGTAAGATTCTTAAAATTTATTGGAGTTTATTTTCAAAACAAAAGCTAAATTCGAACAAAATATGGCTACTGCAAGGCTCTTTATAACAACGAATTTAATCCTGAAAAATCATTTGGAAATAAAAAAGGTTAAATTGCTTTAATTTGTCTAGTTCTTTTTAGTAAGTTAATCGTAGGCGTGTGTTTTATTAATCGAGAATATTTTTTGCACTTTGCAGGCGTGCATAATTAATGTGAGTCAAATAAAGTACAATATTATTCTCGTAAGCTTGCGTTAGCGTAAGTGAAAAGTTAGTCACAATTCTATCTCTAGTACGTATGTAGTTAGTTCTGGTTTTGTAAGTTTTTTGTTTTATGGAATTAAATGACATACAACGAACATTAAAGTTAAATATTTTATATTTTAAACATTTTATTTATATTTAATATAAAAATGCAATTAATACTAGTTGATAGTTTATTTCATTGTCTTTAGTTAAATAATTTTTGGTCATACTAAAAATTGTTCTATTTATGCTTCTTTTGCAAAATTCTTTGCTCTTCTAACTTCTCATTTATGGCCATGGGAACACGCCGCGTACGAAAAACCGTCCACAATGAAACAATCCAACTTACGATAATGGTAGCATAAAGTATTGGTGGATAGGCATGCTCATTGCCAACTGGTATTTCAGCTCGTAAGGGTGATTTAGTTTTAACATCAACCTTTACATATTTCCAATTACAGGCCTCATTCCATCTACCCATTGTTTGGTGACTAGTTGATTCTTTAATATTTGGCACTTTTTCATCTAAACAATAAATGGTATTTGGTTCAATTTGTAATTCGTTTTCCAGCAAATGATGTTCATGTTTTGGACAATTGATAAACATTGTGGGAGTATTTATATCTACTGATACAAAGGAACTGCTTAAAAAAAATACGAAGTTATTTTCTTTTTCCAATAATTTATTATTCGAATAATTTATTAAAATTACCTTTTATCACTAGGACCATGATAACGAAAATGTATGGGCAATGTTATAGTGTCCGTTATTTTGGGCACACCTTTGAGAAAAACTTCAAAGTCCTTTGATTGTTCTGTGGGCTTTTCTATATCCACAAATAATGGATAAATTGCATCGAGCTAAAAAAAAAGAGAAAAAATCATTTACCTTTATTAATTGAATCTATTAAAAACATAATTTTAAAGGTCTTTAGAATACTAGAAGGAAGACACTTCATTATAGCCACTATAAATACAAATAAATATTCTGCTAATGCCAACTACTTTCCAACTAAGTCGGAACATTGTAATGTACACATGTATGCTGATGACGTACAAGTTTACGTTAGCTGTAAACTCTACGAAATTGAATGAATGAATTTAAAGGATTTGATAAATATTTAAAACTGGGCTACTTCAAACGGGCTGTGTCTTAATCCCAACAAACCAAAATGTTTTCTGATAATAAAAAACACTATCCATACCTTTAATTCAAGATTTATTATTGAATGGTTCAAAAATTAACATCGTAAGTTCAACCAGAAATCTTGGAGTAATATACAACAATCGGTTAGATTGGAGTGACCACATAAATATTAATACGGCAAAGGTACATGGCATGTTAAGAAATTTGCCGGATCTTAAGTTTGTTTGGCCGTTCAAGTTTTGGGTTAATAAAAAAAATACGTACGTTCAACAATTTCTAGACATGGCAGAAACAAAGTACATACGTAGGCGATAAGACTGATGCCAATTTAGGACAGATGCAGGCGAACTATCGGCTGCGACTCACTCAGCTTGCTTCTTTGCTTAAAAAAACACAACCCTGATAAAATGAAAAATGTTATCGCTTAAGGCCAGGATTCACTATCCTACACAATCATACGATTTATTTACAAAAAAATCTGACAGAATTTTGTCCTACTTAAAAAATCGGGTCAAAATGGCGTTGTAGATGTCACACTATCGTACAAAACAAGATTTTGGAACTCTCATCGCATGGAAAAATATTATTTTATGATTTTTTTCAAAAGATCATCAAATCGTACAGACTGTAAAAAAGTCTGTCACACACATAAACATTTAATCCACACTATCATACTTTTTGAGCACACATGCAATTTTTTCAACTCGTACGACTGATTATGATAGTCAATCATGGCTTTTAACATTTTTCTAAGAATGGTTTGGTATAATGGGATGTCAAATTTCTTTCCCTATTATTTTACATTTTGATAACATACTGCTTTCACACTATCACACTTTCGCATTATATTTAAGTTTTTGACAAGTCTTAATACTCAGTGTGAAAATGGCTTTAATAGCATAACATGATCCATATACGTTATTAGACGTTTTGATAGTATTACACATTATGCAAAACAAGTTTTAGGCGTCTCTTTCGAGTCCTACCTACAATGCATATCATTAATATAACTACATTAAATTATATACATCTGCCAATCAAAATACCTTTGTGACAAAGTAGTTTTGCTCAGATCAAATAGGGGTAATCGAATCAAACTGCCGCGGTATAAGTATAGTATTTACCACTTTGTTGGGTGCCCTGGAAATATTTATATTTTAATTAGTCGAACTATTTCTTAACACATAACGAACTTATGTCAGACTTAAGTACGTTATATTCTCTCGTAGGGCTGGTACTCTGTTCAGTTTTTCATGCGGAATGCTGTCAAACTACATACATTAAAAACTTGTATGAAAAAGTCATGAAAATACTTGCATCAGCAGTACTCTGTTTTTATTGTGGAAAAACATTGAACAAAGCTGTGAAATAAAGCAAATGGGCATTATTTCATGTGGAATATTTTGTAGAATTCTTCCAAATCGCGAGATAGACATCACATTTTAAATGTCAAATTTTTCTTGTGAGATAATAAATGTTGCTCAACATTTTTCAGAAATTCGAGAAGAGTGCTAGGCTTTAAGTTGAACAAATATCACTGTAGTCAATTTAAACACGTTTCTTCTTTGGCGTCTACAATCACCTACTTGAAGAGAAATCTACTAATTTGAATTGAAACCTTTTTCAAAAACTACTAGCGAGATTTCATAGATTTACTAATTTTTCAATTCGCACTTTATTTATATTTACATTTTTCATTTTATTTATAATTTCCATTTTTTTCACTATTTTAACACAATTTGTACAATACAAATTGCACGATATAAACACAACTTTAATGAAGAAAAGAGAAAAGTTTCAACGACAAAAGTTGCAGAATGTATTTGGGCACTTATTCTTCTACAACTGTGTCAATGGAAGTAAATGTTGAGCTCAACTGCTACTAAACTGTTGGCAACTGTTGAGGTCAACCGTTACGTCTTAGAAACGGCTTGATAAATATACTGCAAAATAAAGAGCTGACAAATGTAAACTATTAAAAAAATACGAGAAAGAGACAAACAAAATAATTTTAAATAACTAAATTAATTACTTTAGCTAAAAATTTGAAGAAGATTCGGCATAACTCTTTTCTATTAGCTGTTGAGGCTAAGCCCAACATGTTGACTTTAGATAGCTAAACAATTTTATGATAGAAAAAATACCAAACTGTTAAGTTGAGCGAATCTACTCAACAATCCGTTTCTAAGCCAAACACTCAACCGTTGCTTAACAGTTACGTCTTATGAAAGTGCCCAATGAATTTAATTATTATTTCGAAACTTGTTAACTTCTTTAAAATGCTCTTTACAACTTTAAAAAAATTAGAAACTATATTTCAGAAGTCGCAGTTAAAGTTGGTTTTTGAACCAAACAATCAATTAGTTGGTTTCGTTGATGATTTGAGAAATTTGAAAAACTACCGTTTTTTAGGATTTCCCCAAAACGGTGGTGTGGCGTTTTTGCTTATACAAATAAATTATAACTGTCCTCCCTGCAGCTCTATCCAAACGTAGCCAATTTTTTGGGAGTGCAAAGCACCGATAATTTATATAAAATTCTAAAAAATTATTGTAAAGCTCTGTAAATTGTATTTTAATAACAATGTAATTCCACAAAGTAAAAATACAAATCAAATACAAATTTTATTTAATTGGCTACTTGCCAGCAAGCAATTCATATTTTGTCATTATTTTAAAATAGCGCCATCTGTTGCGCAACCGTGTTTAAAATATACCGCTTTCAATTCATATTTTGTCTTTATTTTAAAACAGCGCTATCTGTGTTTACAATATCAAGCCTTCAAAAATAAAAGATGCCTAAAAGTATGCAGTACCTTTCAATCGGTAAAAAAATCGGCGTACGTTCACTTCTTTTTCTCCACTTTCTCTTGGAAATAAGAATGAAAATGAGCTATAGCTAAAGTGATCATAATTTTTAAAACAAAATACAAAACAATAAAATATTTAATAAAAACCAGCAAGGACTAATACCATATTTGCATAGGGCAAGTCTTCTTGTAGCAAGTGCCGACACATTTTACTTTTTATTTCTCTCCAACTAAAATTAGATTTGCTACAAGCAAACTTGCCCCGTGCGAACAAAAACATGAACAAAAATATAAACATAAACAACGGCAGAGCTACGGTATTAATTTGTTCATGTTGTTATATGTTCATGTTCATGTTGTATATGTTCTTCATGTTCTGATTCACAATCATTTTCTGCTGTCCATCAATATTGTTTGAATGCTAACAGCAAAGCTAATACAGGGTGGCGCAAAAATAAACTTCCGAAGTTTTTTGGCTGTAATTTAAAAAAAAAATGATAAACTTTGATTCTTCTTGTGGATTATTTTTATTTGGTCTTTTAATTTTTTTTACATCAAGTCGAGAATATGATGTCATGGAAATGGCCGCCGCCACAGTTGATTGTCATTTGAGCCCTTTTTATGGCATTTTCCATCACTTTGGCCAAAACTTCCGGCGATAGGTCCTCACATTCTTGACGGATATTGTCTTTAAAAGTGCAAGAGTCTGAGGCTTGTTGACATAAACCCGCGACTTCAAAAAGCCACACAAAAAGAAGTCTGCAGCGGTCAAATCAGGCGATCATGCTGGCCAGTGCAAATCGCCAAAATGGGAGATTAGGCGCCCGGGAAATGCATCCTTCAGCATATCGGTTGTGGCACGTGCAGTGTGTGCCGTTGCACCGTCCTGTTGGAACCTCATGTTTTCCAATCCCAATTCATCAAATTGCGGCAAAAAGAACTCGTTAATCATTTCTCTGTAGCGCTCACCATTCACAGTAACCGTTTGGCCCGCGACGTCTTCGAAGAAAAAAGGTCCGATGACTCCTCCAGCGAAAACAGCACACCTTACAGTGACTTTGAGCGGGCGTAATGGCTCTTCGTGGGTTACATGCGGATTTACAGTGCCCCAGAAGCGTAAATTTTGCTTATTTACGTACCCGCTAAGATGGAAATGGGCCTCATCACTCATGATTATTTTTGATGAAAAATCATCTTCCTCTTGTTGTGATTAAGGATGGCTTGAGTGTATGTTAGACGCGATTGGCGGTCAGCAGCTAACAGCTGATGCACCGTCTGGACTTTGTACGGAAACATCTTCAAATCTTTTACCAAAATTCGCTGTAAAGACCGTCGACTGATACCCATTTGCGTGGCACGTCGTCTGGTCGATGTCGACGGCGCTTCCATGACATCCTCGGCTACAGCAGCAATATTCTCTGCAGAACGGCTACTCCGGGGTCTGCCACGCCTGGCAGCATCTCCTGTTGTGCCAGTCTCTTCGAGGCGAGCGGCTAAACGTCGCAGTGTTTCACCAGTAGGCGTTGGACGGCCAGGAAATCTGCGACGAAATTCACGTTGTGCCAAAGTCACCGACCGATTATTGGTCAAATAAATAGTCACCAATATTCCGCGTTCTGAAGCAGTGTAGCGTAACATTGTTTATTAACGTGTATTTCGCAAGTGTTTACTACACAAATGTCAAAACAGAATTGACATTAGGGGCCAATCGCAAAATTTATAGCATTTTCTGATAGGAGGATTACTTTTGCGCCACCTTGCCACGTCACGATAAAGCAACAGGGGGCTCTATTTTAAAGTAAAGCTATAAAACTAAAACTAATCACAGGCAGTCAAATTTAAGAATTATGTTGGATGGAATTTTTCAAGTGTAGACAACACACGTGTGCCCCGGAACGTTGCGTTGCGGTAAACAACATTTTTTTCTGCCGTATTTACTAAACATTACGAATTTGTCCAAATCTGTAAAGTATATGAATGACATCGTATGCAACGACATTGTTGACCGAATGACGTTCTTTTCTATTCACAGGTGCAACTTTAATCAAGAAAAAAAGAGAAATCAACAGATCTGTGTTTTAACGCTTTGTCTATCTACGGTCGCACAAACCCTACTCCATGCAGTTTTAACGATCCAGCCATGTCGAGTTTCCCCAGTCGCTGTATAACTTTTTTAAGCTAAAACATTAATAAAACAAAATATGTGTCATCGCTCAGTTCCGGTGCTTATGCTTATAGCCAAAACATGATAATTTAAGAAGGAGACCTAATTCAGAAACCCCTTTTTTACCGCTGAAGTCTTAATTTTCAATTAACTATAAGTTTAGTAATACCAGTCACTCTGTGACAAGACAGGTAAAACCAACATTTATTACTCATATGTTTACCCAATGATAAGGCATTTTCTAACTTTTAAATTTAAATATTTTAATCATTACAAAAGATAAAATAAAATTTTTTTTATGAATCATATTAAATGTTCGCAGACGACATTATCTCAAAAGATTTTTTAATTGCGTTCTTATATTTTTGCTTCTCACTTGAACTGCATACGATGACTACACAAAAATCATTGTAAACGTTCAAATAAATTTGAAGGTCTAGAATGGGGTCTTCTTGTAGTTGTTAATGTTCCACAAGGACAAGGCAATCAACAAAATTTATGAAATTTGTAATGCCTTTTGGCTCTTTACTCTTTTGGCTAAGATGAGCAGCAAAAACTTGAATTGCAACTATTGGCAACAAAATAGTTGAAATTCAGTCGAAACCGACAACCCCTTGAAAATCGTGTTCTATTGAACCAATATTTCCTAAACTGTTCCAATACAGCATTATTTGAACTGAAATTTTGGTCATAAGAAAAGCGGTTAACTGCCTAAGGGGTACTACAGGGCCTATGGAGAGATCATATGAAATTTTGCCGACAGCAAGGAAGCTCTCATTTCTCTGTCGCGTATATAAAAAAATAATAGGGTTCTGGTAGAGGAGAACAAAAAAAATCGAGTGTCGCAGTTTTAAAAGATCACGTCGGAATTTTGTAGAGGTGGTTAAAGTTTCCCAGCTCTGGCCTGTTCTTGCAGCACATCGTTATAAAAAACTATGCTTTCTTTACATCTGAGGTGTAGGGTGTCTTCAGCAACTTCGTAGAAAATGTTATGGAAACTATTTTTGTAAGACATTTAACTCCACCGCATAACGGCATTTTGAGGCTTTAATTTAACAAATCCCCGAAAAAGATCTAGGGTGGGAATAAAATGTTAAAAATAAAATAAAAATAATAATTTTGGCCATACAATTTTACTATATGTCAGAGCACACCAAAACTTAACACACACACCAAAAACCAATCAAATTCTATTAAAGATTAATTTAGTTATTATTCACATACATACGAGTATGTAGGTCATCTCATCTCTGGCGAGAAGGTTTTACTTTCAAATGCCTGTGGATGTACTTCTATTGTACGACAACTCCAAAAACCCAATTGCATATGGTGGCAACATGACTCTTATGATTCTATAAAATATATATTAGACGCAGTGAAATACGAGGAGAATAAATGGTTTGCTTGTTGCGATTTAAAAGTAGTTGCTTTTTTCTCTGAAATACAGTCTGGATGTGTAAAGTATTTATGCTTTTTATGCAAATGGGATAGTAGATGGTATGGCAACCAGTATGCAGAAATAGAGGGTGTTTTTAATAGAGGTATAGAATTTTAAGTTGGCATTACTTTTCAAGATGGCGACCGATTTAACAGCTATATAAAATAAATAAATAAAAAAATAGACTCACGCCTGAACAACGCTTGCAAATAGTGCAATTTGGGCCCAAAACGAGATTACCGTTGTTCCCGATTTTCATAAGCGAATTTTGTTTAGCGATGAAGCGCACTTCTGGTTGAATGGCTACGTCAACAACCAAAACTGCCGCATTTGGAGTGAAGGTAATCTTAAAGTGCATGTCGAAACACCGTTAAATCCAGAAAAACTGACTGTTTGGTGCGCTTTATGGGGTGGTGGAATCATTGGCCCGTACTTTTTCAAAAACGATGGTGGCCAGAACGTTACAGTCAATGGTGATCGGTATAGAGCCATGATTACTAACTTTTTCATTCCTGAATTGAATAACCATGATGTCCAGGAGATCTTATGATTTAACACCGCTAGACTACTTTCTGTGGGGCTATGTAAAGTCATTGGTCTATGCGGATAAGCCACAAACGTTTGACCATTTTGAAGACAACATTCGCCGTGTTATTGCCGATATACGGCCACAAATGTTGGAAAAAGTCATCGAAAATTGGACGTCCAGATTGGACTACATCCGCGCCAGCCGTGGCGGTCATATGCCAGAAATCATATATCTGTGAACTTATATATCTGTGGCAATAAGTGCTTAAGTCCACTTAAGCAAAAATTTTGTTACTGGTACCTTTGAAATCTGCGTACTTCAAAGTACCCATGTGCAAATTTTCAATCATTTAGTAAAATTTTTCAGGAAGTTATAGCAAAATAAATTTCTGCTTATCTTTTTTCAATGTCGAATCGCATTTGGAAAAAATCTTAAGAAACTAGAAGCTATTTTTCGAAATCATAAAAACTTCTTTCACAACTTATTGATTGCAACGCCTGCGTACTTTTGGTAGATATAAGATATTTTTTTAAATCATACGTTTGACTCCCATAGGTAAACTTTAAAGATAAGTTATTTTTTTGAAAAATTTATTTGAAAGTTTAAAATTGCTCTCCTACAAAACTTAAAAATCAGACTTAAGCACTTTTTCCTTATTGCCGCAGATATTTACTAAGTACTTTTTTTGTATATATGTCATTAAAAGCGTTTTTTGTTCAATCCTAATACCCTATACCAACTCTAAATAATAAAAAAGAATGCCGTTATGCGGGGGAGATACAGGGTTTATATGTTCTACAAAAATATTTGCCATAACGTTTTCTACAATGTTGCTGAACACATGCTGCAAGAACAGGCCAGAGCTGAGAAACTTTGACCTTTGACCGCCTCTAAAATAAAATTCCGATGTGATCTTTTAAGCGCCAACACACGTTTATTTTTTATCCACTTAACCCGAATCAATCGTCGGAACACCGTAATTTTGCAAAGTTATAAGTTTTCGATTGCAGGGTAACGAGAAGTGCAAGACAACTTTTTTCCGTACAAGGGCTTTGCATGTACCTGCTGCATGCTATAACCTAGTTATAGCACTGCAAAACAGCTTTTAGCTAAAAGTATTTGGGTGCTTGTAGACCAGATAAACCAACAATATTTGGCACCAGTATAGTTACAAATCGAATAATTTCGAAATTAAGCTTTTCTATTTTTTCACTTTTAATAAAAGTTTTCCTTCAATCGTCATTTCTTAAACAGTAAATCAATCATGCGTTTTGTAGAATATCAAACTATTTTCACTTTTTTGGAATCCATAATTTTAAAAAAGCAATAGGTTAGAGAACAGGAGCGTAAAAATAAATAAAATTAACTGAACCTAATTTCTTTTTGTATATCATGACTTTTATTTATGTCAGTCAAATTTTTCAAAACCACTTTAACAGTTTCTCGATCTATCTCACAAGTGGCTCGGGCAATATTAGCGTTAAGGACGTGGTTCATTTCTGGATTATTTACATAGCATCAGTCTTTTACATCACAACACAAGAAAAATTATAAATGGGTCAAATCGTAGCTTCGGTATTGACATTGCCTAGATGAGTGATAACACGATTTCTAAACCTAGTGCACAAAAGATCTATTATTTGATGCGCTGTGTGACATGGTGCGCCATCCTGCTAAAACCAAAGATTGTCCAAGTTCAAATATTCTATATTAGGCCATAAAAAGGCCATAAAAGTATGTAATTATTGCTCGGTAGCTCTCCCCGGAGACTGAAATGACGTTTCGAACATTATCGAAAAAAGAGCCATTGCAAAAACCACACCAAGCTGTCTCTGTGGATGAATTTGCATCTCGATGACTTGTCGTGAGCATTTTCAGAACCCCAGATGCGACAATTTTTTTGGTTGCCAAAGTCGCCGAAATGAAAATGCCCCCCACCCCTCAGAATAAATCATTTTCGACCAAATTCAATATCCTCACTTTGGAAAAAAATTTGTGATATTTTCCAATGTTTTCAAGGATAAAGCAACATTTTGATCCGCACAGGTATGAAAGTCATTATTTTAGATAGAAAAAATCTATCAGTATCAATATAACACTTGATTCAAAAATATACATACTTGTATTTATGATATCAAAGCCTACTACTAACTTTATGGTTGCTTTTCAACATCCTTCGGTCATTAAAGATTATAGGCAGCCGTTAAAACTGCTAAAACTAGCCTTTACTCTCGACTGCAATGATTTCAACTGTACAATGGTAACTGACGAACCACATCACCAAGTCTCTTGTAATCAACGTACCCATGTTTTACGTATGTCTGCCCTTCTTCTTCGACTTTCATCTTGGCCTGAGAGGCTTGAACGCAATTATTCAGCTTAAGGTATTTTAATTATATCCAAGCAATTATCTGGACTTTGTGCTAAGGCCAATAAAACCGGAGTTTCTACTCCATAAAATCCGTGTCTAAAAATAAACTTAAGAGCAAATTGCCAGCAAGGGGTAAGTTGAATAAACTTGAGTGGATTGTTTCGGCATATATCCGATTTTTGAAAAAAAAACAAGAATTAATAGTTCCCATGACCCGAGTATTACTCGGCCAAAGATTGTCACTTCAACTGTACCAATTCAATTCAACTGTATCAACTGTACCAACCGAAAGTTTTTAATTCTAGCCACGTTCTAGGTGAGCTGCAGCAAAAACGGCAATATGGATATAACGCACCATAGTTATTCAGGGCTGTCACAGAATTCGATGTTTTCGGAATTGGATTTTAAACACATAAAAAAAATACTTTGGTGTCATGAAATCCAATATTAGGTGTGTTTCTATACTCAACTTTGGGATCCCTAGGCATACCAAAAGCGTTCCCGTATTTTAAATTTGGATAAATGAGAGCGGTTTTGAGAGAATAAAAATCTTCCTCTTCTTGCACAAAAGAGCCCAAAGTTTTTCTTCGGGCAAATTGTGTAAACTGTCAAACAGCTATAACACATATAAACAATAGAAAAATGGAAAAAAACAAGACAATAATTTTTTAAAAAGTGTAGAATAGCTACATACATACATACATACATACATACATACATACATACATAAAGAAACGGACCTATTATCGGGCCTACACCAGTGAACCGATTTTTCTGAAATTTTCACAGTTTGTTATTGGATATACGGATAGTAAAATAGGGAACTTATTTTTTTGATATTCGACGTGGGCGTGGCACCTCCCATACAAAGTAAACATTTATCATCGTATATCTTGGTAACAGTAATAGGCAGCGTCTTGAATTTTCGCACCCGTAACCTCTACATTAATGTTAATAGTTTAGCGAAACCTAGACTGAATTGGAATAGTAGGCGTGGTACCTCCCATACAAAGTAAATATTTATCATCGCTTATCTTGGTAAGAGTAATAGGTAGCGCCATGAAATTTTGCAACAGGAACCTCAATATCAACATATATAGTTTAGAGAAAGATAGACTGGATTGGAAAGTGGGCATGGCACCTCCCATACAAAGCTAAAAATTATCGTGTATCTAGAGAACTACAATACCTAGCACCTGGTTACCTCGCACCGGTAACCCCAATATTAACGTATATAGTCAAGCTAAACACATACTGAATTGGAATAGTGGGCGTGGTACCTCCCATACAAAGTGAAAAATTATTATCGTGTTCCTGGCGAACTACAATAGATAGCACCTTGAAACTTTGCATGAGTAACCCCTGTGCAAATGCGTATAATCTACCAAAATGCAGAATGAATTGGGACAGTGGGCGTGGTACCTCCTATGCAAAATGAAAAACTATTATCGTTTACATAGAGTACTATAATAGGTATAGTCTTGAAAGTAGGTAAAAGTAACTCTCATACCCATGCAAATACTCTAGAAATACATAGGCTGGATTGGGACAGTGATCACGGTACCCCCTATACAAAGTAATAAATTATTATCTTGTATCTATAGAACTGCATAGGTATCATCTGGGAATTTTGCATCAGTAACCCCTATACGAAGATACATTGTTTAGAGAAACACATACTGAATAGACGGGGTAAAATGGACGGGGTACCTTCCATACTAAGTGAAATATTATTATCGTGTACCTAGAGAACTACAATAGCTAGAGTCTTGAAACTTTGCACAAGTAACCCTCATACTAATGTGCATAGTCTAGCAAAATACAGACAGACCTCCCATAAAAAGTTAAAAATTATTATCGTGTTAATATATATAGACAAGCAAAAAACAGATTTGTTGGGAACAGTAGGTGTCGTACCTTGCATATATACTTATATATTTTTAATGTGTTAATAGCGTGCGTTTTCGAGTTAGAGGTTGACCATACTTTTCTTTCAAGTGTCTATTGGGTTTTTAGTGGATGGGTGTAGCGAATTTAGTATTTTATAAAAGTAAATATTTATTAATTAATATTTATATTACAAATTAGGGGAAACCATAAAAATAGCACCCAAAACACCATGGAGCTTATGTAAAAATATCCTTACTTTACGAAAGACTTCAACCGGGGTAAGCCAATCGTAGATTCCCGTTGGCTGAATCACTGAACAGTGCATATCTCCCGAAAAGTATGAATGCTTGTTACAACTAGGCTTAATAGTCGTTGTGTGTCCAACCAATTATTATTGTATTTGCTGTAGAAATAGTCCCCTGATCTGCGCTTTTTGTTCGTGCTTATTTTAAGCTAAGGGCAAATGAACCGCTTCATAATCTTAATTAATTAATAATAAAATTGTTGATACCATGCTTCTACTGAGAACATTAGATCTCCGACAGATCTCTAAAAGGATCCTTTAGCTAAAAATCAAAATAAGCTGCAAGTTGTAGCAACCGCGGAATCTCAGAACATGGCATGTGTCCTTTTATTTTTCCAAGGATCATTCGCAAAGCGTCTTTGTTTTACCTATAATAAGCTATAAATCTGCAAAGCACCTTTAAATATGAACGCTCAGTATAAAATACTATATACTTACGCTGAGCCAGCAGCTCAAGTGAATTGGAGCAATCTCGAAAAATTCTTCTGTTTACCTTTTCTGAGCGTCCCCACAACTGTAGTAGTTATTTTGTTTTATCGTAATATTATTTTTTTTAATATTTTAATAAAAATGCAGTAACTTTTAATAAAAATTGAACAAAAACAATTATTTTGTCAAAAAACGTATTAATAAAATGGTAAACAAGTCACAAACAGCAGCTGATTCGAATATCGGTTTTATTTCTATTCGAAAATAACCAAACCGACTTGGTTTCATGACTCCAAATTTAACCAATATTGGTTTGCAAACCCGATAAAAAGAAAAACCGACTTGGATTCTGTGACAGCCCTGATTATTCCAAATTATTAAATTTTTAAGAATTAATATTGTTACGTTTTTACTTTACGTTGGGTTCTTTATATTGCAAAATAAATACACACTGTTATTACTTTTACTGTAAGTCACTTTATTTACTTAACACCACTGTTCAAAAATACAGCAAACTGTTAAACACTCTTAAAATTCGACAACTTAACTCTTTGACTTTTAAATTAATACTGCGATTCTACTCGCCAGCACGATTCACTTATATAGGTGCTTTAAAAGCACCAGAATGTTCTATTCCAGACATATCTGGCAGGTTCGATTGTTATTGCTCTTGTTTTCTGTTTGTGTGATTGGTTATTTCTTTATACTTGTGTTTGTGGCTATTTATTTCTTTATACCTGTGTGTGTGGCTGTTTATTTGTTTATGCTTGTATTTATGTATGTGGCTGTGTATTTAACAGAAGAGTGTTTATTTAATCTGTGTGTGTGTGTATGCGTAAATGCGAATTTTTGTATGAGGCGTTTCTTTCTTCCATCATTGTAAGAAAATAAGCCATTAATGTTGTTGTTGTTCGAGAGTATTGTTGTTCAGAGCTTATAATGAATAAATTCTTCTTTCGTAACAATATTTCATTTCATTAAATGGTTATTTGAACAAATTTCAGAGGAATTAAACACGGTTTAAGATATGTAATAATATGTTCTCATTAACTCATTAAGTTTTTCAATTCCAGTCATATGAAATGAATTAAAACCTATTGATAGTTATATACATATCGCTCCTTTATTGCAACGTAGTCAAATCTCGAAAAATCAAAAATTTGAAGTTACTTAAGCAAAATAACTCCTTGATAAATTTTTTATATGTAAAAAAATTGTTTGCCTTATATCTCAATCTGAACCGATATTATAGCGAATATGTATTACGCAATGAGATAGCAGTGTTAACACTTTTAAAACTTAAATTGCGTTTTGCTAAGTTTGATTTTTTTTAGATATGACTACGTTGCAATAAAGGAGCGATATGTATGTATAAATTTTTTATAAAATGTATAACTTTACGGCATATCCGTTTTGTAAGAATGCGAAGCATGAGAACTATTCAAATGTAAAGCAAATAAACTATAACAGAGTTTCTAATTTCATAAAATACCTTGCATATACTTTTTCATAAGGCTTATGACAATGCTTAAAAATAGAAAAGAAAGTATAAGCAAAAAATGTAAAGTGAAAAAATAGCCGGTGACAATTACTTTCGGAGTTACGGACCTCCTAAGTTTCTATGTACATACATATGTATGTATATCAATTATTTTATAGCAGAAAGAGGTAACATGGGTATCGTTGGAAACGTTATTCCTATCAGATCATACAGATTTATACAGAAAATTTTAATCATGTGTGTTTTTGTATAATTATTTAAATCGAATTGTGCCTTTTAGAAAATGCTTTAACCAAAATCTCTTGCAATACAGTGGTACAGAAAACTCTACATACCCCTAAATATTTTTCAATTCTGGAAAGCCCGAGAGCCATTTATAAAAGAATTTTATTTTTAACGATAATTTCTTTTATAAATGTCCCTCGGGCATTTATAATAATTTTAAATAATAATAATTCTAAATAAGACAGCATATTTAACAAAACAACAAAAATCCTATATTTGGGCGCTGAAAAGTCTATATACTGCTAGGTTAGAAATGCTTATATTATCAATCATGCAAAATGAATAAAGCTACAAACTTTTGTCAGCTCTTAAGAAATTCATAGTTACTATTTGATTATTATTTTGTAGTAAAACTTAATAAAATTAATAAAATGTGTGAAAAAAAAATGTTTGGAGTTGCGGAAGCTTATTGTTAAGTACCACGAAGGTGGAAAATCTCTTCGGGGAAGTTTGTTGTGTGTTCCAAGGCAATTGTACGAACTATAATTAGAAACTGTAAAGAATTAAAATGCTTTGAAAGTAAGGCAGCTTCTTGGAGAGATAAAACAAATTCAAAGAAACACAGCAGTGGAAATCACAAAATACCTAGATTTTAATAATATTATGTCAATTCACCCAGAAAAATTTCGAAGTGTACTTAGAAATTATGGATCTCATACATTAGCGATACTAATAAAACAAAACACATAGTATTTGCAAAAGCCCACGTTTACAAATAAAACCCTTTCTGGGCTAATGTTATGTTAAGCGACGTCAGTAAATTCTGTTCTAATAAGAGACAGAGAGTTTGGCTTAAAAAATGATGCAACTATTGCCTATATATTTTACTTTCAGTGACCATAATTTAACTGTGATACATGATGGTGGTAATATCATGCTCTGGGGTCGCATATCAGCTGCTGGTGTGGGCAATTTTGTATTGATTGGGATCAAGATGGGCCTATTTGTTAATTTAAATCTTAAAGAAACTGATAAACAAATTGAGACTAAAACTGGCTGGTTTTTTCAGCAAGACAGCGATTCGAAAAGAATATCTTATATATGATGTATCTCACAATTGCATCATTTACCTCAGTCATCCGATTTAAAACCCTTTGAGCATTTATTGGAAGAAGTAGACGCAGGATTAAAAAAAATTATAAAAAATAAGCATAATCTGAAGAAGACACTAACTGAAGAATAGAATCACATTTTAGAAGTAGTTTTGGAATTTTCCATGAAAAATGGGCTGCAGGCGGTTTAAAGCATATTTGTGTACCCACAAAATACTAATCGGAAATATTTAATATACATAGGCCCATTGCCTTTAGCTAAAGGCAAGTTATAATAATAGGTCATAGACTAAGGCCCATTATTATAACTTGCCTTTAGTTAAAGTTAGTATTTTGTTGGAGCGATAAACAGTTTTTCGTTATTAAAAGTAAGCTAAAAACCACTTTTAACTATCACGTACTATAAGGTCAATTTATAGCAATGAACAGTATCCTCATTATTATAGCGAAAAACTACTTATCGCGCCAACAAAATCCTAACTTTAGCTAAAGGCAAGGGCTTAAAGCAAAAAATATTAAACGAAAAAATTGGGGGCGACCCTTAGTTTCGGAGTTACGGACCCCAAAAGTTTCTATGTAAAGTATGGTATATCGCCAGTATTTTATGACGAAATGAGGCAATATGGGTATCATTGGAATGGTAAATAAAAGTACTATCCAACTAAAGTGAAATTAATAAAAAAATGGAAAAAAATTTAAGTCAGTAGGAGAAAAATATTTTTTATTTTTATTCTGCGACCCGCTATGCAGAAAATATGTAGTTAGCGAAGCCAGTGTTGGTTATACCATAGAGGAGAAAATCCTTGCGCACGTTCGAAGGCCGGCTATGCAGAAAATCTTTAGTTAGCGAAGCCGGTGTTGGTTATACCATAGAGGAGAAAATCCTTGCGACCGGCGGAAGGCCGGCTATGCAGAAAATCTTTAGTTAGCGAAGCCGGTGTTGGTTATACCATAGAGGAGAAAATCCTTGCGCCCGGCCGAAGTCCGGCCATGCAGAAAATCTTTAGTTAGCGAAGCCGGTGTTGGTTATACCATAGAGGCGAAAATCCTTGCGCCCGGCCGAAGGCCGGCTATGCAGAAATTCTTCAGTTAGCGAAGCCGGTGTTGGTTATACCATAGAGGAGAAAATCCTTGTGACCGGCCGAAGGCCGGCTATGCAGAAAATCTGCACTCGAAATTTTTTTATTTGTTTTTTTTTAATGATTTTAATTTAGCTTGATAGTATATTTAATTACCATTCCAATGATACCCATATTGCCTTATTCCGTCATAAAATGGTCGAGATATATCATATTTTACATAGAAAGTTTCGGGGTCCGTAACTCCGAAAGTGAGGGTCGCCCCCAATTTTTTCATTTAACATTTT